>LR880971.1:46871088-46882679 GCA_904067115.1 Aegilops sharonensis | reverse complement strand
GGACCAAAGGCCGCCGCTTCTCGCCCTTTGGGTTGCTGAAAAGTGGCCTTTGGTCCCGGTTGGTGCCACCAACCAGGACTAATGCCCACTTTTAGTCTCGGTTTGTGCCACGAACCGTGACTAAAGGCTTTGCTATATAAGTTCAAACTTAGGAAATTTTCACTCTCATCTCTCGCAATTGCCGCCCCAACGCCGACGCCGCCCGCTGCCCCCGCCGTCGTTGTCACCTCGCCCGTGCCCGTCGTCGCCGTCGCCCGAGCCCTCGTCGTCGCCCGCCGTCGCCCGCGCCCCTGCCCTGACGCGCGCCGCCCCGGCCCGCCCCTGCCCCAACGCACGCCGCCCCGGCCCACCCCCGTCGACGTCGCCCGTGCCCCTGCCCCGACGCGCGCCGCCCCGGCCTGCCCTCGTCGTCGCCCGCGCCTCTGCCCCGACGCCATCCTCGCCGCCGACCCGCGCGCGCGCGCGGTCCTCTCCTCAGCTTGGTAGAATATGATGTTTTTTCATAGATGATCACATATATGATGTATGCACGAATGTGGATGAAATATAATGTTTTTTTGTTCATAGAACATGATGTTTTTTAATTCACAGATTTTTTTTTGTTCATGAGAGAGGCTGGGACATTGAGGGATCATAGATGTATTTTTTCAGAATTTTCTATCATGCATAGACGGATTTTAGACCACTGGAGCACCCCCTCCCTATCGTTGCAAAATTTGCTAAGTGATATTAAGAAGGAAGGAAAAGAAGGATAGGAAAGAAGAAAATAAGAAGAGGAAAGAAAGAACAAGAGGAGAGGAAGAAAATGAGAAATAAATAAGAAGAAGAAAAATGAAGAAAAAGAAGAGGAGAAGAAGAAAGGAATAGTGGAGAAGAAGAGAAAATAGATATTCTATTTTCTCTTCTTCTCCACTATTCCTTTCTTCTTCTCCTCTTTTTTTTCTTCTTTTTATTCTTCGATCTTCTCCTCTAGCTATTCCTTTCTTCTTCTCCTCTTTTTATTTCTTCTTAGTTTTCTTATGTTTTATCGGGTCTGTCGTCGTCGATATACCCCTTCCGATAACTTCAACACGAGGGGGGTGGATACCCCCTCCCATATAATATTATTTTCCCATGTACGTATGTTGTGTCAATAAAACTCCCGATAATTTCAATACATGGGGGGTGGGTCGATATACTCTCTCCCGATAACTTCAACACGTGTGGGGGGGTCGATATAGCCCCTCCATGATAATATATATTATTTTCCCATGCATGTATGTATGTCGTGTCGATATAAACTCCCGATAACTTCAACACGTGGGGGGGGTCGATATACCCCCTCCCGATAACTTCAACACGAGGGGGGGGGTCGATATACCCCCTCCCGATAACTTCAACACGTGGGGGGGTCGATATACCCCCTCCCCGATAACTTCAACACGTGGGAGGGGGGTCAATATACCCCCCTCCCCGATAACTTCAACACGTGGGGAGGGGGGTCGATATACCCCCTCCCCGGTAACATTATTTTCCCGTGTATGTATCTCGTCGTTGTCGATATTACCCCCTCCTTGAAGCGTTGTCGAGGCCACCCCTAACCCTTGAAGCGTTGTCGAGGCCACCTGAAACCCTAGAGAAGCAGCGTCGAGGCCACTAATTAATATGATTCCTTATTGTGATTACCTAGCTAGTTCTACGTTTGCCACTAATATATCCATATCTGTCATGTTTGAATAATAATTGCCATGTTGTAAATATTTGTAGAAACTATGGACACCCCCCGAGACGAAGCACAAGAAGCGTTGTTGAGGGAGATAATCGCAGAAGGAAGTGATGCCGTCTGCTCGTTGATGTTTCTCAACAACACCGATGGTCTGGAAGGAGAGGGTGAAGAAGCAGCTGGCTATGATTATGATAGCTCCGATGACCCAATGCCGGTGCAAGAAGAAGTAGACCATGAGGACGGCTCCGGTGACCGAACCGAGTCCTGCCAGGTATATAGTTAAGCCTGTGCTGACTAGCTAATTGATGCATTCATTTTTTTGGTATGTACACATATTAATTAACTCTCATCTTTATTCTTTTTTATAGCCCTCCGGATCGAGCACAACTTCGGTAAAGAGACGAGGCCCGAAGAAAAAGTTGAGCTCGGATGAATAGTTTGAGATCATAGAAATCGCGCGCGACGGCCAACCGATTGAACCCATCTGGACAAAGAAGGTATTTGTTGCTCAGTGCGGGGTTCTGGTTAAGGACAAGATCCCGATTAGCATCCAGCAATGGTATAAGCCTAAGAACGAAGACCCTGAGGTGTCTTATGTCAATGATATGCAGAAAAATGATCTTTGGACTGAGCTGAAGTCAAATTTCACCCTACCGCCAGAGGATGATCCGGAGAAGCCAGTTGAGCAATTAATCAAGTCTTTTGCTCTTAAGAAGATGGCAGACCTATTCAGGAATTGGAAGAAAGACCGGAATAAGTTTGTCGATAAAAAAGAGACCCCAGAATTCAAGGGCAAATATGAGAAGATCAGAGATGACTGGCCCGCATTTGTGGCCCACAAGACATCGGAAAAGAGTAAAAAGATGTCGGCGACAAACAAGAAAAATGCTGCGAAGAAGAAGCTTCACCATCGCACGGGGTCAGGTGGCTACCTCATAGCCCGGCCTAAGTGGGCCAAGGCTGAGAATGATCTGCTTGATAAAGGGATCGAACCAGAGACAGTGAACTGGCCAGACCGTTGCCGGACATGGTTCTTCGGGGCTGGCGGAACCTTGGACCCTGTATCAGGGAAGTGCATTTGGACGGACGATCAATTGGACATACCAGTCAAGAGGCTTCAACAATATATCGAAGCAGCGCAGCAAGGGACGTTCTTTCCAGACAAAGAGAACGACGAGCTCACAATGGACCTCGGGAATCCTGAGCACCCTGGACGGACACGAGGCACGCCAGGCTCCGTTTCGTGGAAGGCTGGGTTTCCGGACGCAGGCGGTTACAAATGCCAGGAGAGGAGGAAGAAAGTGCAGCAGACCAAACTGCAGGTGCTGCATGCAAGGGTACAAGCGATAGAGGAACGAGAAGCAGATCGCAGCAAACGACCTGCCGAAGCTTCCCCTGAAGCTACCCCGCCATCTCATCGGAGAAGCAGCGTGGCTTCCACCGAGCTGCTTCAGCTGGAGCATGCCTTGACGGCTCCTGCTAGCTATCCCGTGGATGATATCACGAAGGCTGAAAATTGCCACCTTATGGCGCAATGGATGAATTTGAATGTCAAGGCGGCTGTTGGCTCTGTTTATCCTACTAAATCCGGCGCAACTTTTCACTGCCGGTCGATTCCAGAAGGATATGCTAGGGTGATGGTGGATGAAATCACAGAGGGATTTGAGGACCTCCAGCTTGACCACCCTACCGGTGAAGGGGAGACTCGGCTGGCTTATGCTCTGAAGACTCCATGCCTATGGCGGAAGGATCTCATCAACCTTCCGAACTGGACGCCTCCGCCTCCTCCTCCTCCTCCGTCGAGTGACGATCAGGGCACTCGGCCGGCTCCTTCCCGGCGCGTGGCGGCACTCCGCCTCCTTCTCCGCCTGCGCCGGCGCGCCTGAGCAGCCAGCCTCCTCCTTCTCCGCCTCGTCAGCAAGGGCGGAAGAGACCCGCCGCTGCTCCGGCTGCTCCGGCGCGTCGTACTCCTTCTCCTCCACCTCGTAAGCAAGGAAAGAAGACATCCGCTCCGTCTGCTCTGCCAGCGTCTAGCAGTACAGCCAAAGGCGGGAGGACATACAGATTCGATCCTTCTCTGAAGACTCCAGAGAAGTTACCATACGAGATGACCCCGGAGAAGAACCCGAAGATCGCGTGAACCGAAGTGAAGGACTGGTTTCAAGGGTTGAAAGCACAGAGACATCCACCTCCGGAGGAGAAGGTAGATCCGGTGAAAGCGAAGCGCATTCTGGCTGCCCTGACAAAACCACCCAAGTCTCCACCGACAGGCAACTATGAGCGCATTATTGGAAAGACATTTGCCGAAGCGGAGAGGTCGAGAAGTACTGTCAGTGATCAAAGGACGAAAGAATGACGAGCTGGGAAACAAATTGCCCAGCTCGGCGAACATGCGAAAGCAATCGTGCCCCCCGCTCAAGGTGCCTGCTAGCGACATCGTCGATCCGAGGATGGTGCCCGGTTATAGCAATCCTGGAGATTACCTGCCCGACGATGTACATTATGATTTCTTGGAGGTGCAGATACAAAGATACGAGTACGGGAAGCCTCTCGTCAAAGATGAAAGATCTCTATCAACGATGATGCGAAGATTGCATGATTGGTACATGAAAACCTGTAGAGAGTCTGAGGGGAGGAGTACTTTGTATGTGAGAGTTAAAAAGGAGCATGACCTCGTTGGAATTGAACTGTTGCCTATTCCATTTGAGGAGTTCTATCAGTTTTTCAATCAATTGGCCCTCGATAAAGCAACGGTCACCTGCTACTGTCTGTAAGTAGTACTACTTCTGTCATTAAGTCTCTCTATATAACTCAGCTATTTCATTGCATGTATTTATAATTATCCTCACTATATTATGCAGATTGAAGATCGCCGAATTGAAGAAAAGACAAGTGGGTGATATTGGGTTCATTAACACATATCTCATAGATCCAACTGAGGTTAAATATCATGCCGAAAATACCGAGGCCAACTTGCTACAATCGTTGGTAATAAATGAACACAAAGATATAATACTCTTTCCTTACAACTTCAGGTGAGTGTTACTGTCTTGTGGCATATTCGGTTTCCCATATTAGTCCAGGTTATAGTAATATAATATTGATGAGTTATGCATGCGTGCGCAGCTACCACTATATTCTCCTAGAGATTAAGCTTGAGCAGGGAGTAGTAACTGTCTTAGACTCCAAACGAAAAAATCCGGAGGAGTATGCGGACATGACTGAAATGCTCGAGAAGTAAGTCAAATCGATCATTATCCACCATATCAGCAACTTTGTTCATTTCTGATATCAAGTAATTGTTTTCCTTGTATGGGAGAGTTTGGAGAAAATTCACCAAAAAAGCTCCGGGACAGCCGAAGAAGCTGCAATTTAGACAACCGAAAGTAAGTACTATAGTAGCATATTCCACGCATCTCCTAGTGATTCAAGCGCTAGTTTCATCAATACCATTTAGCATGCTTGCTAATTATCAGTTTGCTTGACCTCTATGTCTTGTAAAGTGGTTATGGCAGGAACAAGGGAATGATTTCTGTGGATACTACATTTGCGAGTCCATCCGCCACTCGACCTGTGAGCGGGGCTACTCTGACAAACAATATGAAGTGCGTAAATAACAATATTCATAATTTTATTTTTTTACAATCATTTGTGTTGAGTTTCATTTATTCATATATATATGTATTGACCCCCTTCTTAAAATTAGATGTTTCGGATGCGGGATGAACTCCTAGCACCAGATCGCGTGCGAGCAATTCAAGAGGAATTAGCGGCATTCTTTCTTGACCACGTGATCGCTGAAGAAGGAGAATACTATGTGGACCACGCGTCCGTATGTTAGGAGATTATATTTGTAAAAGATAATTATTGTATATATGTAGCCGGTAGTGTCGGATAGATATACGAGAACTTGTTGTTCGACCAATCTCTCGGAGAAGGAGAGGTGGTCGATATCACTTCTCTCTGTATGCATATATGTTCATGACGATCTTCTGTTTCCTTCATTTTCTTACTAGCTACCTAGCGTGTCTAGCTAGTCCTCTCTATACGTATGTACAGTACGTAGCGTTGACCAAGCACGGACAAAAGAGACGACACTTCTCTCTATTAATTAGCTAGCTAACACAATATATGAAACACCTAAATTAAACCCCCAAAACCCCCAACCCCGCCCCCCCTTCAGAAAGAAAACAAAAACCCAAGCCACAGAAATGCTGACGCATGGATGCCTATTGGTCCCGGTTGGTGCCACCAACTGGGACCAAAGGCCCTCCTGCCTGGGCTCAGCGCACAGGCCACGTGGAGGCCCATCTGTCCCGGTTCTGGACTGAACCGGGACTAAAGGGCCAGGGCATTAGTACCGACCCTTTAGTCCCGGTTCAGGAACCGGGACTAAAGGCCCTGACCAACCGGGACAATAGGCCCTTATTCTACCAGTGCATAAGAAGATTTGAATTTTTAAGGGGAGCTTAGCATCCCATATCCACTTGGAGCTGGATCCAGCAATATCTCTTTCCAACCATCTATACATCGATTTGGTTGTATATTTTCCAGAGTTATCAAATTTCCAATAAATCTCATCAGGCAAATCATTTTGTTTAAGTGTTAATGCCTCCTTTTTCATTTATCCCATTGTTTCATCTTCAGGGGACATCCTCCTCCTAGAAGAGGTAATATGATTCAACAAGTCGATTCTATCAACAGTACAGTTTTGCTCTACACAGATTTCAAACAGTAATGGGAACTTTTCATTAAATGGGATCCTTCCTTCCAATTCATCGAACGATAGTCTCGCCACATGTCCTTTATTCAGTTTAACACCCCTGCCATTCATATATAAGTTTTTCACTTTTAAGAGGGATTTTCAGCATGGTGAATCATTGTCTTTTGCCTTTACCATGGCCACTGAGGTTTTCTTCAAGTATTTAGCTTTAACTATATCCTGCCAGAGACCTTTATTCTTATCTAGTTTCCACCACCATTTCCACTAGTAAGCTGATATTTTGTTTTCTCAGGTCCTTGACCCCCAGGCCCCCTTTGTTTTTAGATCAACAAACGTGGTCCCACTTGACCATATGGTATCCTTTTTTCTTTCCTTTCCTATGCCAGAAAAATTTCCTTCTCAGCTTTTCCCACCTCTCTAAAGTGGTCTTGTTCAGTAAAAACATGGACATGTAAAAGGTTGGTATATGTGACAGTGCCGCATTCACTTTAATGAGTCTCCCTCCCATAGACAGCTCCTCACTAATCCAGTTTTCACCATGATCGATGAATTTGTCCTCCACAAAGCTCTAGTCGCTACATTTCCGCCCAGCATAGCTGACAGGCATGCCTAGGTATTTTATAGGGAAATCACCTATTTGGCAGTTGAACATCTCAGCATATTTATGCATAGTCTCATCGTCCGCACGGACAGAGAAGATCTCGCTCTTCAAGAAATTGATTTTCAATCCTGACATGACCTCAAAAAGATATAGTAGCAACTTAATATTCAGAGCATTTCTAAGATCATCCTCAAAACACAAAATTGTGTCATCCGCGTACTGAAGAATAGCTACTCCATTTGGTATTAGGTCAGAGGCCAGACCATTGAATAAACCATTTTGTTGAGCTTTAAGAACCATTTTTGTTAAACAATCAGCAGCTAAATTGAAGATAAAGGGCGAGAAGGGGTCCCCTTGGCGCACCCTTTTCAACCTTTGAAAGTAGGGGCCCACCTCATCATTCAGTTTTACACTAACTGTACATCCCACTAGGATTTTCCTGACCCAGTCAATCCATTGCGGATGAAACTCTCTCATTCTGTGGCAATCTAACAGGAAGTCCCGGTTGACTTTGTCATATGCCTTTTCGAAATCAAGTTTCAACACAATTCCAGTTTTCTTCCTATTGTAAGTATGATGCAGGATTTCATGCAGAGACATGATTCCATCCGTGATGTCACGCTTTTTCATAAAGGCATTCTGATGTCTACTGAAAAGGGTATCAACAAAAGGTTCCAGCCTAATTGTCAGCACTTTGGTGATCAGTTTATAGATGCACCGAAGCAAAGCATATTGGCCTGAATTGTTGAATTTTACTTGCCCCCACAACCTTAGGTAGCAGAGTTATAATCCCATAATTCAAACGATGCACATCAAGTTTGTTATAATGAAACCAATCAAATAACAACATCACTTCACTTTTAACTACCCCCCAACAATGTTGGAAAAACTCAATAGGAATATTATCTGGACCTGGAGCTTTATATGGTTTCATAGAGAATAAAGCTTCTGTTTCAGAGAAGGGTCTAGTAATGTCACATCCTAGTTAGACCATGCATTAGGGTGTGCATCATGTTTAAATTTCATTTGAATTTGAAATGGGGAAGACAGGAAAACCCCAGAACCCCCCTTAATTCAACTAGGGTTTACTAAAAATTATTTCAATGAACCTGAAATGCCCTTCAAAAATGCTCATCATCTTTGCTTTGGTTCAGAGCCTCTGCCAAAAGTGGTGCACAATTTTCTAGGTCATCTTAAGGTCTTTGAATTAAATCATAGGTATTTGAATTTGAGCATTTCAAATTATATAAAATATTTCAAATGCCCAAATATTGCCAAACCAAAATGTTCATGTTGGAAATATTCCAACAATGGACCAGGAGCATTTTGGTGAATTTTGAAACTGTTTTGGTATTTGTAAAAATTCCACAAAGTTGCAGAATAATAGAAAAAGAAAAACAGTTTAGAAACTTACCTGGCGCCTCCCTACCCGGCCCACCTGCCGGCCCAGCCCAGCAGCCGCGCCAGCGAGCTGCTTGGCTCGGCCAGGCAGGCAGCCAGGTGCTCGGCGGCGAGCACCGCATGGGTGCCACGCACCTGGTCGCCGCCTCGCCGCTCCTCTCGCCCAGCTGCCGTCGCGGTTCGTTCTCCCTCTCTCTCCCGAACCCCCTGGACACCTCCTCTCCCCCCCGGCTCCTCTCTCTCGCGCTCCCCCCGCCATGGCCGACGCCACCGCCGCCGCACCATCACCGTAACCGCGCTCCCCGCCGTCCGTGCTCCTCCTCACTATGTCTAGGAGCTCCGCCGCCCTCAACTACCCCGAGCTAGCCGAGCCCCGTATGCTTTAGTGCCCCGAGTCCACCACACCGACCTCGACTGAGTTCGCCGTCGCCGGAGATCCCCTTCAACGCCGTCATCGCTCCGGCCCGACCCCGACCTCAACGAGCGTTTCTCCGAGTTGCCCGTGAGCCCATCTATCTCCCCTTCCCTCTCTCTCTCGCTCTCGAGCGGTGTAGTGACCTCCCGGAGCTCAACCGTACTCACCGCCGCGGAGCTCGTCGCCGACGTGCTCCCGGTCACCTTCCGGCCATCTCTCGGTGTCCTTCGTGCTCACCACATCACGTAGCACCTAACCACCTACTCCCCGCACCTCACCGACCCCTCTAGCCTCGAGTTCGCCTTTGGCCGAACTCCGGCGGCCGCCTAGGTCGTCGCCGGCGCCGACTCCGGCCGCCCCGACCCCAACCGACTCCACCAGTAGCTGCGGCATGTCCCCAGCTACCCATAGCCACCCTCCGCGGCTCGTTTGGTCGCCGGAATGGCCAAACGCACTTCCGCCGCCGCGTCGGGCTCGCCGGCGACTAGACGCCGGGCAACCGACGTGGACTTTGACCACGGTGGGCCCTGGTTGACTCTGATGAGTCAATGACAGGTGGGGCCCAGCCCTGTTAACTAAATAGGTTTAGTTTTAATTAAAGTTTAGTTAAGCTAATTACCCTGACACCCTGGACCCACTAGTCAGGTTTGACCTGGACGTCTCCGTTGACCCTGACGTCATGCTGACGCATGGCTGACGCAATAATTTAATTTCTGGATTTATTCTAATATAGGAAATTCCAGAATATAGTTCAAACTTCAAATATTCATAACTTTTAATCTGTAACTCCAAATGCAAAGATCGATATATGAAAAATGATCAGAAAAATCCATTCTATCCATTGGTACAGGTTTCATGCATGTTAAAACAAGCTAACCTTGCTGTTTAAGCAGAATAGGATATTGCACCTTTAGGACTATTTTAAGTGAGCTAGCATTTGAATCTTTGATTCAAATGAGTTCATCCCTTTTTGTTTCAGCTTGCATTAGGCCAACACACATACATATTGCCATGTCATAGCATGCATCATATTGTTGCATATTGCCATGTGTGTTTACTTTCGGTATGCTTTTCGTGATAGGTTCTGCCTCCGAGGATAATCTCGAATATCCATCTGAAGGGCAGTATCCTACCACCATTCCATATGGCAAGCAACTCATTGATCATTCCGATACAAACCCATGTTCTCGCTTCTGCTCTCGTTTACTGCATTAAGACAACGTGATTCAAACTGTTGTGTGCAGCGGTAGTTGAACCCACTTCCTTTGCATGACCTGTCATTGCCACAGTAACTAGATGAAACCCACTAGTATGTGTAGGAGTTGATTGAGCCATGTTTGTGATTCCTACCATGCTATGCTTGCTATGCTTAGAGTTGTGTCAGGTCTGGCTCATCGGGATGATGAACTGGAGTGAAAGGTTGTGTTGGTTCGAGAGCGAAAGTGTTGAACACGTTTTGGTAAAGGTATCGATGAGAGGCCATGTAGGAGTACATGGTGGGTTGTTTCATTGAAGCCGATCCTAAGAACTGAGATCTGTGTTTGTGATCCATGAAACAGTTACTACCACGCATTGGGATCCTTAATTGACCCTCTCGGCTTCTTAACCACCCTTGTTCTCAGTCCGGGAGTTGCAAGTAGTTTCTGGTGTTTGTAGCATGCTGGGGGCCGCACGCAACGCTGACCTTAGGGGTGGGTTGTGTTGCGGTAGGCACGTGGCCCGGTGTACCGAGTGCCCGTTTGCTATCTCGTGAACCCTACACACATCGTTCGGGGCTGTATGGGAAACCTCGGCCGGACTCCCTGCGGATGGAACCCGAATAGGCGATAAACCTGGACTCGGGACTTGAGTGTTTAGGTAGGCTGTGGCCGACACCCACGTTGGGCTTCCGCTTGAAGGTTGCCGAGTACATGTCGTGTAAATGGCGGTAAGTGGTGAGAGCGTGTGTGAAGAAGTACACCCCTGCAGGGTTTAATATGATCTATTCGAATAGCCGTGTCCACGGAGAAGGACTTCTGGGTTGCCTTTATCAGTTCATAGACAAGTAAATGGATACTACTAAAAGCCTCAAGATAAGTATGAGTACCGCGGATGGCCCTCTCGTGGATGGCGAGAGAGGATCCACGGTGGAGTATTGTGCTGGTGATTAGTGGACTCATGTGCGACAAATGCTTTACAAGTGGTGTCACGTAGGATAGTTTAGCCAAGAGTCAAAGCTGGCTTGCTGCAAATAACTCCACCACCTTCTTGAGAATGTGCATGTATGATAGGATTCTGTGGTAAGACTTGCTGAGTTCCTCCGTACTCATGTTTGCTTAATTAATGTTTTTCAGAGGACAACACTGCCCCCTCCGATGGGTTCTATTTAGACCTTGACATCAACGAGTGAACTAGCCACCCAGGTGGTGATCCAAGGCTTGTGAAGGGCCATTGTAGATAGAAGGGCTTCGACAAGCTTTCTTTCTTTCTAGAGTCTGTACTCAGACTAGTTTGCTTCCGCATGTGCTTGTATGTTTGTATGACTTGAGTGTTGGGTCATGTGACCCCTACCTGTATGGATATGTTATGTATGGCTCCTCGGAGCCTCTTAAATAAAGTACTTGAGTTGTAGAGTTTTGTTGTGATGCCTTGTTGTATTTACTCATATCGGGCATATTGCGTGTATGATTGAAATGCTTGGTATGAGTGGGATCCGACAAACTAGTTGTATATCCTTGGCAGCCTCTCATATGGGGAAATGTAGTCT
>LR880971.1:46837828-46849827 GCA_904067115.1 Aegilops sharonensis | reverse complement strand
GGTAAAACAGGAATCTCGCAGGGCTAAACTTTCGGGCGCGTGCTATTTCGATGTGAGCGGGAAGTTTGAAAGCTTTTGGCGCCTAAAATTATAAGTATTCTGCTCTCGTACGGCCGACTATGATATCATGGCCGACAATTTGTTCGTTTTGCACGCAAAAAAAAGTGCAAGTTTTGAAAATCAATGTCTCCAACTCGAAACTTAGATTGTCCATTCAATTCAAATATGGATCATTGAGCTACTACAAGCAAATACTATCGTACGTTCCAATTCAAATGAAATTCCAAATGTGTTTATCCTAAATATGATGACAAAAGAAAAAATGTGTATGTGTATGAATAAAGTGAATGATTATAAAGTTTGAACATGCCCGTATTTATATCTCTACGTTTGATATATGAATTTGAAATCACGAAATTCCGGCTTAAAAAAGGTACCTCCGTTTAAATGAATTACAAAAGCTAATGATGGAGTCGAATTCCAAAATTCCAATGTTAGGTTTGTAATTCTGGTACAACAAGGTATATCACGCATGTTCAAAAGTATCGTTATCTCATAGTACAAACTGTGAAACAAATTGATAAACCATGAGTGCACAATATCTCTATTACGCTAAAGTCCCTCAAATATAGACACCTGACTCTTTATCTGAAGTCACCCTCCACCACCACCACCACACACACACACACACACACACACACACACATAGAGAAGTCATTCTCTCCCCCAGACACCAACACGCGAGCACATTAACACCCCTCTCTCTTGTAAAGTCTGGACCCCAACGTAGGTCTCTATCACTTTGTCTCCCAGGCATGCACACATCTCTTCCCTCACTCTCTAGGTCTCCTGCTATCTCTCTTACCCAAGCACACGCACTATGTAGAGTGTATATTTCCCATACACACAAAACGTCGCCCCCAAACGTCTATCTCCCTAGTTATGTGGTTCTTGCGCACTCACCTCACACACCATCCCCACTGCAAACAATCACACTTTGTCTCCTTGTGCACCACTCTCCTCTTTCTATATCTCCCACATACGGACCCGCCCCAGCTCCTTCCCTGTATACATATATGTCGTGACTCTTTGCATAGCTCCCTAATGTATAATCGTTCTCCATTTCGCACATTGTTCTCTACACCATCTATTCTAGATCTCTCATGAAGTCCCTATCACACACACGATGACTCGCTTCCCCTGCGTCTCCGTTCATAGGCCAATTTCAGACAACATCAACATTGTCTCCCTATCTATACGCCATTTATGGACACAAACGACCCATATCGCCCCCTCTCTTCCTCTCTCTCTCTATGTCTCTCTCTCTCTATCTATCTCTCTCTCTCTCTCTCTCTCTCTCTCTCTCTCTCTCTCTCTCTCGTCGCTAGCTCTCTCTTTCTCTCGCTCTCACACCCCTCTCCCACACACACACTCGATGTCTCTTCCAAATAGTCTGCTCCCCCCGCCCACACCCGTGCTATCTCGCTACTACACATGTCACACCATTCCCCCTTCCCTTATACTAGGTTTACATCATCAGTGGTCTCTCTACTCCACATACACTATCTCCCTGTCACACACAAACGCGTGCACAAACACACACAGACACGCACAAACACCCATTTATCTGGACCATCATATCTCCCCATGTCCGCATGTGTATCTCATACACTCACTCTCTAATTATGTATATGTGTCTCCATGTTACACAACACAAAGCCCCATTTACATGTCTCTCTCTATCCTCCACACACATAAACACAAAGAATATGTTATCATTGCCTCAGTCTCTAACATATCGCACACGCACACTCTCTCTCTCTCTCTCTCGCAAACACGCTCAACAAGGGTTTCCCCGTGAATAACTTACCGTCTACTCATCAACAGTCGTGGCAGTACGGCGAACACGAGACTTGAAAAAGAATAAATCTACACGTGCTTAGACCACCTAGTAGGACTAGAGCAAGCCAAAAAGCGCGCCGCCGTCACCCCCTCCTTGCCGGCGACGGGAAAAATATTTGTTTTACACAGTCGAGAAGTCATTGTGCTAAGACCCCACATGCCGAGGCGTTGAATAGAATGTTGATGCTAGTTTACGGAAGCAAGTATCGATAATACGTTTGTATCTCCATACTTATATTTCTTCTTTTATAAAAAACCAAGTTGGTGATGATGGTACGTGTGCCATCTTGCAATATAGACCATCTGATCTATATCTGACCGATGGAAATTAAACTAAAAGATACCCGCACCCCTCTCCACATTTGCAGACAAGGCCTTCCCTCGTTCATCCTTATCTCCAACAAACCTCATTGTTGAGCAATTAAGAAAGGAAGCCTCTGGAACAAACTGGCCTAGTGGCCGCGGCCGGCGTCGTCAATCCCCATGCCTCCGCTCAGTCCGACCACCAACCACCACCACACCCAACTCCTCTTCACCTTATCTCATATTTCTCGAGATATCATTAGGTTTTACACACATGGGATTACTCCCGCAAGGGTCAATCACAACAAGTGTTTTTATAAAAAAAATGCATCTTGATGTTCCGTTAATGCACGGATCTTGCTAGTACTCCTACACAAGACTAAGTTAGTGATGCTGGTGTGTCTGCCATCCATCGTTTCTGACCATTAGATCTACATCTAACGATTGTGAGGTAAGTTGTTGCCTTTTCTCACCAACATCCCACTTGTCTACCAATTTGCAGAAAAACCCATAATTAGTATCTTAAAACCAACCACATCTCTCCCTGACCTCACCAAAACAGCCCAGGGAATATATTATAATTGAAACATAATATACATATGTATATCAAAATTAGGGTGTTTTGTACCAAGTTTGTGAATAAGTATTATTCTAATTATGATTCGTTGCAACAGAAATGAACATTGCTAGTATTTCCAACCATGTATTTTTTTTCTAGTATTCCATAGTTTCGAGTTTTCCATCAAGATATTAGTCACTCATGGTTGATATTTACTTTCAATCATGTACACATATGCACTATGTAACTAGACTTGCTTATTGGCTTCCAAAGCTTAACTTTCACTCCTACTTACAATATGTAGAGTATTTAACAAAAAACTACCACTTTCAACCAGCCCTAGGAAGAATCTATTGTACAAAAAATAGCAAAAACATACCCAAAATTACTTAATCCACGCCAAAAACTTCTATACTACGTAGTAGTCCTATCGATTAGGTTCGTTTAAACCCATTTATGACTGGCTTGGCCCACACGTCCGTGTTGACGAGGCAGCTTAAACCAACACATTTTGTTTGACCGTTGACAGGAGGGACCCACATCTGACCTTCTATCATGTTATTCCCCCTTAAATCATTATTTTTTCTGAACATTACTTCAAACAGTACTGATGCGTGTTCGTCGGTGGCGCCGGTGATGAGCGAGTTGGCCGCCGCTCCGCCGAACGGGCCGGACGCCGCGCTGGCCTCCGCACGGGTTGGTAGGCTGGCCCAAGCGTGACTCACGAGCGAGCAAGCCGCCGCGCTGGCCATCGCTCGAGCCAGATTGCTGGCCTGAGCGCGGCGCGCGCGAGCAACCCGCCGCGCTTCCATGCCAATCTAGCTAGCAAACCTTGCAAACAAGCAGCTGGACGGAGCTATCTTGGCTAGCTAGCGGCCGCGAGCGCCGGACAGAGCTGGCATCCGGGCTTCCGCAACATGGGCTCCGCACTGCCGGCGTTTTTGACCTCGCCTTCTGCCGGCGGCGGTAGCTGCGTCCCATGGCCGACGATGACTACGTGGACGGGCCGGAGGTAGGAGGTCACTCGAGGATTTTGGTTGGTAAGAGCATGTACAATGGTTGATAAGGTAGTCTTATCTTAAGTCTGCCACGTATGCAAGTGGTAGTAGTTTCTTAGCATTTTAGTGGTTTCTTGCATTATTAGCAAGGTTGGAAAAAGCAATAGGGGTAAGCGAGGCGGTTGGCCTTCGCCTAGTGCCTAGGCGGTGCCTAAGCGCCCTAGGCGCGACCTAGGCGATAATATAGTTTTTACTCATAGTGTATTTTTTATTATTATTTGGGTGTTGATATTAGTTTAGGGCATATAAATAAGTTAATTACCGTATACTACCATTGCAATATAACCAATTTGGCATATCAATGTAGTATGTGGCATGATTTCTTGCTTGGGTAGGCAATTCCTTGCTTGCCCTGCCTAGACCTCCATTTATGCCCTAGGCGAGGCGTTTGGCCATTGCCTAGTGCCTAGGTGTGCCTAGGCGAGGCGTTTATGCGCTGTGAATATATGTAGACTAGTTGTGCACAAATTTATCACATGAATTGGAGATGAACTTGTGTGGCATACTGACATTTGTCCTTTAGAATTTATTACTAGTAATGTGTTATGTGTACGTGCAACTTGTGTGGTTGTTGCACGGGCTCCAACACGCTCTTTGCGAAAAAAAGGTGGCACAGCTTTGGATATACGTGACGTGGCAGCATCATACAGTAGCATCGTTCGCTATAGTTGTAGTACACTCCTACTAGGACGAAAACTCCTATAAAACCTTACGCTCGGCTCTTTGCCTCTTCGGGAGGTTCAACAGTTCGTACTTGTGTGAACCTTGCACTTGCCTCTTCGGAAGGTCCAACAATGATGATACTACAGTACAATATGCGTCTGGCAATCTAACACCGATTGAACTGCTGCACGTCCACCGCGAGGGCGAGGGCGAGGGAGAGGAAGAGGGAGAGGGCGTTGTAGTCAAAACCCTCTCCTCGTCCTGCGAACCACCGCGCACATGGGCTAGGGAGAGGCGTAGTGAGCAAGTTTCTGCTCGTCCGGCGAGTTGACGGGACACATCAAAGCAGTACTAGTACTAGTAGTCACTACTAGGGAAAAGGCTAGCAGCAGCGCGGGTTTTAGGTGTATCAGTAGAGCGGGGTGGGGCGCTACTAATAAGGCGCTACAGCTAACATATAGCAGTAGCGCGTGGTCACCGGCGTTACTGCTACACAAGTGTAGCAGCAGCGCGGTTACTGGGAGCACGCTACTGCTAGTAGCTCTAGCGCCCTTTGCAGCAACGCGCTACTGCTATAGCGGCGCTGCTGCTAACTTCTATACACTCGCTACTGCTAATTTTCCAGGTTTTTTGTTTTTTTGGGCATATTTGTTTTGTATTTGCACAGGCTTTATAAAAGAATCTTTAGCACATAGAAATGTCATCATGATACACATACAAATGCCTGCGAGACCACGAATATAATCATAGCATATACATACAAATAGTCTCATCATAATCATCATCCAACACAAAGTGGTCTCTCGTCATCATCTCAAAAATAGCGATACAAGTCCTTGATAACTTGCAAATACATCGTCATCCATCTAAACAATGGTATACGCGAGAAGAGCTACCACTTTGAGTACATGAGTTCGTATCCCTCTCTCGCATTAGCGTGAACCTAAACTAACTACTGCCCGTCGCTCGGAAACCGGAAACAGGCAACACCTGGGCCTGACACTCCGGCCACTCATCGTATATATACTCCTGGCGTAGCACTTCTTCGCCATCAATGATCTATGCACCTGCATCGTCACATGAGTCGATGATATGCAACATATATAGTTGAGCAATATAGACATTTGTTCAGCGCCATCGTCATCCTCATCCTCATCCATGGCGACATCATCAGCGACTAATGGAGCCTCCTCCTTACCCCGTCCGCTATCACCCAACCCGACACCCGACGCTAATTGGGTAGGTGGGGTGTTGATGTTCATACCTTGCTGAGGCTGCGTGCTCATGGGTGTGCTCCTGGCCGCCTCCAGACGAAGCAGACTCTTTGGCCACAACAGGACCCACCCATTGCAACAATCACCAAGCCGCCGCGGTGTCTCCTCGTCATCCACCAGTAGTGTTGGAGGAGGCAAATTCTCGTGGCCCGGTTCGACACTGGCCATGGAAACCTTGAAGACATTCGGGGGGGTCTGCCGGCTGTGGAACAATGGTTCCTTCGGCTTCATTATCGTCGCCTTCCCCACGGCCACCTTCTGGTCGCCGATGGTGTACAATATGGTGCACGGGGTTTCGTCGGCCTGCAAAGAAAAGTCTGCGGCGTGAGACATCCGAAAGGCAATGAAAACGGGAGATTATACATTTATATTGAAGGGGGGTGGTGTGACAGATACCGTGAGGGCGTCGAGCTCAGCCAAAGACGAAGCACCGCCGAGCACGTCCGGTGCGGGAGCAGGTGCGGGAGCCAGTGCGGGAGCAGGTGCTCCCAAGAAGTCAGCAAGGGGAAATTCGTCTGCATTTTTTTCTAGATTTTTCCTTGTCCAAGTGATAACGCCCGTCACCAAGGAAGTAGAAAAATCTGCAACCACCTGTTTTGCGGCAGCTACCGCTGTTGCGACTGTCTGAGATGATTTCTTCTCAACCACAATCTCAACCTTCTTGTCGACGTTTTCTTCAGTTAACCTCTGTCTTTCCTTTCTCTCCTCCGTGGTCTCACGGTAGTACTTCTTCCACGTGGCGCCGTCTCCGACACCGTGCACGCGTCCATACGACGGTCGAGTATCGACCGGTTGTCGTTTAAATATGTTCAACGCCCGGTTGAATGGAGTGTCCCACTTGGGCCTCGCCAATGCCTCAGACGGCGAGTCGCTTTCGGCCGCAATCTGGTGCTGCTCTCTCTGCAAAAGGCACAAGGATCGTTTACAAATATGACTAACGTGTGCAATCGAATTGATCAGAAACTAAAATTACCAGCAGTCTCATGAACTCCGTAATGACCGGTGTTGTCTCGTAAACCTTCTTCACTGGGTCCCAACGGTGCCGGGCCCTCAGGACGTCACGCTCCTGCGGGACGGTGAAATCCGCCAAGGGGTCTGGGATGCCCAGACTCGCGGCTTCCGCGTCCTCCTTGGCCCATTTGGACCTCTTTCCTCCGTAACCACGGTTTCCGAGGTGGTGGCTCCCAATGTTCCTCTTTTGAAGCCCCTCATGTACTTAGACTTTTTTTGGCAGTTTCGGCGTCGCAAGCCTCCTTGAATATTTGAAACTGCTCTTCCGTGATTGTCGGATTATCCTTTACAATCTCGGAGTAGGGTTCCCCGTCGTTGATCTTTGCTTTCACTCGATTTTTCCAGGCGGCCAACGCGTCGCTAAACTTGGTCATGGCGTGTTTTTTTATCTTCTTCATTGCCGGGTCCTCGTCTGGATCTTCATAGTCCTTCTCATTCCGGCCCGGGAACAAGAATATCTGGTGAAACTTCTTTAGGAGGGAGCTCCTCATATTTTCTATCTTCTGTAATTTCTCATCATTGATGGTGGCGGTTGTCCGTATGATGCAGCCAATTTGATTGCCATAGCACGCACGCGCTTCCTCGGGCACCTTTGGCTCAAAATTGCCGTCGTCCACCGCCGTGACCACCAGTCTAGTTGTCCTGAGTTTGTTAGGAACTCGTTGCCTCTTTGCTTTTGGTTCTACACCGGCTCCGCTCCCCGAGGCAGCACCGGTCTCAGCGCCGGTCTCGATGCCGGTCTGAATCTCAGCGCCGGTCTCAGTCTCAGCACCGGCCTGCGTGTCGGTCTCAGTCCCCGATGCCACCGGTGCGCCCAGCAACAACATCGGTTGATTGTCGGTAAGGCTAAAATATTCGTCTGCCGCCAGGTAGACGTCGTCGCAATCACCAGAACCATGTCCTTCATCGTTGCTAGCCATGTTTCCTATGATTAAATCTAGTCAATTAATTCTAGACCTAATAAAATGAATAATGACATAAAAAAGGACTATTTTTTTGCATGAATGTTGACTCCTTCCTGGTGCGGCAAATCCCGGGCACTCGATATGTCCTAGTTTGTAGCACAAGTCATGCCGAAATTCACGGAAAATTTCGGCATGACCTTTGCTAAAAAGTGGACAAATCGAGAACCTGAAATTTGCCGGAACAGAAATGAATTAACATTCCGGCAAAACATAGGCCACTCAGCATCATTCCCTGGAAACAACAAAGCCACTTGGGCATAATCGAACAACTTCAATGAAAAGATATAACATGAGCAAACACTATTGAGGAATTTGCGTATAACATGGCCACTTCAATGAAAAGATATAATCAACAATAATGGAATATGCAAATGAACATCAATGACATATAGCTACTGTTCTGTTTGACCAAGTTTTTGAAAATAAAAACAATTCTGTTTTTTGTTTATAGCTAAATGCCATAGCTACTATTTTTTATTTATAGCTAAATACTTTTGTTTTTTGTCTAAAGCTAAAAGTATTTATAGCTACTATTCTGTTTGACCAAGTTTTTTAAAAGAAAAACAATTCTGTTTTTTGTTTATAGCTAAATGCCATAGCTACTGTTTTTTATTTATAGCTAAATACTTTTGTTTTTTGTCTAAAGCTAAAAGTCTAGGAACTACATTTTCTCTAACCCTTTTGACCTCACCAGAATTTCCACAGCAAGACCTTAGTACCTACACCCAATTTCTTCAAAAATATTCAGGTCCATAGTCCAAATAATTCAAATTTCATTTGAATGAAATTTGGAACAAATTCAGGTCCGTAATCAAAATATTTTTTATAGCTAAGTGTTTTTTGTTTATACCCTCTGTTAATTTAAATCTAAATGCTACTATTATTTATATACCCTCTATTAGTTTAAAGATAAATGGAAATACTGTTTAGGAATTTTCATAAAAATTGCCCTAGCTAATTTCCTAAAAAAATTGCAAATCATTTTTCCTAAATGCTATAAAATGCCTACTGCCCTAAAAAAATCTAGGGTTCATATGAACACCTAGGGTTCATATGAACATCAACACAGTATCAACACATATATATAATTGCCCTAGCAGAGAGAAATAGGAGGGCAGGTACAGGAGAGGCATAGCCTTACGGTCGGCGGCGAGGGCAGGCTCTGGCTCGGGCAGCGGCGGTGAGGTCGAGGGCGGCAGCGGCGAGCTCGAGGGAGGCGACAGTGAGGTCGACGACGGCCTTGGGCGGCGGCTGTGAGGTCGAGGGGGCGGCCTCGGGCGGCGGCGGTGTGGTCAAAGGCGGCGGGCGGCGGCGGTGTGGTCGAAGGCGGCCTCGGGCGGCGGGCGGCGGCGGTGTGGTCGAAGGCGCGCGGCAGGGCAATGACGGCGATGGAGCAGTTGGGGGACAGGGGGGAGTAGAGAGGGGGGGAAAAGGACTTACCGAAATTTTGAGCCAAGGCCGCCGGGATTTGAGTCAAACTAGCAGGGGCGCGTTTTGCTGAAACGCGCTATAGCTAAGATAGCTATAGCGTGTTCCAGAGAAACGCGATGCAGCTAACCCTTTCTGTTTTCTTTTTCTTTTTCTTTTGTTTTGTTTACATTTTCTTTTTTTTCATTTCTCCTTTTTCTATTTCTTTCATTTTCATTTACTTTTCAACTTTTTTTCTATTTATTTTCTTTTACATAGCAGTAGCGCTGTAAAGAAGAAACGCGCTGCTACAATGTTTTTAGCAGTAGCGTGCTTCTGGGAGAAGCGCTGCTACTATTCCTAGCCTACCGGCACTAGTGAGAGAATTTTAGTAGTAGCGCTTTTCTGTGAAGATGCGCTACTGCTAAAATAATGATTGTAGCGTGGTTTTGCAACAAGCGCTACTACTAAGTAGCGCTAGCGCCGAGTTTTGACCAATGCTACTGCTATACCTCTGTGTATAGCATTTTCCCTAGTAGTGAGTAGTCCATACTGCGTCCTTTCCGATTAATATGGCTTAATTTGAAACGAGAAAAATACACTGGCGGTCAACGTATGTAACAATACGCTCTTTACAGTCACTATATATAGTTTTGCGTCGATTATACGATCACTAGCTCATCGTAGAGCACCGTATTGCACCCTACTGACCGGCCACATAGTCGACGTGGCACTTTGTTGACTGGTTAAACTGTCACCTGGCTTCTGGGTCCCACCTGTCAGTTGACGGAGCAAAGAAATCAGTTAAACAAAACTTTACGCAGGCGCCACACGAGTCCAACCCTTGCGCCCGAACCGCCCTGGTTGTGTATGTGAGTGCATGCATATGTCCTCCCTTGGCCTTCCAACAAAGAGTGTACATTGGCTATAAAACAAAGAGTGTAATAGTACATGATGTACATCTACACTTCCAATGCATTTAGCCTTTAATCTAAATCGATATTGATTGACTAATGCACCAACTTGTGCTGTAGGTATAGGCTACATGTCTATCCTTAATTACAGCATGCAACGGCCTTCATTTAATCTTCTTATCTCAATGGTCGCATGCACACATAAGTCTGCTACTTTTGGGCGTTAATTATACCCTGGTAAATGTGTAAATCTCTAAATGTACAGTCTTTCACGGACGTAGGGAGTAGGTTGAGCACTTGAGCGTGAGCATGTGTGTTGCGTCGTGTGTTGTGTGCCGCATGGGTGCGTGAGTGTTGCGTGCGTCCATGTGGAGTACGTGTGAGTGTTGCATGTTGCATGCATGCATGCATGCATGGGGCTTACTCTCTCCCATTGACATGTTCATATTTTAAACTTCCTCTGCTCCCTCCATATGGCGATACTCCCTCTGTTCCCAAATACTCCAGTACGGAGTAAAAGCCTCCCTCTATTCCCAAATACGAAGTATTTGTCTTTCTACAGATTTCAACAAGTGACTAGCTAGGTACGGAGCAAAACGAGTGAAGTGAGCGTAGAGGCATAGGGATACTGTAGAAAGGTAATCCTCGCGATCCATCCTTCCCCATCTTGGCCAGAGAGAACTATTCAACTAGTCTTCGCAGTGAAGTGACAATACACGCTGCAGCAGATGGGACACGTAATTAATAAGCTGAACCAGCGTGTTGGTGTTACTAAATCAGCCTTACCCAGTACTGTAATCATGTTTGCCAGTAGAGCACGTTTCCGCAAATACGCCTACGCACCTGTGTCCTCCATTAACTGACATATGGGCCCTCTTGTCACTACTAGGAAAACCCCTACTAATGGCGCACCTATTTTGGCTAGTATACCAGATACTAATGGCGCACCATGTATAGCCCACGGTGCGCCATTAGTATCTGGTATACTAATGGCGCACCACATAGAAGTGCGCCATTAGTAACATTTTTTTTCAAATGTTTTTTAAATTTTTTCAAAATTTTTTTTAATTTTTTTCAAATTTTTTCTTAATCTCAGTTCACTATGGCTTAATCTCGGGTCGATATGCTTAATCTCAGGTCAAATCGCACTCCGTGGTCAAACTTCCCGAAAGGTCACCCATCCTCACACTACTCCAGCCCAAGCACGCTTAACTTCAGAGTTCTATCCAACCCCAGCAACAGCTCACTTCACAGGCACTTGTTGATATATCTAGCATATCAATCCTGTTATACCTTATTGATGTCTAGGACTTTGTTCATGTTAATGACTATGATGAAATTTTGAAAAATATTTCAAACTTCTCGATCATATTACGTATTATTTTTTGAAAAAAAATTCATTTTTTTTTGAAATTAGTAATTTTTTTCTATTACTAGTGGCGCACCACATCCACGGTGCGCCACTAGTAAGTTTGAAATTTTTTGAATTTTTTTGCCGCTAGATCTTGAAAGCCCCGTAACTTTTTTTCTGTTAGGTTTTTGGGGATTTTGAAAATGTTTAACGGGGTTCCCCGTGTTAAATTTGGATGTAACTTTCCGAGTAGATGATTTTTCATATAAAAAACTTTTTCATCCGAGTTAGTATGCAAAAGTTATGCCCATTTTTACAAAATCTCGAGAGATTTTGCAAATGAAGTCGAAATTCATATTTGCAAATTTTCCGAACAACTAGACCACATATCACATGGGAAACTTATTTTCTTTTATTTTTTTGACATTTTCATCATTTTCTTTTATTTTTTTTAAAACTGAAAAGGCGATCCACAGGGGTGGGGGTAGAGTTTGAAAATGGGACCTTTAGTACTGGTTCGTGCCATGAACCGGTACTAATGCCTCAATCCCCATTAGTACCGGTTGGTGGCACGAACCGGGACTAAAGGTCT
>LR880971.1:46803994-46817879 GCA_904067115.1 Aegilops sharonensis | reverse complement strand
GACCAGCAGAGGACCAACTGGCTGATGCACCAGTACCACATCGGGGACCTGGAGCAAGAGAAGGAGCGGGAGCTGGTCCTCTGCAAGATTTTCTACCAAACGAACACTAGGGCCAGGAGTAGTTTGGTATTGGTAGTTGTACTACCTTGTTGTCCACAAGTTGGTATTGTTGTTAACGATCTTTTGGTATGAACTTGCATTTTCTGCCAACCATCATGCTGAGGGTCGACGTGGATATAAAGCTGAATCATTTGTTTTGAAACGAATTCTCAGGCACCTGATTTTTATTTGATGGGTAGCATAAGCACCCTCCGTTCGAATTCCTAGTTCTGCAGTTTTTTCGAAACAAGTGCATGCACTTATTATCACGATAAAAAACAATATCCGTGATGCGTCCCAGTTATCAGTCTGTGCTTGCAGAATTCTCTCGTTTATTGAGCACGTATATTGTTTTTTCAGGTCGAGCAAGTTTTAACTGGGATGTAGACTGACCAGGGTTGGTTTTGTTTTTAACAGGCCCAGCCCATGACGACAACGGGGCACAAAGATCCAGCAGGTATCTACTGGCATCTGGCCCGCCAGCGTTAGTTATATTTTGTCTTGCAACATCCGCAGGCAGTTTTGTTACTGAATCAAACACACAGCCCAGTTCTATTTTCCTCTTGAAATGCATGTCCTACATCCGTTTTCTAATCTCTACCTATAGTTTTACTAGTTCATATACACGTATCATTATATTGAAAACACATAAAATTCCCTTTTCATATTTACATCCTTATTTTTGTTGTTTTTTCCCACCAAGCGCTGATTTTTTTACCACTGGTTTTCCCTTAAACCAACTCAATTGTCCCACGTCTTATTTGCTTAAAAAACAAAACGATTTTTTTTGGCAAATCAATAAGTTCTTATAAAAATGTTTATCATTTCGGGATTACAACAGTTTGGACTCCACCGAAATATGCAAAATAAGGTTGAACTTTTTGACCGTGGTCCTGGGCAGAAAATGGGCTGTAATAAATTACTTAAGAATTAGCAAATGGGCTGCAAATTATAAAAAATAGCAAATGGGCTGCAAATTATAAAAAATAGCAAATGGGCTTTATGTTGTCTGCCGCAGATTTGGAGGCTGACTTGTGGGCCTACTAAGTTCATGCGTACACAAGGTTTCTTAAAAAAGAAACTTAGTCAACAATCGACTCTACCAGGATCAGACCGTTAGATGTCAATCTAACGGCAATCGTGCTTCTTCAGTCTCTGATCTTCCTGCCCCAGCCGCCCAAACCAGCGCCGTCAGAACCGCCTGCTCTGTGCTGCCAGGCAGGCCTCACGGCCCCATCATACTCGCATCCCTGGCCTGTCTATCCCTCTACTCACCCACACCTCCTGTTATTTTCCGGCGACGGCAGCCGAACCAGTCAACCCTCGTACTCTCCACCGCGTGGGCAGCCACTGCCGTGTCTTCGCCGGCTCCCTGTCATTCCCTTCGTAGGCCTCGCCGTCGTCCACCGCCCTGGTGCTCTCGGCGCGGCGTGGTCAACGATGTCCATCCAACGGCCGTAGTGCTTCTTTAACCTCTGGTCTTCTTTCCCCAGCCGCCGAAAGCAGCGCCGGTCGTGCCGCATGCTCCTGCCTCCCGTGGCCGGCTGTGCTGCCGCGGAGGCCTCACCGTCCCCATACTACTCCCACCGCTGGCCAGGCCATCCCTCCACTCACCCACTCCCCCTGTTATTCTGCGGCAACGGCAGCCTCACACCGCAGCCGAACCAGTGAACCCTCGTACTCCTCTCCACGTGGGCATCCACTGCCGCGTCTTCCCCACCTCCGCGTCGTCCCCTTCCTAGGCCTCGCCGTCGTCCACCGCCCTGGTGCTCTCAGCGTGGCGTGGTCAATGTGGTCAACGACCGACTTCCATCGAAAGAGTACTGTACGTGGAGAGGCTGACACCTGGGTCCACAGCAGCCGCAAGGAAGTGCCTCCTTATTACGCGCAAAATAATTATTCCTCCACCTGACAGCAGGGACCCACCGGACGGGCCACCAGTATTTCACGGAAAAAGACGTTTCTCCCCTAACTGTTGTGACCCACCGGACGGGCCACCGTATTTCGCGAAAAAAATGTTTACCCCTGACTCCTGGGACCCACCGGACGGACCACTGTATTTCGCGAAAAAACGTTCCCCCCGCTATCAGCTCGGACCCACCGGAAGTGCCTCCTTATTACGCACAGAAAAATGAATACTCCCCCTGCTAGCTGGGACCCACCATGGTGGGAGGCTGACTTGTGGGCCTACTGAGTTGACGGGGACAGAGGGCTTTGTCAACTTAGTCAATATGAACGATTCTAGCTCCATTGACTGTACGATGTCTATCCAATGGCTGTCGTACTTCTTCAATCTCTGCTCTTTCTGCTCCAGCCGCTCAAACAAGCGCCGGCGGGACTGCCTGCTCCCTCCTCCCCGCGGCCGGCTGTGCTGCCGCGCAGGCCTCACCGCCCCACCATACTCCCATCGCTGGCCTAGCCATCCCTCTACTCACCCGCACGGCCACACCTGCTGTTATTCTCCGGCGAGGGCAGACGAACCAGTAAACCCTTGTACAGTCGTACTCCCCTCCGCGTGGGAAACAACTGCCGAGTCTTCCCAGCCTACGTGTCGTTCCCTTCCTAGGCCTCGCCGTCGTCCACCGCCCTAGTGCTCTCGGCGCGGCGTGGTCAACGTGGTCAAGGCACGGCTTCCATCGGACGTGGACTGTACGTGGAGAGGCTGACAGCTGTGTCCACGGCCGCAGCAAGGAAGTGCCTCGTTATTACGCGTAAAATAATTATTCCTCCACCTGACATCTGGGACCCACCGTAAGGGCCTCTGTATTTCGCGAAAAAAACGTGCCCCCAGCTGACATGTCGGACCCACCAGCTATCTTCCCACGTAAAGAAGTGCCTCCTTATTACGCACAAAAGAAATGAGTACTCCCCCTGCCAGCTGGAACCCAGCATAGTGGGAGGCTAACTTGTGGGCCTACCAAGTTGACGGGGACGGAGGGCTTTGTCAACTTAGTCAATATGAACGATTCTAGCTCCTGTTACCGTACGATGTTCATCCAACGGCCGTAGTGGTTCTTCAACCTCTGGTGTTCTTGCTCCAGCCACCCAAACCAGCGCCGGTCGTGCCGCGTGCTCCTGCCTCCCGTGGCCAGCTGTGATGCCGCGGAGGCCTCACCGCCCCCTACTACTCCCACCGATGTCCAGGCCATCCCTCTACTCACCGCACCTCCTGTTATTTTTCGGCGACGGCAGCCGAACCAGTCAACCCTCGTACTCTCCACCGCGTGGGCAGCCACTGCCGTGTCTTCCCCGGCTCCGAGTCGTCCCCTTCCTAGGCCTCGCCGTCGTCCACCACCGTGGTGCTCTCGGCGCGGCGTGGTCAATGTGGTCAAGGAACGACTTTCATCGGACGTGGACTGTACGTGAAGAGGCTGACAGCTGGGTCCACGGCCGCCTCAAGGAAGTGCCTCCTTATTACGCGCAAAATAATGATTCCTCCACCTGAAAGCGGGGACCCACCGGACGGGCCACCGTATTTCATGAAAAAAACGATTCGCCCCCTGACTGCTGGGACCCATCAGCTACATCTTCGCACGCAAGGAAGTGCGTTCGGGCAAAAAAACGATTCGCCCCCTGACTGCTGGGACCCACCAGCTACATCTTCGCACGCAAGGAAGTGCCTGACAGTCGGGACCCACCTGGTCGAAGCGTACGTAGCGTTGTCATTCTGGTCGCGAACGTGTACGTACATACTGGTCGATGTAGAGGCGCGCACGTGTCGTAGATGTAGAAGCGCGCACGTGTCGTAGTAGAGGCGCGCACGTAGCATGTACATGTACGTACAGCGGCAAGGGTGCAAGAAAGAAAATACGTCTAGGTACGTAGATACGGGCAGGGTCTCTAACGCCTATCGTGCATACGTACATGGCTGGGTCGGAACGAAGAAACAACATCGTCGTCGTGTTCATGGGGAGCCAACCGGCTGGGTCGGAACCGAATGCGTGGTCGTGTTCATCGGGAGGGCTTGGACGGAACAGGTGATGGAAACGAGGCCTGGCGTACCGCACAACGGAGGAAACGGCCTTGTGTTCGATCGGCCACATTCGAAACGGGGTCCTGTTGATCGGGAGGGGCCTGGCATACCGCAAAATGGAGGAAACGGACCTCCTACGGTCGAACGGGGGTCTTGTTGATCGGGAGGGGTGTGGCGTACCGCAAAACGGACGAAACGGACTTGTGTTGGAGCGCTACGGTTGAAACGGGGGTCCTGTTGATCTGGAGGGGTGTGGCGTACCGCAAAACGGATGAAACGGACTTGTGTTGGAGCGCTACGATCGAAACGGGGTCCTGTTCATCGGGAGGGGTGTGGCGTACCGCAAAACGGGACTCCACGGGATACTGTTCATCTCCACCGTCGACCTCCTCCAGCCTCCACGGGCTACCGTCGACCTCCTCCAGTCTCCACGGGCTCCTATTCATCCAGCCTCCACCGTGCGCTACTCCACCGGCTACTGTTCAACCACCCCTCCACGGGCACCCCTCCACCGTCTACTGTTCATCCAGCCCTCCACACCACGGGGTCCTGTTCAACCACCCCTCCACGGCCACCCCTCTACCGTATACTGTTCATCCAGCCCTCCACAACACGGGTTCCTGTTCATCCAGAGGCAACGCCACCGCTCACTGTTCATCCAACCCCTCCCCCCCCCCCCCCCGCCCCCCCCCCCCCGTATATTGTTCCCCCCGCCCCCCCCCCCCCGTATATTGTTCCCCCCGCCCCCCCCCCCCCGTATATTGTTCCCCCCGCCCCCCCCCCCCCGTATATTGTTCCCCCCGCCCCCCCCCCCCCGTATATTGTTCCCCCCGCCCCCCCCCCCCCGTATATTGTTCCCCCCGCCCCCCCCCCCCCGTATATTGTTCCCCCCGCCCCCCCCCCCCCGTATATTGTTCCCCCCGCCCCCCCCCCCCCGTATATTGTTCCCCCCGCCCCCCCCCCCCCGTATATTGTTCCCCCCGCCCCCCCCCCCCCGTATATTGTTCCCCCCGCCCCCCCCCCCCCGTATATTGTTCCCCCCGCCCCCCCCCCCCCGTATATTGTTCCCCCCGCCCCCCCCCCCCCGTATATTGTTCCCCCCGCCCCCCCCCCCCCGTATATTGTTCCCCCCGCCCCCCCCCCCCCGTATATTGTTCCCCCCGCCCCCCCCCCCCCGTATATTGTTCCCCCCGCCCCCCCCCCCCCCTCCCCCCCGCAACGCTCACTGCTCATCCAATCGATCGGCTTCAGTTAGCAGCAGTAGCGAAGGAGTCGCTCTATCGGGTTCAGTTAACAGCCATCGATCGATCCCTCGGGTTCAGTAACGTGTAGCCTGCAGTGCAATCGCTTGGGTTCAGTTAGAGCACAACGCCTCGCTCGGCTTCAGTTAGAGCCAACGCCTCGCACACACGCGCGTACGTACGAGAGAAATGCGCATCACTCCGCCCACGACCTCCCACCGTAACCCCCGACCTCCCACCGTAACGGCAACTCCCCGAAATTTTCCTCCCCCTCGCTTCTACCACGGTTTTTTCCTTCATGGACGGCCCAAAGAATGTCATGCAGATGCGTCTCCGGCCCGCCCAGGATGAAAAGCCCATTTTCTGTCACGATTTTTTGTCATAGAAGTAGGAGCCCACCACATCTATGATGATACCGGGTTTTGTCACAATTATCATTATAGAAGTGTCATATGTATGACAGAAAAAAATTCGTTCGGCCCAAAATGTCACGGATGTGTCTTTTTTTTGTAGTGCCTCTCTTTTCTATCAATATATATTATTCTACAAAAGAAATAGATTATTAAGACCTGGCAATGATTCTTACACTTGTTACGATATCTCCTTATGCAATGACATGCCATAGAAAAGTTATACTTGTTACTACATTGCAAAGCATCAAATGGACAGGGAACATTCAGTTCCATACAAAGTATGGACGATTGATCAGTTCGGTGGCTCGGAAAAAGCAAGCCACGACCAAGCCTCAATACACGCATAATTAAAGTGTGGTCATCATCTCGGAGAGGGAGAACACAACTCAGTGAGAGATGATGAGTCAGATTGACAAAGGGGAGGAAACAGTTTGACGGAGTGTGGACGAATCAGGTTCACAAAGGAGAAGGAAAAGTTCAATGAAACGAGTACACGACGCAAAGCATTAGCTCACCTTCCATCTGGGACCACTCCATCTATTGTGACATATATGTAACTTGTGTGACACACTTGTCATTGTTGAGTGTTGACACGCATCAAGACACATGTGCCTGCCTGCTGTGTCTCAGGTTGCCTTGAAATACCTCCAATAAAATGAATGAAAGAACATTTCATAACAAAATTTACATTGACACAGTGCATAACAGTACAACTAAAATAAATTGTCTTTAACAATCTTTACATTGAATATTCAAACAGAGAACATTCAGTTCAATACAGAGTAAGCACAGCAACATAAATGGACAAGACAATCTGGAGGCTGGAGAAGCTGGGAAGAAGAAGCAAAGCACCATCTATCAGTACAAACGTCTGCCCACCCACCAACAAAGCCTTATGACTAACATGTTCAAAAGCGTAATCATCATCTCAGAGGTAGAACCCAACCCAGTAAGAGGATGAGTCCACAAAAGCAAAAAAATGAAATTAGGTGCCACGAAAACCGAAGACGTGTAGCCAAGTAGCTTCCAGCATTTGGTAGTAGTGAGCGCCGGGGGAAGTAAAACCAGGGGAAGGAAGGCAAACTGAGAGAAAGAGTGTGAGTCACTCACATGGAAAACAATAAGGTCGGAGGAGGAAGCTTGACTTTTGGTCAAGCACTGCGCTACTGCACCCGCGTGCTCAGTGCATTGATTCTCTCTCAGTATACTCCCTCGGTCCAATTTTATTAGCACCCTCTTATTTTGGGCTAATTTTTTACCATAGATTTATATAACAAAATATAAACTATATCTCATATAAATTATATCATCGGAAACCAGTTTTGAGTACAATCCAACAATATACAGTTTATAGTATTTTACTTTATTTTTTATTTATTTAAATGGATGGTCTATATTTGACCCAAAATACGAGGGATGCTAATAAACCCAGACAGAGAGAGTACTATTATATCATTAATAACTTACCTCTTTATGGTTTTTTACAATCGCTGCTGGGACACTATGCACACCATACAACAATTGTTTTTAGCAGGACCCATAAAGCACTCCCATGAACCCACGGAAAACTTATTTGCTCAGCTAGCCCCGTCTAGAAACGACGAATGGCTAATCGCGCTAACTAAGGTATAATGGCTTGCCCTTTTATGACTGTCAACCTTCAATGATCGTGGCACCTCCGGCTGACATGTGGCACCTGCCAGAAACATCATTCCAATAGTCACAATAAAATCGTTTTGTTTCTAACCGTGTCAGGCACACTAGTATCATTCGATGCCATCCGGCGAATGTGTAAAGCGACAAGCTAATCATCGTATGACCAAAATTTGTAATGGCATAACACAAGAGGTGTTTGTTTGGTTTTGGACACCATACAATCTTTCTGCTGCCAGCCTACGACCAAGTGTCTCTCTATTTCCATGCTGTCACAGCCGCAGAAGATCAAAACATCATAAAGTGGCCTGGATAATCTCATAGGGTTTTAGGAGCCGCATAGATTAGGTAGGACATATTTTTGGACAGTTGGCTATGGGCCTCAGGCCTAATTATCTGTATGGCCTTTATTTGCATTCATATAGTGACCACCACATGAAACACCATTTAAATGCCTACATTAAGATTCTTTTTTTTGTAAAATCAAATCTTCTTATATTGTTCGCATTGATAATTTTCACCAATAAGACTTATCTTCGAACAATATCTATCTAGAAGAGCATCAACCATGTGTTAATATCCGCCAGATGCACATGGTTTGGGATGTCGAGCTAGTTTTGAAGTATCGTAGAAGGAACACTAAAGGCCAACTATCAAATCTATGTACATAACTTCTCGGAGACTGGCTTCCATCAGTGAAACACGAGCGGTAGTGCAGATCTATAAATTGCAAACGTCAGAGTCGTTTTGGGAAGCCAGCAGATGGAAACTAGTAGTTCCTTTTGGGTGATGCATCGTGCATCGTATGCATGGAACCCAACTGAACCTTATGAATAGCTAGTACTGGGAAATAATCTTTTTGATCTCTCCGTGCACGTCGGAGTAACTAGCTAGGTTTGAGAGGCAGTCAAGAATTAGGACGTGCTATGGTCACGGGTGGAGCCTCTCTAACTACAGACACTATTATTTCATCTTCGGTGAAATACATTGTGCTCGTATTAGGCGGCGTATTGCTACTGACGGGTGCTACTGTAGGCCACATTGGGCTATGTTTGTGACCGGCTACACGTACAGATCAGGTTGTATACACTAGAGAGAACCTACTAGCCGACTACATGACCCATGACGGTTGTGCGAGGGATGGAGTACGCAGGAGACACGCAAGAAACCAACTTAGAGGAGTGGTCACCAGAGAGCATGCAGACTCACCTGTGACTGATATGGTGTTGTTCCAAACATGATGCCGAGTTGGACTTAGCTCATGTTGCCTGCGTGCACAATGGATAAGGAGACTACACATCGTGTAGTCAGTCAGGGAGTTATAGGTTCTTTGTTATCGATGATGAACATAACAACAACTCGGGGTTTCCATGTTGTCGCTGATTTTGGCTTGACATTGATACGTAAGCTAAAGTTTCAGTTTCTGCTGGCTTGCTAATTCCATTTGTTCGGTGTGCCCGTATTGTTTATGTTGACTGCCTCTACGATAGATGGCGATCATTCTGCTATTACAGAATCCCAGTTCTGGATCGTATCGCTGAACTTGTACCATGAAAGATTGGGCAGCAACAACATGGCGTCGAGTTGACTGTTTATGCTGCATCAAAAAATTGAGGTGTTAGAGCATCTCCAATAGGGCATAGAAAATGGTTGGGGTAACTTCTTTGGTTAAAATAACTGTTGTTTTTTGGCATAAAAGTGCCGTCTTCAACAGCTGCTCTATAATAGGACAGCCGCACGGCAACAACATATGCACTTTTCATCTCGAACAAACATACATATTGCATACAAATAATGTCAAATACAACTTATATGTCCAAAACATACACAACAATAATTTTATCAGTCCACATCATCAAAATATTACGTTCTTCAAATCAACAACATAGTTCATCAAATTAAACTCAACAACAAGCTTTTAAGCACACAATACAACAAAGTTTATGACACTCAACAAGGATAGAGATGCAACTATGGTTTGACGAACAAGGATAGAGGTGCAACAAGGATAGCCATGCCCACCACTCCTCCATGAGATCTTTATGAAGATCATAGTGTCCATCCGCATCTCTAGTGTCATGGTACACCTGAACAAAGTGTTTCATATGTGTGCATCCGCATCTCTAATGTCATGGTACACCCGAAGAAAACATTTGATCCGGCCTTTCCTTCTGGCCAGCCGCACGGGTATTCTCATGAGGTCATACAAGGTGTAATCCAAATTTCGGAATAGGCTTTCACCCGCTTTATATATAAAGGAATCACCGAACCAAGTACCACGGCCGAACGATACAAGATCGTGAGGTAGCCCTCATACAAAGCCGATCCCAACATAACCGGATTACGCAGACCTACTAAGCTACTGAATGAAAGCATTGGGAGCACTGAGTATGACGCCACACACAGCCCTAAAAACCTAAGCTCCACGACAACACCCCCAGGAGGGAGAAATGCGCAAAACATCGCCGCTGCCAAGTCCAGAAGGGACAAGGGTCTTCACCTGGAACCCTGGCACGAAGAGGAGCACCACGACGACGTCCTCAGGAAGATAGCAGCGCCTACAAGTGTCGCCATCGCCGGCAACAAAGTGTAGAGCTTTTGCTCAGCAGCTCCGCCATGCCACACAAGGTCTTCAGGACAGGCGCAGCGATTTCAGCATCCCAGGTCTGGATCGATGCGACGTGACTACCAAGAATAGGGAGAACGCCCCAACCACCAACCACTAACCTCCTTCCGCCCACACGACTAAGAGGGAGAGCCACCACCAACGATATGATGCCTTCCGAATCCACCGCTCCTGCATCCACGTGCAAGCCACCACCATCTGTCCACTTCACGAAGCACTACTAGGAAAAGGGCTATAGATGGGATGGACACTAATGGCGCACCAGAGAGGTAGTGCGCCACTACTATATACTAATGGCGCACCATTTGGCGATGCGCCATTAGTGTGGAAGACACTAATGGCGCACCAGACAAAAGGTGCGCCACTAGTGATAAACTTTTTATCACTAGTACGGCTCCTAAACTTTCAGCCCATTTGCGGATATAGCCATCGGTTGAAGATGTCATTCAAAGTCTTTGTTGATCCCGCCTGAACTCCAGCATGTGATGAATGACGTAGAATCCATCCATATATTTGTTTCCCGGATGTTGGACGCACCAGAAGTCGGTCTTATGGTTGAAACACGGTGTGTCGTTCTATTGTTTTGTGACCTTCATGTGGCCCCCCATCAAGCCGAAGCTCAGGACAGCACTATCCAGAACACTCTTTGTATGTGTATAATCTGTCTTCTTTATGTTCTTGGACGTGTCGAAATATATGGTGTGGGAGACTTGTGGGAAAAGAATGATGAGGACGGAGTGCCCCTCGCTACGCAAAATAAGTACACCTCAAATTAGTCTCCGTACGAAATGATGTATGTGTTATATTGGCTATGTGTGAATGAATTACATGGGATTATAAGACAGGAGAATTGTTTCCTTGTCCTTATTGGCGACCATAAAGTCTACAATGTAGCTCCTCGCATATTCACGGTTCTTTGGGTTCTCTGCCAAGAAGCCTTCATGCATGTAGTACGGGTCTGCAAACGCGATTCCAGGGTTTTCACCTTCCTGATGATGTAGTTGATATGAAGCGCATAAAGGCGGAGGAAGGTAAAATCTAGCCGCCTCATATGAACTTCGAAGATGTAATCAAATCGCAGGAAGAACATGTCCGTGGGGCATGTATGGACGTACAACATGCCCATGGGCACACGGACCATGTAAAGCGGGTATCCTGGATCATCCGAGGTGATAAGGCCGTTCTCTGTCGACATCACATTGTCAGGCAGTCTCCTTTAGATCTCCTGTTAAGCCTTCTAGCACTTTCGCCAGTAGGATCTGCTTGCCTGTGACATGGAGTGCCGACGCACCTCTGACCAGTACACTATCCGCAACCCTGGTCACCGGAGGCGGCTGGCTGCTCGAAGCAGCTTTTGCGGCAGCATACCCTTTCTTCGGCGGTCTCTTCCTCTACTTCTTCTTGAGTTGAGCTATTGGGCCTTGTAGACCCTCCGTGAGTCCTGCCACCAGTGTTGTCAGGCTAAGCACGACACGGCCCTCAAGTAGTTCACCATGGGAAGAGGCTGCATCTCGAGGCATGTCCTGCGAGGACATGAACAAACACTTCTTGCACTCCCGAGGATGTTATGGCTCTGGTGCATCATGCAACTCATCTTCACGCTCATAGGCTGAGTCATATGGCAGCTGACTCATCAGTTCTACGCCATCATAGGCGGTATTGAGGTACTGGAGAGGATCATCCTCATTCATGTCCTCATTTCTATCTTCCTCCATGGGGGCGACGTCGATGGTTGGACCCCCTTCCTTGCGCCATCCGCTCTCAGCCAACAAGATACATGGTGGTAATTGCGTGGGTGGGGTGGTGGTCATACCTTGCATCAGTACTATTGTCCTTGGTGTGCTTTCGCCCGGCACTACACAAAGAAGATTCTTCAGCCATAGCAACGGCCAATTATTGCATTGGACCAGCTTTGCCGGGGTCTCGTGATCCTCTCCCCCGGCACATAGCGGAGGAGCCAAATCCTCGAAATCATATGTTGCACATCTATGATTTTAAAGTTTACACTACCTAATGGGATTATGCAGACTCCTGGCATAGTAAAATAATATGACACCCTGATGTGATAACTCATTGCCACTATTATCCAGAGCGGCCCCAATCAGTTTTTACCCTGGAATTCAGATGTAGCAATCTTGAAATGCACATATTAGGGAGAAGCTATTCAACGTCAAATCAAAGTGTAGGAAACATGGTCCAGAAAAAATATCAACCGCTGCTTGGCCGAAGGGCTCGTTTTGCAATTTCGTCGTCGAGCGTAGTAGAACAAGAGGAGCCATATGGTGATACATCGCATCAGGATACCATACTATTCATGGTGGTTGTCGTGATCTTCTGATCTGGATTTTCTCGGTGAAAGAGAATGTCCAGTAGGTGAGTAGAGGACTATGAGAAGCCAACAAAGAAATGATGCCAAATGTGGCCTCTGTGGCTTGCGGTAGTGTAAGACAAAACAATGGAATACCTACCGGAAGGATCAATGAGAAGGTAAGGATTGGAGATGTTTTAGATTATTTACCCAAGCATCAACAGTCGTGTAGCTCTATAAATTGCAAATGTTGGAGGAGTTCTGAAATGCACATTTTCTTTAAAGCCGGTTCCGTATGTCTCGGCACATATGGCGTGCCACTTCGATTGGTTCTCCTTGAGAGTAGTTTTCTCCTTAGCCCTCACCAAAACCTTTTAAGTATGCTACTGCCAAAAAGGACAAAGGGGAGGGTACAAATTCATAGAAGCGATCTCTTGTGACCAATGATAAGGAATGGTTTCTTGAAACAACAATCTACTTCATTTACGTAGTACTCCCTCCGTAAACTAATATAAGAGTGTTTAGATCACTATTTTAGTAATCTAAACGCTCTTATATTAGTTTACAGAGGGAGTACAATAGATTGGAAGAAGCAAAATAAACACCGAAAATGATGATAACTAATATACTGAAATATGCATCTACGTTCTTTGAAATCAATATTTTTGTGGTGTCGGGACTGTAAAAGACCAAAACTGCACGAAACTAGCCAGGATAATCCCACAGGTTCTTAAGAGCCGCATATATTAGGTAGGACATATTATTGGACACTTGACTATTGGCTTTCAGGTGGGAAGGCCAAATTATCTTTATAACCTTTATTTGCAATCAATGACTATAACATGGAAGAGCCATTTTAAATGGCCAATATTAAAAAAATACAAAATCAAATCTACTTATAATGGCTTATCTTCCGACAATATCTATTTATGTAAATGACAATCAACCATGTATTATTATCCACCGGACGCACATGGTTTGAATGGTCCAGCTACTTTTCAAGTATTGTAGAAGGAACACTAAAGGCCAAATACCAAATTTACATAACTTTTCTGAGACTGGCTTCCATCACCGAAACGCAAGCAGTAGTGCAGCTCTATAGATTGCAAACGTTGGAGTAGTTTTGGAAAGCCAGCAGATAGAAACTACTAGGAATTTGTCCTTTTCATTTGGGTGATGCATCGTGCACGGCATGGTTTTCACTTTCAGTGAGATTTCAGTGAAATTCACTGAATTTCACCGATTTCAACAGACAATGAAATATTACGTTTCAGCCAAAATATTTCAGCAATTTCAGTATAGCACAACAATTCCAATATTTTTCAAAACATTTTTTTAAAAATTTCAAAATTTTAATTGAATTCAAATGAATATTTCGGTCATTTGGCTGAAATGAAAACTGAAATTCACTGAATTTCAGTGATTTCGGTTGGTGCTGAAATTTTTCTGAAACTGAAATTGAAAACCATGGTGCACGGTATGCATGGAACCAAACTCAACCTTTTGAATAGCTAGTAATGGGAATAATCTTTTTGGTCTCAACATGCATGTCAGAGTAACTAGCTAGGTTTA
>LR880971.1:46758960-46769358 GCA_904067115.1 Aegilops sharonensis | reverse complement strand
GAGAGTACCCGCTGACGGTTCGCAGTGGAGAAAAATCGAGAGAAAGTACTGGGAGGAGTTTGCAGGTGACCCAAGGAACGTATTTTTAGCATCCCAAGTTTTGATATGCAAAGTTGTTATGATGATAGCATGCCTCCTACCTATGATGGTTATATTGATGAAAGTGGGTTTGGAAGAGTGTCAACTTTAGGAATTAGTGATCCCACTATTTTGGAGGATGTTGAATTTTATTGTGATGAATATGAAAGTGGATTTGGAAGAGTGTCAACTTTATTTAGTGATTCCACTATCTTGGAAGAGGTTTCAATCGATTATGATGAGAACAAAGTTGCTACTTATGATGATTATTGTGATAAAACTTATGTTATAAAGAGTAGTGGTGATTATATTTATAAAACTTGTCATGATTATGAGTACCCTTTCTCTGAACATTACTCTTTTAATGTGGAAACAATTTTTAGTGTTCAAGTCTCTTATGATACTCCCACTATTCCGAATGAGAAGAAATTTGCTTATGTGGAGAGTAATAAAATTTCTATGCTGGTAGATCATGAAAAGAATGCTTTAGGTGCTGGTTATATTGTTGAATTCATTCATGATGCTACTGAAAATTATTATGAGGGAGGAATATATGCTTGTAGGAATTGCAATAATATCAAGTTTCCTCTCTATGTGCTTAAAATCTTGAAGTTATGCTTGTTTTACCTTCTTATGCAAGTTGATTCTTGTTCCCATAAGTTGTTTGCTCACAAAATCCCTATGCATAGGAAGTGGGTTAGACTTAAATGTGCTAGTCATATTCTTCATGATGATCTCTTTATGTTTCAATTCTTATCTTTTATGTGAGCATCATTGAAATCATCATGCCTAGCTAGGGGCTTTAAACGATAGCGCTTGTTGGGAGGCAACCCAATTTTATTTTAGCTTATTGCTTTTTGGTTCTGTTTAGTAATAAATAATCCATATAGCCTCTGTTTAGATGTGGTTTTATGTCTTAATTAGTGTTTGTGCCAGGTAGAACCTTTGGGAAGACTTGGGTAAAGTCTTTATGATCATGCTGTAAAAAACAGAAACTTTAGCGCTCACGAGATTAGCTAGAACTTTTTACTGGAGAGTGCTATTTAGTTGATTCTTTTTGCAGATGATTACTAGTCAAATTCCTCAGGTCCACCAATTTATATTAGAATTTTTGGAGTTCCAGAAGTATGCGTTAGTCACAGATTACTACAGACTGTTCTGTCTCGGACAGATTCTGTTTTTCGAGTGTTGTGTGCTTATTTTGATGAATCTATGGCTAGTAAAAGAGTTTATAAACCATAGAGAAGTTGGAATTCATTAGGTTTAACACCAATATAAATAAATAATGAGTTAATTACAGTACCTTGAAGTGGTGTTTTGTTTTCTTTCGCTAACGGAGCTCACGAGATTTTCTAACTATAACTAGAGTTAGCGAGAATGACTTAACATGATCCACATTTAAGTGAGATGATAGTCCAAACAACATACATAGGGGTAATTAAGCGTAGACTAGTGATGTGTTTCTCATTTGCACTTTATACCATCTTTATTTTGAATTCTAAATCGTTTTCTCGCCATCTAAGTTGACTCCATCAAGTTTAACTATTGTCTTTATTATTAAACAATGCAGTTACAAAAAGACATGAAGTTGAAAAAATATAGCTAAAATATGCATCTAGAACAGGAGATGCATTTGGAAAGTAAGGTTAGAAAATACAAATGAGTCATGCAAGATGTAGTAAAAAATTGTCATTGACACATGTGATGCAGATGTCTATAGGTCATATTTAGCAAAGATACAATCAAAAATGAAATAATATGACGAAAATCTCAAGGTCGCTAATATTGTAATTGACACATGTGATGCAGATGTCTATAGGTCATATTTAGCAAAGATACAGTCAAAAATGAAATAATATGACGAAAATCTATAGGTCATAGGGGTGTTGTAGTGAATGAAGATGTCTCGAAGATGCTAATTAATGTGTATGTGGACATTTATTTCAGGAGTGCTGTTGGGTGGGTCCGCAACCTCTTCATTGTCCTCGTTGGCTGCATGTCCCTGAGATAGAAGGATGTCCTCCTTATACCTGATGCCACCTACTCCCAGACGCTTATAGTTTTATGATTTCTTCTCCTCTTTTCTTTTGTCCTATCATGGTCACTAGCTCCTTTATTATGAGTTAACGAAGGGTTGAATCCATAGAGAAATGTATGGTAATCCTTGGAACTCTTGTTGTTGTATTTTTCTGGTAGTTTTATAGTAAGGCTATTCATTTGTTAGTTTGTTGTTCCCTGTCTTTGTCATAGAAGGCACACACTGTCCGGTGGAGTAGTTGGGCTTATGTACCATTGCTTTATTGACATTCATAACAGATGAAAAGTGTTAAATACCCTGAGCTATGTTCTAGGGGGAGGACAAGTGCATTGACGTCACAGCATTTAGGAATGCTTACATATAGATGATGGTTTGATGAAGGTCTCGTAAGTTGTATTTTGGCTATAGTACAAGTAAGCAGGTGCCGAATAATTGTTTTCTTAATTATGAACCAGTGCAATCAATTTATTGAGCAATATTATATGCATTACATATGAGCACACCATTATGAGCTTGCCGATTTGCAGAAATGAACAAGCAAAAGAACAAGCTGATTTCCACAACGCAAGGATCAACCTCTAATTGATCAGATTTTAGTAACACAAATAACACCGCAATCCGTCAGATCTTGATCAGCAACGCTTCCACCAGTGGATGGCACACTAGTGTTCTCTCAGATAAACCCCATGTTCTTGTATGACTCTTGTTTTGTAAACTTTACTCATCCCAATCCAATGAGAAGCAGTGAACATGCATTTTCATCAAAAAAATACTAATTAGCACTATTGCATCCTTCGCGCTATGATTTTGATATTACTTGTCACAAAATTAAAAAAAACTAGTTGAAACAAGGACATGACACATGTGCCTGCGAATATCAAGGCATCCAAGCAAAAATTGGAGAAGTTGTCAATCTGAACCAAACTATCCATGCGAAGAGTGAATAGAATGGTGTAGCTCACGAGGTTGCAGAATGTCCACATTTGAGTAATTGGATTCTTGATATTATACTTCGTACTCACAAAAAACATAAATAGGTTCTGGCCAATGAGTCATCATCCTGGTTGCCATTGACATGGCTATTCAATTGGCATGGTCATCGCTGGAGTTTTTACGGCTAGTTACATCCTTTCCTCTCAAGTTCCGTCTTTATCATCTGGATACAGAAAGGTCTCTCTTCAGGTTGTCCAAAGCAGGTGGTTGACAAGCAAACTTGCTGGCAAGATTGTCCTAGAAAACCATGCCTTTAAACGAAAACGTAGCAATGTTCATCATCCTAGAGAGGCTACAAGAAATTGAATGAACCAGCAGATTAGTACGTCAAGGGAGGAGAAAAACTTATTTGTGACATGTGTGTGAGAGACATATGCCTGCCTGCAGCAATTATTAAATTGCTATCCTGACTGTGTTTTCTAACATGGCAGATACAAGATGCTATTATTTTCATGAAAACCAAACTTATAAGGACTTGTACGTGCATAGATGTTCATTTGTCAGGTTAATATAACTAATGTAGTCAGACAAATAAATCTACTAGATCATGGACTCATGGCCAGCAATCATATCACACAAGCTAGAAGATTGTAACATATTAATGGAGTAGTGCAACATGTACTAACAAAGATATGATGAATAAACTATTTTAGGGGCACCAATCTTGTTAGTGTTGATGGCCCCTTCTGTAGCTGCTGCAACGTGATGAACGTGAGGATGCTGCAGTAAATGTGCATTATGGCCAACATGTATCGCACACACATGGCACAACTAAATTCTTCTGAGTCCATAAGGAAGACTAACAACACTAGCCACGTGTGTCACACATGTCACAACTAGGTTTTTCTTACCCCCAAACGAAGACTATCAAGACTAGCCACGTCCTCAGTGAAAATATCGGCTGTGCTACCACATGTGTCCTCTATCTCGACATACACGTCATAACTGGCATGACTCCTACTCCCAGAGGATTATAGTTTACAATTTCTTCTCTTGTTTTGCAGCCATCTTCTATATCCAAGCCACTAGCTCCTTTGTATTTCTTATCTACGACTTCCCAATACTAGCAGAAGATTATGACTCGATTAGTGGGACTAGAATGCTTTTTGTAAGTGAATATTGGGTCAAGTCTATGGAGAGAGATGTATGATAATGCTACTAGTCTCTAAAGAACTTTGGATGTGCCATTGTTTAACGCTATTTATAAGAAGGCAATTGTTGTGTTTTTTATTTTTGCTTGTAACATGCATACACGTGTTTTCACTAAAGTGGATGGAGTAATGCCATCACGTTACTGCCATTCACAAGAAGGGTCAGCCTGGCTAAACTGAGAAGAGATGGGAAATTTTTAATGTGCGTGAAAGTAGTTGGTGTTATGACAACATTAAATGATTGTTTGATGAAGGACTTGTGAGTTATATAGAGGCTGTAGTACATGTAAGCAGGTACAGAATATATTTTGATGTTGGTTATATATAAGCTAACGTAGTCAGTTTATGAGCACACCATTGTGAACTTACCCATTTCCAGGAATGAACAAGTTCAACCACATGTCAACTTTCACAAGACAAGGATTAACCAGTAATTGATCAGATTTTAACAACACATTAAACGTCTAATATTTAGAGTGAATCAGATCTTAATCAGTAGTCCCTGCACCACTTGGTCGTGCTCACTGGCATACAGTGTTGGCATATTTGGTTGACCACAAACTTCAGTGACGTTATGTGAGTAGTGGCATCCCTTAATTACGCAAAGACAGTTTCTCACTGAGAAAAGGTGGAGTACAGGGGCAGGAAGCTGACAAAATTTACGTGAAGGCCACTCTTAGGCCTCCTTTTGTTTGTAGGAATTGTGTAGGATTGGATCTTCATAGGAAAAACTCTTTTGGGGCCCTTTGGTTTGTAAGATAGGAACCAATCCTTCATATTTCAAACATTATTCTAGACTCAATGAACGAATTCCTATCCTATACTTCAAATGACATCTCTTTCCCCATAGAAATTGAGACACATGCCATCTCACTTCCTATGATTTTCCTACTCCTATGACATTACTATCCCATGAACCAAAGGAGGCTTTACCAGCTGCAAAGGAAGGGCACACCAACAGCCAATTATGATTTGCTTGCTACTGCATTCCCCGCACTACGGTTTTTACACTACCTTTTACAAAATCTAAAAACACTAGCTGAAACCACAAAGCCATGCGACATATCCCTGCCTGGTGTGTCTCAGGGTCAGGGCTCCAAAATATCGATCCATTTAGGCAGAAACTAGATTGACGTTATTTCAAAAAACTAGATCCGGTTACTCTGTGTAGTTATTCCCACAGTTGATGCGTTAGGCCCTTGTATGCGCCCCCTCCCCCCCTCACTACTACGGAAAACCCTAGCAGTAGCGCGGCTATTTTGCCTATCAGTAGCGCGGGATGACGCGCTACTGATAAGGCACTACAGCTAACGTGTAGCGGTAGCGCCTGTCATCCCACGCTACTGCTATACATGGCTAGAAGTAGCGAGCCTTAGTGTAGAGCGTTGTTGCTAATATCTGCATCGCTTTTTAGCAGGAAGCGCTACTGGTAAGGGAGAGCTACTTCTAACTTTATTCCCAGCCCTACTGCTAGTTCTATTAGTTTCTGTTTTTTTTCACATATTCGTTTTGTATTTGAATAGGCTTTATACAATAATCTTTAGCATATCATACACATACAAATGTAATCATAACATATACATACAAATAGTCTCATCAAATCATGTCATGATCATAATCATCATCCAACACAAAGTGGTCTCTCGTCATCATCTCGAAAATAGCGATACAAGTCTCGATTACTTGCAACTACATCGTCATCCATCTAAACAATGATATACGCGAGAAGAGCTATCACTATGAGTGAGAACCGAACTATGCAGTACATGAGTTCGTATCCCTCTCTCGCATTAGCGTGAGCCTAAACTAACTACTGGCTGTCGCTCGGAAACCGAAAAACGGTACACCTGGGCCTGACACTCTGGCCACTCGTCATATACTCCTGGCGTAGCACCGTGCTGGGTATGGACAGCAGGTAGCGTGTCAGGATGCAGAGGCATTGAACGGGCCCTGCTGGTGAGAAGAGACGATGGCTCTGAGGAGATCAAATTTAGGAAGGACAGATATCTGACGGCAGTCGAGATTGAGGGGCGCGGTGCGCCATAGAGGGCGCCACCGAGTTGAGAGGACTTGTGTGCGGCAGCAATCCTTGGAGGGGAGAAGTGAGATGATCTCCTCAAGGATGACGTCTCGGAGATCGCAGATGCGCTCCACCTGAAATTCTACCGGTTCCTCCGATCCGGGTGGGGGGGTGGGGGGGGGGGCTCGCTGCTTCTCCCTGTGCTACCGGGTGCAGGATCTACAACCGGCGTCGCCGCTGGCGGGAGCCTCATCTTCTTGGCGCTAAGGCCAGCCGACTCCATTTTCCTTGTGGGCATCGCACCGNAGATGCGCTCCACCTGAAATTCTACCGGTTCCTCCGATCCGGGTGGGGGGGTGGGGGGGGGGGCTCGCTGCTTCTCCCTGTGCTACCGGGTGCAGGATCTACAACCGGCGTCGCCGCTGGCGGGAGCCTCATCTTCTTGGCGCTAAGGCCAGCCGACTCCATTTTCCTTGTGGGCATCGCACCGAGCTCACGGGTTTGAGCAGAGTAGCCAGAGACGAGCCTAGTGGCAGTGCGAGTGGGGAAGAAAGAGAGCTGGGTATTTTTGTTGGAGTGGAATAAGAGGAGCAGGCGTTTTCTGTACGAGTGAGGAAGAAGGTGAGCGGGGGTTTTCTGGACGAGTGAGGAAGATTGGGGAGCGGGAGGAATTGGGGGGATACGAAAGCGGGAGAGCGAGTTGTTCGTGTTTATAAGGCCCGCTCCACTAACTACTCGCTTTTTCCCAAGAACTGCTCTCTTCTTTTGCGTTGCTGCATTGGAGCTGGCGCATGGACTTGGCTGACTGGCCATGCATGCAGGATGCATGTGCCCGCCGGCCACTGCATGTGCCTGGTTTGTTATTAGGCCTATTTAATAGGGCGGTTATGGAGTAAATTAAGGAGATTTATTTTCTCTTTGTGCATCTTCTTTTTTATTTTTTTGAGCGAATCTATGTGCATCTTCTTTTATTTTATTTTTTTGAGCGAATCTGTGTGGAAACGAGGAGGAAGGAGGGTTTTTCTGGGATCGCCCCCTCTTCAAGAAATATGGGCTTCTCCTCGCAAAAAACAAAAACAAATGGGCTTTAAGATGGATAGGCTTTTGTATCGGCCCAGTCGGCTTCCCGTTTTCGTACTGGAGGGCCTTCTGCTAGAGGCAGCCCGATACACTCTCCAGCTTATTGCCCATTCAAAAGAAAAAAAGAGACGCCTCCAGCTTATGGCTACTCATCGGTTACCTTTTTCAACTTGGCATCCACCAAATTAGAGAATGTGGTACTGGATGCAGACACTCACATTAAACTAATTAAGCTTCAGAAGATACGGTGTGCATACTAACATTCAGAAGAATAAAAGTTCAGCATGTTTATGCATCTCAATGATACGCCATACTATAACCAATACAAAGCAGTGAGAAGGTGTGTAAATAAAGAAAATCGTTCGATGCTTCTTTGAGCAAAGGGCCTCCCTGCACACGCATTAATTTCCAGGGCATGGTTGTTTCTTCTCAATGTTGCGAGCACTTTGAGCATGTTGGCAACTCCACAGCAAGCTATCTGCCTCATCTTGCAATTGATGCTGGCACATTTGCAGCAAACACATGAGGCAATAGAGATGACTCAACATGATTCCATATTGTGCAGTTCCCCTGAAATCATCTTCATTGTCCTGAATCTGAAAAGATAGGAAAACAGTAGCTATACTTAAACGGTGTTGCAAAACAGTAGCACACACCAATAGCTCGGCGTGACAAAACACGATCATCTGGATGAAGGGGATATTGACCTGCCTGAGGAAGATTATATATAATTTCATAAGTCCTTGGTTGATTTCCACCTTCGGCTGCACTGCTTGTTTTCTCCTCCACACATGACAGGATCGTTCCGCATTGCATTCAACAAGTCAACGTATGAATAAGCTAATTTCATCTTGCGGTGGTCATTGTACCTAGTTACCAATGTAGGAATGCCTGGAGCACCATGAGGTTAGCTGACAGCAGGTAGATGCAGCCATATAAATTTTGTGCGGTGCTACCAAAATTGAGGTTTGTATCCCTTCCCATTATGAGAATTCTTCTTGAAGTTGGTAGAATGTGACGGCTTGTTCTTTGCATCAAACTTGCCTTTCCCCTGAGATTTGTTCTTGTTGTTTTGGGGCTGGTTGGGCTGGAAGTTCTTCTCGTGTACCATGTGGGCACTAAAAGCTCCCTCAGCGACCCGAGCACGTGTGTCTTTTGTTCTCGCCTTCTCCTCAAAATTAAGAGTGCTAATGAGATCCAAAACAGAAAACTCATGTCTCCTGTTTTTCAGAGAAGTAGCAAAATCGTTCCACGAAGGTGGAAGCTTGGCAGTGATGGACCTAGCAACAAATTTGTCCAGCAACACACACTTAAAGTACTCAAGTTCCTTAGAGAGTGAATGTATCTCATGAGTCTGCTGAGCAACAGAGCGCTCATCAGTCATCTTGTAGTCCCAGAATTGCTCCATGACGTACAACTCGTTGCCAGCCCCCGAGGGCCAAATGTGGCCTCGAGCGCAGCCCACATGTCTTTGCCGCTGTCAAATGACATATATGAATCCACAATGGAATCGTTAAGAACACTCAGCAGGGAGGCTTTGAAGAGGGTATCCATGTTCTCAAAAGCTTCCTGTTGTGTAGTATTAAGATCGCCCTCAGGCTTACCCTTAGTGGCGTCATAGTAGTACATGATCTAAAACCAATATACTGCTCTTGTGCGCCACCTTTTATATTGCACCCCCTTAAAATTAGGCGGCTTCAAAAGCACAACAAAACCACTCGGAGTAAAGTGCCTATAATCAGGTTTTTGGATTGGATTGTTGAATATATGAGCAATTTACTTTGAAATTTAATCCGAATCAACAGTAAATAGATCATGACGACAATTGCAAACATAAAAGTAATGATGCGGACTAAACCAGGAGGACAGAATCACATACTGTACAGCGGGAGAAGAACCGTTGTGGTTGATGTTGTCACTCATGTCGTTAATGAAGAGGTTACCGAGGTCGGGGAAGAAGGATGTCGTTGAGGAAGTCATCGCTGGCAGCAGTCACAGGAGTGTGCTCCCCAAAAGCCTAATCGCCCCTCTCTCATACAGGATCACGAAAGGCGGGGTTCAGAGGACTGTTGTCCCTTCTCGTGGTGCACGCCGGAAGGAGGGCTGGAGAATAATTGCGTGGCGGCGCTAATATCTAGAACGGTGTGAAACCATATGATAAAGCGGCGGCTAGGGTAGAGCATGTCAGGTCGGTCGTGCGAGTAAGACGAAGTATAATAGTAGGCCTTTGGCCCCCAAACCCCACGTCCAAGTCAATAATAGCCCCACCAAGGTTTGTCTCAAAAAACGGAGTAATTAAGGCGTCCGTTAGTCCCTTTAGTATAAATACTATATCATTAATAATGGCCCCACCTTTTGTCTCACAAAGTATGTTGGGGCTCCTACTACAACCGGCTACAAGTTTACAATCCGCTTCTCTTCTCTATCCCCTTCTCTCTCCTTCAACTAAGCACAAATACTATATTTAAATCCTTATAGCCTGCTTATGTCATCTAATTGTAGTACTTGCTCTATAGTTACTCTCCACTGTGTAGTCTGAAATGTCGGGCATGCAGCGGGCAGTGCCCTCGATCAGCGCACTACTTCAACAGCGGAAGTAGTGAGAGGTCGCGTCGCCCTGACTTGCCATCAATGTGGAGTGGCGGGCTCAGCTGGCGCCGGGCGGGAAGCGAGCGCGGGAGGGGGAGGGGTTTTTGTTGGGCCAAGAAGGTGAGAAGCCAACTTGGGATCGGTCCGGACAGGGAAATATCATGTGCTCCCATACTCTGCATATGACACTAGTCTATGTTACTACTCCCTCCTTTCCCGTTTATAGAGATGTTTAGAGTAACATAGCAATATGTTACAGTATAAGTTACTCCCCACTATGACCAGCCTTGGCCTCTCCCAGTGGTCCACCATGTATAGTTGCTAAGCCTACCACGTAGGCATAAAATATGATGTGGCAAGTTTATTAAGAAGAGAGAGACTAGTTTGGTGACCGCAGGAAGAAACGGTGGAAAGACAGTTTTGAGTCTATAGCTAAATAAATGAAGCAA
>LR880971.1:46687564-46717791 GCA_904067115.1 Aegilops sharonensis | reverse complement strand
ATACACGAATGATGGTTTAAGTTGGCAACAATCATGATTGTAGATTCTTATTGAAATAGAGAAACGAATTCAAATTCAGTTCGAATTGCAGCGGTAGTATAGACATTTGGAATGCACTAAAATGTTGGTATGAGTGGATTACATGCATTATATAGCAAGCGAAAAAAATTAATTGGACATAACATGGATTCATACTCCCTCCTTCCATTTATATAGGGCGTAATGCGTTTTTTAAGACTGCCTTTGACTATTGACTAGATTAATAGTACATGACATGCACAATGTGGAAATTATATCATTGAAAGCTCCTTTCACACACGAATTTAACGGTGTGCTTTGTGTAAGTTGCATGTCATATATTATTGCTCTAATATTTGGTCAAAGTTAGCATCAAAAAACGCATTAGGCCCTATATAGATGGAAGGAGGGAGTAGCTTTGAATAGCATTTGTATAGTAAAACGGGGCAAGACTCTCTCTTTGTGTGGTGCGAATAGTTTTATTTTTTTTTCGTTTTCTTTTTGGTTGAGGGAAGTGTGAATTGATTGGTACGTACAAGTACAATATTACACGTTAGGCTTGTCCCAAAAGTTCAACCCGCGCCTTGTTATATCCCGGAAATTCAGATATTGTGCTCCCAAAACTGGCGCCTTCACAACCCGCGCCTTGCTATCCCGAAATTACAACGCGCGCGAAAACTCCTCCCAGCTGCCAAATCCCGACACACGAAATCCCCCTTCTAACCCTTAGCCGAAAGGGACGCTAGTTCAAATCGGTGGGGGGTACTTTTGTAACACACCCTACATTTTGGACAAGCGCATCCCAAAGTCATGGTTCACCCCTCCCATCGTCCCCTTTTTGCCATTCGAAATCCCAAACTTCCATAACCTCTCCGCTCCAGCCGCGAAACCCCACCCTCCTCCGTCTGCGACCTCATCACTGCCCAGCCGGAGCCTCTTCCCCGATGATGTCGTCCACCGCAATAGCTCGACGTCCCTCGTCCACCTCCCCGGATGAGGATCCGTCGTCCATCTTGTCGTCCCGCCGGTTCAGCCGCCCCGTCCTCCACCTCCAAGGACCTACTCCGATGATCGCCTCGTCTATCGCGGCTGCTCCATCCCCACAGCGCCGCCTTAACCTGCTCCACCGGAACAACAACATCCTCACCGACTCTTGGGACGAAGCCGAGGCCTACTCGGCCCAACCAAAGAGGTTGTACACTCATCGCATCGCACCTTCTCCTTATCTCGACCTCCCGGCACCGACGGTGCTCCATCCCGCATCCCCATGGAGCGGCTACCTTAAAGCCGGCAAAGCGGGAGACATCTCCACGACGGCTCTCCCCCAGTGCGAGGCCCCTTCGTTGGCGGCGGACATACCAGCCGGATCTGCTGCTGCTGCTCTGGCTCTCGCTCGCTCGCTCGTGCTGCTGCTGCTGCTCCGGCTCTCACTCAATCGCTCGCTCGCCCAGCTGATGCTGCTCCGGCTGTCGCTCGCACTGCTGCTGCTGCTCTCCCCCTCGCTCGTGCTGCTGCTCTGCTCTGATTTAGCTACACTTCAATCGACTGAATCGACTTTTGGGTAAGTCGATTTTCGGGGGGGGGGGGGGGGGGGGGGGGGGGGGGGGGCGACAAACACCCCCCGGGGGGGGGGGGGGGGGCGGCGGGGGGGGGGCCCCGTGACCGGGGGGGGGGGGGGGGGGGGGGGGGGGGGGGGGCGACAAACACCCCCCGGGGGGGGGGGGGGGGGCGGCGGGGGGGGGGCCCCGTGACCGGGGGGGGGGGGGGGGGGGGGGGGGGGGGGGGGCGACAAACACCCCCCGGGGGGGGGGGGGGGGGCGGCGGGGGGGGGGCCCCGTGACCGGGGGGGGGGGGGGGGGGGGGGGGGGGGGGGGGCGACAAACACCCCCCGGGGGGGGGGGGGGGGGCGGCGGGGGGGGGGCCCCGTGACCGGGGGGGGGGGGGGGGGGGGGGGGGGGGGGGGGCTCGTCGGAGTTAAGGAAGAACCACCCACAGCAGGGGCAGGGGCTCGCCGGAGAGGTACCCCACTATCTATCTTAGGGTTCAGGGTGGGGGCGGGGGGCCTAGAGGGCTGGCCGGGGCGGCGGGACAGCGGCGGGCCGGTGGTGGGGAGTTGTTTCGAGGCGGTGAGGTGGCGCTGGGGCCGACGGTTCGGCTGGTGGTTGCTGCCGGCTCAGGGGGGTGCAGGTTGAAGATGAACTACAGGCCCTCCCTAAACTACATGTCAAGTGCCTCTCTGCTACCATTGCGTTCTGTTCCGACAGTAACATTCAGATTCCACAGTAAATTTCAGTTTCGACAGTTAAGTTCAGAGTCAACAGTTTTTACCTCATCTTTTGTAGTCAGGTGGTTTTTGGTGATGTAAATTTTACATATATTCTACATCATCTATTGGAGATGCTATTAGAATCCCACTTGAGATTGACGATGTCTGTCTTGTGCTGCTTCAGCCTTGACGTCTTACGGCTCACCGGAGCTGCTCCAACGACAGAACGATCGATCACAATAGAGCAGTGCCCTGGACGCCGTCTACAGATTCCTCAGATCTTCCTCCACACCTCCGACAGCCACCTCTGCTTCAACTGCTTCAGCGGTCAACCCAATGATGCTAAGGTCGACACGGCTACGGCAAAGAGGTTGCACACTTGTTGCATCACTTATTACTATACATTCATGTCAAGACATTAGGGCTATATTGGTTCAACGGAAAAACATAGCAATAGGTAATTTTCCAATGGAACTCTACTATTCAATTATTCATGCATTTTGTTGAAAGGAATGAAGAAAAACATCCACCTGGACCTACTTTTCAAAATCCTATGCATGAAAACAAGACCAAGTGCATTAGTGGCAGAATAACATTCTAACTATACACGCTTTCATATGGTTTCACTTTATTTGGCCATGTTTCTTTGCATTCCTCTGCTCTTCCAATTGCTGTAAACCAAACACCCGAGTTGACAGAAATCATGTGTTTACAAATGCTCTGTTTATCATGTGCATTTCTATCCTATTCTGGTGTTTTTCCTATCCCTGCGTTTTTAGAATCATGAAAGCCAAATGAGCCCTTACAGAATTACTCCAGTAACAGGTAGGTGTCGAAGGGAACTTTGTGTGGTTTGTCCTGCTCCTGCCACGACGTCGTCCACCTCACCTGAGTTGCTCCATCAACAGAAGCATCCACCAAACAAGACATCACGACTCCTGACCGTCTTTCGTCGTCTTCCTTGCCACCGGCACCCACCGCAACGGCATCATCATCATCGACTCAGCAGATGAACCTGAGGAGTACACTGGTCCACAAGACAGGTCGCACTCTTTTGTTTCTGCTTATGTTATGCATTGCTTAAAATTAGCTGCTACTTTAGCGTCTTGTTCACCTCTTGGAATCCAAGTCAGATCCAAATTAATGTTCAAACTTGAGTTCTAAATTAGTTGTGGGGCACATATCGAGGCAACAATGAATAATATGTCTGTCTAATATCTGGTTCACCTAGGGTATGCCTATGTTGTTCATCTTGGGTGGAAAACAAATAGTAAAGCAATCATCATCTGTCTTTTTATTAAATTAAAGCAATCATCAGCCTGCTATCATTATTTTTGGATCCATCCACTAGTTGTTACCATCACTCTAAATTTTTGCATGCTCTCCTTACATAATCTCACCATTTTTTTTGTATGCATGTCAGATATTATACACAGTCATGCTGAACATGTAGAGAAAAAGAGAAGAGTTTTGCGCGGCAATACAATGTCATGCAGACATTGCTCCATGATGGGTTCAATGGCAAATCCTCCCCACCCCTCTCCAGATTGTAATCCAGAGGAAGATATCTGTCCTGAGGCCGATTCAAACGCCGCTGACCACTCCTATTTACCCCCCAAGGTGTTTGCTCTACCTTGGCATGATGATGTTAGTCATATCATGCATATGTTGCCTTGAAGTGCCTACTTTTGACATCATATATGTCATCTGCTTAGTTTAGACATGTTTTGTAATGCCACATGTTTAGTTTCTATATCAAATATGGGAATTATGCAGTCTCATGTCTTTTAGCCAGCCATAATATATGTGAAATGTGCAATCTCATCCTGTTTAACCAGGCATCATATATTTGAATGATATCTTGCCCATCCTTTTCTTCATTACATTTCCATTTGTTGACAATGTTTATACATTAAACTACTCTTCCTGTGAATCAGCCATTTGGGTGGGAGACGGAAAAATCTGGAGTGAAAACAAGGCCTTCAGAGCAGACAGTGCTATCTGTCGAACCAGACCTCTTGTTGGGTCCCGATAGCTCCTCAGAGATGGATTCCGAGACAGATGACTAGTCCTATTCCCCCACCGAGGTGTATGCTCTAACTTGGCACGGTTATACTGCTCATATCATGCATATGGTGTCTTGCATTGCATAGTTTAGACATCGTATACACAATATTCAACACCATGTTCTTAGTTCAGACATCATATCGAATGCCCTCTGTTCAGCATATAAACCACATATGTGAATTAAATGATGCGATCCTGATTACTTAGATAACATGTAGGTGAATTATGTCATGCGATCCTGTTTAGTTATTCATCATATCTTTGAATTATGTTATGCTATGCTATCCAGTTTAGATAGACATCATATATGTGAAATTATGTCATGCTATCCATTTTAGTTAAACAATATACATGTCAACTATTTCATTCCCTATTTTTTCCACACTATCTATTGCATCTATCTCTCATACAATGTATATACATTCAACTACGTTTCCTGTTTATCAACCATTTGAATTGGAGCGAGTGATGCCAGTATCTGGCGGACTAAAAACACGGTCTTCAAATAGAACAGTGCTACCTCTTGGTGGAGATAGCACCCCGGTTGTACATGCACAAGAACCAGCCCTACCACACATAACCCAAACTCTCGCAGATTGTACCCCTACTACATGGACAGAGAACCAGCTTCACCCAATCTAACCCCAACCCCAGCAGATAGTAACCTAGTTCCTGTTGACACAGCACCATCTCCACCATAGAGCTCCCAAACAAGAGCAGTTAGTAAGGCAGCTCCAGTGCCCAAACGGTCAGTACTACCACGGCGAACCCCAACTCCACCAGTTAGTATGTCTATTCCTGTGGAGGAATCACAACCAGCTAGTCGTAGTTTAGCTTCTATCGCATTTGATGTTGTTAAATCGTATGTGCGTATCTTCCCATCTTGGAAATATTACACTGAAGATGAAGGAAAATGCCAGTTGCAGGTGTTTGTCCAGGAGTTATGTGTAAGTAATGTTATTCATGGCAATTACTTTGCTTTGTCTCATATATCCTACCTCCATGATGGTTATAATACATCAAATTTTTCCATTTTTCTCTATAGAGAAGGACCGATTTGGAAACTCAGGATGAGGTAACCTGTGCTAATACCTCTGCTATCTTCAAGAATGCTTGGTGGCAGTATCGGAATTACCTGAAGAAAACATACTTCACCGGCAAAGAAACTCATCAAATTCCCTAACGTTCTCTTGAGCACATTTACTGGACAATGACTGGGAACACCTTGTTTTGTACTGGTCCTGAACCAAGAATGTGGTAAGGTCTATGAGCTCATTTTCTATTTTTAAGTACTATACTCTTGCGTCTTACTGTACTCTGTTCATTTAGAACAAGTGCCTAAACCTGAAGAACAACTGTTCTAATTTAAGATTCCATTGCTATCATAGTTTAAAAAAGTGCTAGGCGTTAATTGTGCGTTTTGTCACCGCCTTGCACTTTACTAACCAAAGTGCATGCTTATGCGCAGTTATGCACTGATTGAGCGTAGTTATGCGCAATGCATTTTGCCAACGCCTAGAGCCTAGGCGTGTTTAAGCGCTCGCTTAGGCGCCTTTTCTAACTATGATTGCTATCGTGCATACTGATTTGCTCTTGTATCACTGTATTTACTCATACAAACTTATTTTTAAATTAAAGGATCCAATCAAAACTCCAATGGCACAGCAGGTATGTTCACGCATGTTTTTTTAACAGGTTTGCTCTTATCAATAGCTCTGTTGATTTAAATTTCAATTTGTGTATACAGTTGACTTCTCATATCATGCACATTACTAGCATCACAACAGAGCCAATAGTGTTGTTGTACATGTAGACCCGTGGTACCCATCTGAAATCTTTGTTGTGCCGTGTAGTTTCCCACGCTTTATATTCTTTCACTGCTGCTTTGTCTTGAGCTGATATGATTTGAACTGTGTCTCTATTTTGATTTGGCAAGACAATGCAGTGACCATAGGACATAGATATATGTTTGTTTGATGCTTTTATTATGTACTAGTACTTGGCAATAGAAGATTTGGTAGTTTAATCATGTCCACCTTACTAATGAACTGGTTCACCGAAATGAGTTTCATATACTAGTACATGCTAAACCTATTATGTGTCTGCTTGTTTCTTCTTTTAGAATGCTGACAGAATATTAGGGAAGAGTGCCTTATTAAGCAATGGTAAAGGAAGTAATGACGATAAGGTTCAAGATAGTGACACATCCTTGTTGGTCTCCAACAAAGCTGATAAAATAGCTAAGGAAGACTATCTTGAAGACAGTGAGACAACCCCAAAGTCTGGTCTTGGTTTAGTGTTCGAGTTACTGGCCACTACCGCTTGCACAAGCTATTCAAACTCACTGTCTGGATCAGTTCGGTTTCTTCAGTCTCAACTACAAGCTGAAAGACATCGATCAGCTGTGCTGCGACAAAAAGCGGAAGAACTGCGGAAGTCCCTGGAGCATTCAGATGCATACTTTCTGGTGCAACAGCAAGCGCTGGAGGATTTTAGCGCCAAACAGGACAAAGCTAATAAGCTTGCTACGCTTATTGCCAGCATGGTGGATACCCAAGATAACGTTTCTTGAGATCTTCTGAAGTTGTTTCAGTTATGCTCTTGTTTTGCTGCCGTGGTTATTTTCACTGGTGGCCAATTTTGACGGACAGTGAATATAATATGCTGCTTTGTACCCTATATTTGCACTGGTGGCGAACTTTGATGCCCAGTGGATGTAATATGTGTAATAGCGGTAATAGGCTAGCGTTAATTCCTTGCTTATTTATTTCCTTATTGTCTTGTTTATTTGTTTGCTTGTAGTCACTGCTGTTCTTTTTCTGTGTTTTTCTAGTGGCCACAATAGCCTATATTTGGTAACTAGGCCAAAATAATCATGGCAACACACGGACTGTTGTAACCATGGGCCTCCTGCGGGCCGTATGATCCATGGGCCTTCTACGGGCCATAGGATCCATTGGCCTTCTATACGGGCCATAGGATCCGTGGGCCTTCTACGGGTCGTAGGATCCATTGACCTTCTACTGGCCGTATGATCCATGGGCCTTCTACCGGTCGTATGATCCATGGGCCTTATACGGGCCGTAGGATCCATGGGCCTTCTACGGGTCGTATCATCATTTCACCGATCATGGGTCGTACTATTCGTGGACCATAACGGGTCGTTAATAGGCCGTATTTGATAACTCTATGAAAACAGCCCAATTGGTTTTTTTTTACATGAAAACGGCCCAACGTATTAACAGGCCACAAACGGGCCAACTGTAACGAGAGGCTGAATTTGGCCCACAAGCAGAAAATGACAGTAACGGGCCGTAAGTAACCGAATACTGAAAATGAGCCCAAGAATAAATGGGCCTTGAGAAGGCCGAAAGATAACTTGGGCTGGAAACGGCCCAATGGAATAATGGGCCGTTAATGGGTATAAAGTTATACACTATTCATTACGGGTCAGTTTCACTACGGGACGTTAATGGGCCAAGAGTTACAAAGGGCCTCATATGGGCCGATAGAAGTCATGGCCATACATGGGCCGGAAGTTAAAACAGGCTGGAATCATGTTGGACGGCCCAGATGACGCTACTGGGCCTAATTCGGAGAGGTCGTAATGGGCCCTGGGTTAGCGGGCTGTAAATGGGCTATATGCGAATAGGTCGTTAACAGGCTTTCCGTGCGCTGGCCCGCCACCTTTTGACCAAGTCAAACGGGCCGACCTTTTCACAGGAATGGGCCTTTGTTGGGCTGTGCCACGTGTCGACGTATCATAGGCGCCTTGGGTCCAATGAGTGGATGACATCTGTCCCAACGGTGAGCCGACACGTGTTTCCTCCAGTCAATGATTATTTTACACGTGGAAAATCCCCATTGGTCGGGGCTGTTAACGGGTTATCGGATCCAAAACCGGACCCGATAGCTTAACGGTGTTCCGTTACGGTGGATGCCACGTGTCGGTCACCCTTGACGAAAGCACTTCTGTGACGCGCGATTTATCGTCATGGAAGTGGACACTGCCGTGATGATAATTTTGGTAATGTCATGGAACACTTCTACGACAGCACACGTATGACTATCTTGATTCTGTCATAAAATCGTCATGGATGTACATGCATGACAGAACACGCGACCTACTGTGACAAACATGTATCATCACGGAAGTGTATTTTTTTTGTAGTGTATCAAAACTCAAACTAGCATTTTCCTAGGACAGAACCACTACTACTGGTAAGCAATAGGAAAATCAACTGAATGCAAATTTCTGTTAGTTGTATCATGCTTAAAAGACCGATGTCCTAGTAATCAAAGGAAATGCTAGCCAAGTAAGTTATGGAGTTGGAGCTTTCCTACAAATGAGGCGATATGTTGGTACACAAAAGAGTCTTCCAAGTCTTGGAATCTATAGGTATGAGTACTTTCTCAATATGTGCTGCAACATACCATATAGGAAGAATTGTGCTCATATTCCGTAGAAAAAATTCCTGCAGTTATTGCCAACATATTAACACTTCAGTTTAAACTTTACAAACATTATGGCTCCAATACTTTTTAGGTATCAAAGCAGAGAGAATTATGATGTTTTTAATCATTACAAAATTCATTTTTTTAAGTGGCTTACTTCCTTGTGATCTATGGTGATAATGATATGGTTGTTGCATATAGAAAGGGACACGTTCATGGAACTCGAGAAGATATAATATTTAATTTTTGCTACCTATGTCTTTAGCAAAGCAGTGTTAGATTGGATAGATTGAATTGGAGTGAAGCACAACAAAATGCCTTGCGAAATTGGGCCTGTTGGCTTAGATGTGGTTGTCTGATAAACCAAATATTATTACGAAGTCAAATTTGCTATATCAGCTTTGTTAGACCGTGCAAGCATGACGCCATCTTGTGTGAAGGAATTAAGCAACATTTTCTACTCTCCTCCCAAGAATTGAAGGATCAGGAAGGCTTTCTCATGCTTAGCCAGTCGCCATCTCATTATTCTCTCTTGTAGCTGGATACAACCGTGCCATGGGTGCCGACGCCAACTGTTCTTCTTTACCATGTCCAACATCTCCTTCATCGACCTCGAGCAGGTGATCCACCAACACCTCATGTTCCTACATTGTAATCCCCTTTGCATATGTTAACTGGTTTTACCTAATAACTCCTTGGTGTACTTTTTGTGCTAGCATGTCACTTAGATTTGGGGAAGCCACTAAGTTGTTGTACATCCTTAAATATCTTCTCCTTTATATCAGTAGCTTTCATGATATTTTAATTTGTGAATATTGGGTTACTACATTATGTTTGTATATATGAAACAAAATGTTATTGTCTCTTAGTCTCATGGTCTGTAGACCCAATCTTCATTAGAATGATTGTCCCTTCATCTTGGACTCGACTAGAATGATACTTGATTGCTTGTAGAACCTTGCAAACCCAACTCTTATGCTGAGTATTCTTATGATGTTGTGTTAATTACAGTTTAACAACCAAGCAGATCGGTCTACTATGATGTCTTCTAGGATTTTGCCGAGGAAAGAACGGCAGAATCACTCATCTTGGCGGGATGTCATCAACTGATCAACATCACACTACAAAAAAATAGTTTGCGGTCACATCTAAGCACCAACTTCTGCTTAGCTCTCAATTTTTTGCATACCAAGAGGGATATGCAATGTTATGAATGTCAAATTGTTTTTTGTGCATTTGTCAGAATTACAACATCCAGATAGTATTGCAAAGCACAACTTAGGATTCTGGAAATATCATGCAGCAAGCTTATTCCAATCCCACTTAACTTCACTGTGCGCTTCTTTTGTTTATTTAAAAAGCACTAGGTCTAACTTTTGTGAACAGATCAGTATATGAACAGTACACATTTTTACAGACCTCCGATTTGTCTTTTTTGCTGAGAGTTGCACAGAAGTCCAAATGTTTTGAAAATTGGAGCGTACCTCACGCATCAAATTGTCCACCACCCAAATTGTTTTTGGAATTTTTTGAATTTTTNAAGTTGTTGTACATCCTTAAATATCTTCTCCTTTATATCAGTAGCTTTCATGATATTTTAATTTGTGAATATTGGGTTACTACATTATGTTTGTATATATGAAACAAAATGTTATTGTCTCTTAGTCTCATGGTCTGTAGACCCAATCTTCATTAGAATGATTGTCCCTTCATCTTGGACTCGACTAGAATGATACTTGATTGCTTGTAGAACCTTGCAAACCCAACTCTTATGCTGAGTATTCTTATGATGTTGTGTTAATTACAGTTTAACAACCAAGCAGATCGGTCTACTATGATGTCTTCTAGGATTTTGCCGAGGAAAGAACGGCAGAATCACTCATCTTGGCGGGATGTCATCAACTGATCAACATCACACTACAAAAAAATAGTTTGCGGTCACATCTAAGCACCAACTTCTGCTTAGCTCTCAATTTTTTGCATACCAAGAGGGATATGCAATGTTATGAATGTCAAATTGTTTTTTGTGCATTTGTCAGAATTACAACATCCAGATAGTATTGCAAAGCACAACTTAGGATTCTGGAAATATCATGCAGCAAGCTTATTCCAATCCCACTTAACTTCACTGTGCGCTTCTTTTGTTTATTTAAAAAGCACTAGGTCTAACTTTTGTGAACAGATCAGTATATGAACAGTACACATTTTTACAGACCTCCGATTTGTCTTTTTTGCTGAGAGTTGCACAGAAGTCCAAATGTTTTGAAAATTGGAGCGTACCTCACGCATCAAATTGTCCACCACCCAAATTGTTTTTGGAATTTTTTGAATTTTTTTAGTATTTATTTTGATTTTTTTCGTGAGCGCAGGTGCAGATGAGCTCGGGCTCAGATTCGAATTTTCGATACTATTAATTACTAATAAAGAAACTTTTTTGGTAGAACTGAATGCTGGCCCAATGGCCCAATAAGGAGAGTCATGGCCCCAAAACAATAATAATAATAATAATAATAATAATAATAATAATAATAATAATAATAATAATAGTAATAATAATAGTAATAATAATATGGGTGAATGGATGAAAAAAATATTGAAGAAACACTTATTAATAACTACTAGATATGCCCTTGCGTTGCAACGAGAGAAAAAATAGTATGCATTTAAAGTTAATGAGAATTATATGTGCAAGCAAAACCCTATGCGCATGTGAAAACGGAACATTTAACTTCTCGGTTTCGCCTGGTGTGAAGTAATCAATCTGCTATTTTTCCATTCATTAATCAAGGGCATTTAAGAGTTTTGTTACGTCATCGTATGCCAGACAAGGCCCATGAATTATTCAATCTACTTTTTCTTCCAATTGAGGAGATTTTAAGGCATGAAGTTTCTGAATATTGTAGGAAACATGAACCATTTTTTAAATCCTAAATAGTTTTTTAAAAATTATGTACACTTTCTGAAAAATGTGAACAAAATTTGAAACAGGAACATATTCTATAATTCACAAACATTTTTTGAAAAAACCAATTTTTTATAAAAACATGAACATTATTTGAATTTGTGAACATTTTTTTAAATGGGAACATGTATTTAAAATTCATAATTTTTGTGAAAATGTGAATCATTTAGCATTATTTTGAATTGTGAAAATTTCACAAAAACAAGAATATTTTTCGAAATTGGAGCATTTTTAAATTGCCATTTTTTCAGAAATCTCGAACAATTTTAAAAAACAATAAAAGTTTTCAAAAAAATGGGAAACTTTTTGCAAGTTCCAAATAGTTTTCAAAATAGCAACAAATTTTTTTAATTCTCAATATTTTCTATAATTTGATATTATAAAAAAACCGAAAGTTTTTGAGAATTTGAAATTTACGAAACAAATTATATAAGAAAATAAACTCAGAAGTGAAAAAGGAGACAGGGAAAGAAGAATAAAAATAGAAATAAAACATAGAAACAAAGAGAAATGGCCAGCCCATTATTGGTTGTCCTGTGCGAAGCTCCGATTATTTGTCACCCTGTGTGAAAAATAGAATTTTCACATCTGCGTGGGCAGAAAAATAAGTAGCCACAGCGCGCGGCCTACATACGAAATTCTGGAAAAACCTTTTTTTTAGCAGAAGAACGCATAAAAATTTAGTACCACCTCGGATATAAAAAAATTTATTTCCATGATGAACGGATGAAAAAATTGTTGAACGCATCTTGCTTTCGGTACAGATATTTTTGTTATCCACCGAGCAAATTTATGTATTGTAGATGTAATTAACTCCTTTTTTTTGTTCATTTGAATCTGGGAAAAGACCATTTCTTCATCTTAAGATACAATTTATGAGCAATACTTTCTTCTGCTACTAGTGCCTTAGTGGTTCCTGGTCTACGTGCAGATCATAGTACAATATTATGTTAAGTTAATCCGAACACCATTTTATATATCTATTCTTTACCAGCCTCACTGACATGTCGAACCCACACACAATAAGTGTTGGCCCTGCGCACTTATGTGCCATGCTAGTTAGAACTAGCAGAGAGTTAACCGCGAGTGACGGAAGTACACTCAACTGTAGGTACGACACAAGTTGTTGGGCTCATTTAAGTTATTTTTTTTAACTTTTTTTTTTTTTTGCGGGAAAAACTTTCAATCTATTCATCTTCAATCATAGTAGTACAACGAACAGTAGAAATAATAAAAATTACATCCAGATTCGTAAACCACCTAGCGACGACTACAAGCACTGAAGCGAGCCGAAGGCGCGCCGCTGTCATCGCCCCTCCCTCGCCGGAGCCGGGCAAACCTTGTTGTAGTAGACAGTCGGGAAGTTGTCGTGCTAAGGCCATGTAGAACCAACACACCAGAACAGCAACCGTCGCAGATGAAGAGTGTAGATCAAAAGGATCCAACCTGAAAACACACGAACGAAGACGAACGACGAACAGATCCGAGCATATCCACCAAAGGCAGATCCGCCGGAGACACAACTCCACACGCCCATCAACGATGCAAGACGCATCACCGGAACGAGGGCTAGGCGGGGAGACCTTTATTCCATCTTCAGGGAGCCGCCACCGTCTCGCCTTCCTGAGCAGGACACAAACCCTAACAAAGCTCGAAAAAAGATCTAAAAACGGAGCCCTCCCATCGGCAAGGGCCGAGATCCACTCTGCCTCCATGGCCATAGGGCCACCGGAGACGGGATGGACCGGCACCGGCGCCGGTGGGAGGCAGAAAGCTAGGGTTTTTGGAGGCGGCGGCTAGGTGTGTGTCCTCAACATGACGGAGCCGACTTCAATCTATGAACAATATTTATGAACTAGCAAAAGAGCCCGTGCGTTGCAACGGGAGAAAAAACATAACGCATGCTCTTAACCTAACAACCATCACTCAAGACCACAATAGGTCCATCTCCTTTATTTTAGCGAGGCATCATATTTGTGTTGCCGCTTATCCTCCTTCTCACCCTTGCCGGCGATGGCCTCAATGTTCACACAAAACAAAACGTGTTTGAATATGCTTAATCCTAAGGCGTATCTCTCTCCCTCTCTCTCTCTCTCTCTCTCTCTCTCTCTCTCTCTCTCTCTCTCTCTCTCTCTCTCTTTCTCTCACTCTCGCGATGAGAAATTTGTTGTTTGCCCCGGGGCGTTTTTCAGATGTATGCATGTGTTGTTATTGATGTTTTTTTTCTCTATATGGTTATAGTGGGGTGTTTATTTACAATCCGGGTCGCCCCCAGTACGAAAGGAAAATGGATCGTGCACTATAAATTATAAGTTTGCTTCCAAAACAATATTTAACAGGTGAAATTAACATCATATTCAGATTTCACACATTTTTCTAATCAAATTTCATATATAACATGTTAAAATCGGAGTTATGGTCTAAAAGATATGGATAATTTAGACAATCATTTATTTGTAAATATCTTCCAAAATAATATTTAAAAATACTTAACAGGTGAAATTAATCCCATATTCATGTTTTACATATTTTTCTAATCAAATTTCATATATAACATGTTCAAATCGGAGTTACGATTTAAAATATATGGATGATTTAGAAAAGCATTTGTTTGACTTAAATATGATGCACGGATGAATTACCTAAAAGGTCAGGGGGTTTTAAAAATGTAAAATAACTATTCGGGTGTGACTTAAATCCGGACGGCGGGTTGATTTCAAAAAAACCCAGGGACTTTTGTGTAAAATACGAAAAAAACGATTCGTTCTTACTTAAAGCAGGACTGTGGGTTGAATTCTTTGAAACAGAGGGACTTTTCAGCAAAATGTCATGACGGACGACCAGAAACCCAATTTTCTTTATTATTAGGTAAAGATAAATATTTGTATCCGTGTATCATGTTCCCGCAGAAGTAATTAATTTTTTCTTTCATTTGGCCTAGGTAAAGATCATCTGCTCATCTTATCTATCCCTAATAATAAAGCATGGAATGAACCCGTCTTGGTAATTTTGTAAAAAACACCCTACTATTTTGGCTATTCAACCCGCATTCCTTGACGAATTATGAAAAAACTGTTCGAGAGGGCTGTAAATCGAGCGGTGGCGCTCCCGATCCGATCAGGAGCAGGACGACTGCGGCGAGCACATGAAGGGCGCGGGCGGCATGCTGCCTAGGCGAGAGAAGGAGCAGGAGGGAGGCGCGGAGGCCGAGCCGTATGCGGCGGACACGCACGCTCGCCCGCAGTCAACACGGACGCATCGGCCATCCATGGCGGCTCGGGTTGATCCAGGAGGACGAGGGGAGGGGCTCGCGAGAGCCGGCACCGGGAATGGAGCAGAGGCAGCTGGAACTTGCGATTCCGAAGGCGCTGCGGCGATGAGCAGCTCCGTGGGCGGCGACCTGCGGGGTTCAAGCAACGGCTGCCATGTGTTGGGTGCAATAAACCGCGGCGACGAATTCAACACACCGGGCGCGTGTGGCCGCGCAACAGGTGTGCGGGGCGCGTCGGGTCCGCGGCGAGTCGAGTGTGTGCGTGCGTGTAGGCGTGCGTGTGGTGCATGGGCGTGTCCATGCAGGAGTACACCGCACGGGTGTGTGTGTAGACTAGGTCATTAGGCGATCCGGGCGCAGCGGGAGCGCCCGGTCGTGCGGGCTAGACGCGGGGCGCGCGCGGAGCGCGTCGTGGGGTGCGCAAAGCGGGCCAATCAGAGCGCGGGTGTTGGCAGGAGCGAGTGGGTCGGAGCCCAGCATTGCCGGGTATAAAGGCAGCTGCGGTGATCGTTGTAATGGCGTGGTGTTGTGCTAAGTTCGCGCTCAGGAAGTGGCGTTCGTGCGCCGGAAAATCCACCGTGTCCCCATGTCCTTCTTCTTCCTTTGATCTTCTTCTTCGTTGGTTCGTGCCACGGCGTCAAAGAGAGCTAGAAGGAGCAAAGCGAGGGACTGGCGGTTCCAACAGTTGGTATCAGAGCCACGGTCTGGTCAGGGCGCGCCGGCGATGTCCATCATCCCGTACACTGGCGGAACGAGCGGATCGCTGCCGCAGGCGGTGCCGCATCTCACCGGCGAGAATTACACGGCGTGGGCGATCAAGATGGAGGCAAACCTCGATGCGGTCGGGCTGTGGGAGGCGGTGGTCGTGCCAGAGGACGCGGCGGCGGCCGTGATCGCCAAGAAGGATAAGCCGGCGAGGGCATACCTGGTTGCGCAGATCACGTACGTGCACGGCAGGAGTGCGGGCGGGAGCGCGGGGACGTGGGGAGTGCGCGCGAAGGGCACGGCGGTCCCGGAGACGAGGAGGTCACGAAGGACCTGCGTGGTGGCGCAGAGGTCGCGGCGGCTCGGCGTGACAACCGTGGAGGCGCCTGTGCCGAAGATGTAGCGGGGGAGTCCATGGCGTTGAGACGACGCTGACGAGGCAGGGCTCGTATCGGCAGGTCGTGCGGCAACACCATGGCTTAGGAGGTGAAGTGTTCGGCAAATAAGCTACGGCTCGGACGGGTCAGGCGGGGTGCGCGTGCGTGCGTGCGGTTGCCGCGTCGGGTCCAACCGTGGCGGGCTCGGGTGTGTGTGTGCGTGCCCGAGCGTGTGTGCCCTTGTGGCGATAGCGTGCGTGTGCTCGTGGCCGTCATAGTTAGACTCGCAGTAGTAGCAAAACGGCCGCGGTGCTCCGTTCGTAGTCAGCTGGGTCGTATGCGTAGAGCGCGTCGTGGAGGCCGGGCTGAGCGGGTGGATAGTGTGTAGATCGGGGAGGTGCGCAGCGATGTGCATGCATGCATCGGCCAAGTATAAAATCCCCCCGGGTTGAGTATGTTATGAGGAGCGTGTGTGTGTGCGTCAAGGTGTTGTAGCGATGTAGCCAGTGCTCGAGAGAAAAGATTTGGGTGTTCGTGCGTCCGTGGCGGCGTTCGTGCGCTGGCGGAAAAATCTCTCGTGTCCATCTTCTTCTTCCTCCGTTTCTGAGTGCGAGGAGAGCTAGCCAGGGCATAGCGGCAACAACAGTTGGTATCAGAGCCACGGTCTGGTCAGGGCGCGCCGGCGATGTCCATCGTCCCGTACGCCGGCGGAACAAGCGGATCGCTGCTGCAGGCGGTGCCGCAGCTCACCGGCGAGAATTACACGGCGTGAGCGATCAAGATGAAGGCAAACCTCGACGCGGCCGGGCTGTGGGAGGCGGTGGTCGTGCCGGAGGACGCGGCGGCGGCCGTGATCGCCAAGAAGGATAAGCCGGCGAGGGCATACCTGCTCGGCGCGCTCACTGAGAACCTGCTGCTGCAGGTGGCAGCGAAGAAGACCGCCGCGGAGGTGTGGGCTGCTCTGAAGGCACGGTTCGTCGGCGCGGACCGTGTGCAGGCGGCGCGGCTGGGCACCTTGCGCGGGGAGTTCGAGCTCCTGTGCATGGCGGACGCCGAGACACTGGACGACTTCGACGGCAGGGTCGGTGGGATGGTGGCGCGCTACGCGGCGTTGAGCTCGACCCTGGAGGACGCCGCCCTCGTCAAGAAGCTACTCGACTCGGTGCCGAACCGCCTGTACCCGGCGGTGGCCGGGATCGAGCAGTTCTGTGATGTCGACGCCATGGCGTTTGAGGACGCGCTGGGGCGGCTGAAAGCCTTCGACGAGAGGCTGCGACGGCGCGGGCAGGACGGAGGCAACCACGGCGGCGAGCAGCTGATGTTTACCGCAGCGCAGTGGCGGGCGCGCGAGCAGCGTCGGGGCGGCAGACGCGGAGAGGACGACGACGACGTGGCGCGTAGCGAGGCGTCGGGCTTCGGCGGGAACCGGCGCGGCCGCTGCTACAAGTGTGGTGACCGTGGGCACTTCAAGCGCGAGTGCCCGCAGTGGAAGAACGTGCCGGCACCGGAGTGTGCACTGCTGGTCGACGGCGACGTCGAGGACGGCAGGCTGCTCTGAGCCGCGGCTTAGGGCGCGAGTGTTGGGTGCAATAAGCCGCAGCGACGAGTTCAACACATCGGGCGCGTGTATGGGCGCGCGTCCGGTGTGCAGGGCGCGTCGGGTCCGCGACGAGTCGAGTGTGTGGGACGCGTAGGCGTGCGTGTGGTGCATGGGTGTGTCCATGCCGGAGTACACCGCACGGGTATGTGTGTAGACTAGGTCATTAGGCGATCCGGGCGCAGCGGGAGCGCCAGGTCGTGCGAGCTAGGCGCGGGCGCGCGCGCGGAGCGCGTCGCGGGGCGCGCAGAGCGGGCCTATCAGAGCGCGGGTGTGGGCAGGAGCGAGTGGGTCGGAGCCTAGCGTTGCCCGGGTATAAAGGCAGCTGCGGTGATTGTTGTAATGGCGTGGTATTGTGCTGAGTTCGTGCTCAAGAAGTGGCGTTCGTGCGCCGGAAAATTCACCGTGTCCTTGTGTCCTTTTTATTCCTTTGATCTTCTTCTCCGTTGGTTCGTGCCACGGCATCAGAGAGAGCTAGGAGGAGCGAAGCGAGGGACTGGCGGTTCCAACACCATGAAGGTCGGGCGACGGCTCTGCCTCGCCACGGCTCCTACCTTCTCCCAGCCGAGCCCAGACCACACCCGCGCGCCTCACCCTGCACGGTTTTCGCATGCCCGCCGTTGCTCTGTTGCTGCAGCAGCCGCCGCCTTGCCGTGCCTTGCTGCCGCGTGCCCGAGATGAGCTCCTGCTCGACCTCGAGTTCCCGCGGACCCAAGCACTTTGCTCGCACCCTTGCCTCAGCCATTCATTCCATTGCATCCATGCTAAAACCCGCACGCCCGTCGCTGTCTTCTAGCCGCAGTCGCCGCCGCATTTGCTCGCCGGCATCACATCGGAGCTCCGTGGTTTGCTCGCTGTAGAAGATGAGCGCGGTTAGGTTTACTTGGTAAGGAGCGGAAGCCCACCTCTTGCACGAAGCATACATGCAGGTGAGATGGCTATCGCAGCAATAACACATCACATTCAGACGTTCTGCAGGTCAAGGGATCAAACCACCAAGGCAGCGTATTTTCTTTTGAATTTTTTGCTCGCCCAGTGGTGTTAAGTGCCGACAATAGGGCTGGAATTTGAGCCGAGTCGAGCCAGCTCGGCTCAACTCGCTAAAGCTCGTTTCATTAACGAGCTAGCTCGACTCGACTCGTTACTATAACGAGTTCAAATTCAAGATTGGCTCGACTCGTATAACTCGCGAGCTGGCTCATTTAGCTTGTTAAGCTCGTTAAGGATATGAATGTAAAACCTTACAAATAAGATAAAAATGAACATTGTCTGTGAACATCGTACATGTTTAATATGTACATTTTACATTCACAAGTAATCATTTTTTTTCATATTTGTAGTGTAGCTGGGCCTTGTGTTGTGTGCCTAGGACGCAGGGTGCTTAGTTGATCTCTTGTAACGAGCCTAACGAGTTACACGAGTACTCGTGAGATTGGCTCGTTTAACTTGGTCTATAAACGATCTTAAACTAAAGCTCGGATCGACTCGTTATTCTTCGAGTTCGAGTCGATTCGAGCCGAGTCACGAGTTACTCGTTTAGCTCACGAGTTTCGAGCTTTTTTTCCAACCCTAGACGGCAATATTGAAATAAGAGGGTGTGGCGGCAGCTTGCAAATGGATCTGCCTTTATGTTTGCAACTTGCAAATGGCCAAATTTTATCTGTTGCTTTACACACAAACTCTTTTCATGTAGAGTTAAAATTCAGGTGAATTAAATTCTGAGTGACACTGTCTGCAAAAATTCCATATTAGAATAGATTTTCTAATGTTGGCTTCAGCATCTCATGCATGATTCACATTATTAAATGCACAAATTCACCCCTCAAAACAAAAGGTAACAATAACAAAGTAGTTTATGTTTTCTATAATATGTTGTTATTGCGATTCCCATATTTTATCTTTGTAGATTCAACAAGTTCTTACGCTCACTATGAAAAATCAGAAGTTTCTTTTTTATAAGGTTCAGTAGCTGGTTCATGTTGTACTGATAAGTTTCCATTATTTTGAAAAAAATTAGCTTCATGTTGCTCTCTTTAGCTGCCATTTGCACTTGAAGGTCAGGATCGAGGCAGGGGGTGAGGAAGTGAGGATCGGGCTGTGAGCTAGGGTTATGTGGCTGGCTGGGCCTTAGGTGGGACGGCCTGGCCGGTTGGCCCAGCTGGCTAGCTGGCTGCTGCTCAAAACAAGTTCGCTGTAGATAGCTTTTCCCTTGCCGATAGCTCGATCTGATTTTTTTCATGTCTATGCTATAGAAGAGCCTGTAGTATTCAAATGCAGTTTCTCAGACAATGGTACTAGGCGCACTCATTGCTAAAGTCAGTTGTAGTGTAAGAAAATCAAAGAAAACATGTAGTGTGAATAATGAATGAGATGGCATACCCTTTAGATGTTCTTCAACAATTTTTGTTCTACTCTTTTATTTATAAGGTGAAAAATAATTGCCTGTAGTAGTGTTATGTAGTGTTATATACTGTTTTAGCAAGCACATGCGTTCGTGTGTGTTTTTAAACATAGTACAAATGCAGGCGCTTGTACATATGAATATACATTCGCCTTTATGAACGGATACACGCACATTCTATCTTTATGAGCACCTCCGATAGACTGAACCAACATATCATTTTGAGATTGATGAAGTCACCACAAACGCTTTCGTAGTCGATGGGAACGTCTAGCTCCCACTGAACACACATCGTTGAAAGGCCTGAAATAAATCCAGAAAAATACGAGCACCAGTGTCAAGTCTAGAATTTGAACTCTGATAAGCTTTGGTTACCACTGTCCTTCTAACCATCCAACTATAGGTTGATTCCCATACTTTTATTATTTTCTACCCGTTGCAACGCACGGGCCCTTTTGCTAGTAAGAAAAAAATTGAATCTCAAGATACGATTTGTGAGCACTACTTTCTTCCGCTACCAGTGCCTTATGCTTCCTGGTCTGCGTGTAGATCAGTACAATATTATGTTAAGTTAATCCTAACTTTAGTTTCAACATTGGTGAAGCGTTGCCATAAATAGACAGATAATCTGGTATGTGCCCCATGATAAGATAGACTTCTTCTTGTTTAATCCTAGGCGGCTGGAGAAAACTCTCCCTGTCGGACTTCACCGACGAGCCCGTGGATTCACCTCCCCTCTGACTGTCGCTCCGGCGACCGGTGACGAGAGGAATTCCGATGCCTTTGCTCTAGTTAGTACTTTAGGTTTGAGTTTTAGTCCTTGCAGGTGCGATGCTTGGGAAGATGGCAGTGCTTCTTCTTTGAGTTTGTCTTCTAGGCTCCGATCCTCCTAGAGTTCGTCATTTGGATGCAGTCGACGAAGCTCTGCCGTAGATTGATGTCGTCTCTTTGGGCGGTTAAGTTATGGTTTCTCGTCATGTGGTGAGATATGGTGTCAGGTTTTTCAGATCTATGCAAGGGTTCAATTGCGACGACTGCGGCTCTGGGGCGATCATCCTTAGGGGCACGTGCATGAAGACTTCCCGGCTGTCATTGGCAAGGTCAAGCCGGCTTAGGTAGAGGAGCGGCGACAACGGCGCACCGGCGGCTCGTCCTGACGGTGATAGTGGTCGTTCGGTTCTCTCCGAATTTTGATGTAATTTTATTATATTTGAGATGTTTTACTTCCGGTGAATTTTTATTATAGATCTGATATTTCTCAAAAAAAGATAGATAATCTGTGTGTGATTGTGAAATGAAAAACAGCTAGATGCATGGCACAATTCCAGGATGAGGGCTGGCGCCCTCGCCCTCTTTATATACCACAGATAACCACTAGTAGAAAAGGGGGCAAAGGTCCAGGCCGGGTCAGCCCATTAGTCCCGGTTCAGTCCAGAACCGGGACCCATGGTGGCATTGGACCCGGTTCGTGAGCCCCGGTGGCCGGCCGGGCCACGTGGGCCATTGGTCCCGGTTCGTCTGGACTTTTTGGTCCCGGTTGATGGGACGAACCGGGACCAATGGGCCTCGCTCCTGGCCCACTACCATTGGTCCCGGTTGGGGGACGAACCAGGACCAATGGGTCTAACCTTTAGTACCGGTTCGTGCCACGAACCGGTAATAATGGGGTTTGAGGCATTAGTACCGGTTCGTGGCACGAACCGGTACTAAAGGTCCCATTTTCAAACTCTACCCCCCTATCGCCTTTTCAGTTTTGTAAAAAGCAAAAGAAAATGAAAAAAACTTCAAAAATTAAAATCCTTCGAGATGTACTTATGTTACTACATCTACAAGTTAGGAAAATTTAAAAACTTAAATTTGAACATGTTTTGCAAAAAGTGTAGGGAAAATGTAAAACGGCTATAGCTTTTGCATACAATGTCAGAAAAAAACGTATAATATATCAAAATGTTCAGAACGAAAATTCGCATCCGATTTTGAAGGCCTATGGCCTATTTGCAAATTTTTAGAATTCTCAAATTCTAAAAGGAAAAAAAGTTATGCTCAAATTTCAGTTTTTTAAATTTTTTTAGTATTTGTTAAATCTGGTCAAACTATGGTCAAACTACTTATTCAAGAAGTATTAGTGTCACTAAATAATTATTCAAGAATATTAGTGTTACTAAATATTATTTCAGTTTTTTTGAATTTTGGTCAAATCTGGTCAAACTGTGGACAAACTGTGGTCAAACAATGGTCAAACTACTTATTCAATAAATATTAGTGTTACTAAATAATTATTTCAGTTTTTTTGAATTTTGGTCAAATCTGGTCAAACTGTGGTCAAACTATGGTCAAACTACAGTCAAACTATGGTCAAATTATGGTCAAACTGTGGTCAAACTACTTATTCAAGAAATATTAGTGTTACCAAATAATTACTGCTTTTTAGAACAATAGTTTCAAACTCAAACAATGAAATGTCTGACTTCATGCTCAAGCAAAATTCCTGAGTGTTAATAGGATTGACATCTTACTATTGTCAGGAAAACAACAAGTGCAGACTTGGAAACGAGGGAGAATAGAACTTGAAAGTTAGGCGTGCTCAGGCTGGAGTAGTGAGAGGATGGGTGACCGTCCGAAAAGTTAAATTATTTGGAATGATGAGGGATGATTAGAGATTAGCGGTTAAATTGAGCAGTGATGAGGGAGAGGTGATTAGAGATTAGAGGTTAAAATAATTCAGAAATTTGAAAATCAAAAAAAAAAATTCAATAAAAAATCATAAAATTTCCTTTAGTACCGGTTGGTGTTACCAACCGGGACTAAAGGTGGACCTCCAGGCAGCGGCCACGTGGACGACCTTTAGTCCTGGTTCGTGTACTGGGACTAAAGGGGGAGGCTTTAGTAACGACCCTTTAGTCCCGGTTCCAAAACCGAAATAAAGGCTCTTATGAACCGGGACTAAAGGCCCTTTTTCTACTAGTGAACTTACGGCAGCTCAACTTTATAGAGATTGGATCGGATCTTACGCGATTACTGAATCATAATCCTAACAAATATGGCAATTCCATACATCGCAACATTTCCGGATATACTACGGTGTAGACAATCTTAAATTCTTAATACATAGGGAAACAATCCACCATGTCACCGTCCTTCATCTCGAAGGACGCCGGTGTGGACCAAAAGTTCAGCCGGCGCCCATTGCACTTGCAAAGGAACTTCCCATAGGCCCCGTCAGGCAGCACGGTTGCTTCGTATAAGTCCGTTAAAACCTTGAGCTTGTCGCTGCTCCGCATGGTGAGGTGGAAATCGGGCTGTAGCCCATTAAAGTCGATCACAAGGAGCGTCAAGTAATGCTCGGGCTTCTCCTCCGCCACCTTGCCCCGCATCCTGGGTACGAAGTAGATCCTGTCCCAGTCCTCCATCCCGAGGCCTGCCGGCGTCTGCCGGTTTTTCACACGCTCACCGCGGTACATGAAGATTCCGGGCGACACGGCGGCGGCGGGCACAATGGCGGCGTAGAAATCGAAGAGATCCTGCATCCTGTCGGTCTTCCGCATCGTGCGGGTGAAGCTGCGGCCTCTGAAGTCCTGCAGCACGAGGGTGACGACCTTGATCTCCGGGAAGAAGTGGATCTCGTGGCCGTCCTCCATCCTGAGATCCGCCGGCGTGTCCCTCTCGTTGATCCGCTTGGAGTACAGCGTGCGGTCGGTCTTGTCCACGAAACCACCCTCGGCGCCTGGCACCATGGCGTGGTACAAGTCCATCAGAGCCTTCAGCTGGTCGGTCCTCCGCATGGTGCGGCTGAACCTGCGCCCTTCCCCGTCCGTCACCACATGGTAATTTGTCCATAAAAAAGTATACATCTATCTTCCCAATGTAATTTAAAATAGAAAAAATGCTTCTCTCTCATCACATGGTAATCAAGACCAATAACATTTTATACATGGTTTCCTTAATTTCTAGATGCACTTAGCTCATTGGGTTGGGTAATTAAATAGGAGAGAAATGGTGGCTTACATCTTTCCGATGCATTTGTTACTCCACTCCATAATTTGTCCTAAAATTTCTATACGTACACTTTTCACCGGACGGAGGGAGTACTTTATAAAACTACTCAAATTAAACTCATGTTCTAATTTAGATTAATTGCAGTGCATGCATGCTTGGCCACTAGATGAGCAGGAACATTACATGCATCAGTGTGTTCTTTTTTAATTCTTGCATGCAAAGATTTAATGTGCCTCAAAAACTAAAAATGAGATGGAGATGAGCCCTTTAAGTTGGAAAAACTAAAAAATTGAAATAAGCCCTATAAACCAAATAGAAGGGAGTACTACTTAGCAACTAGCTACTATACATGTTAGCTATTAGGTTGACTATATGTGACATGGCAACTTCATATAGCCCGTTGGTGGCTATAGTATTAATCATGATCTTATGGCTGGTGTGTGTGTGTGAGAGAGGCGATCAGCCTATCCGCCCGGTTTTATAAATAGAGCAGAGAACGGCTCAAATTAAATACAGGCAGATACTTTCCCAGAAAAGAAAAAGAGACATAGATAGAATAGATGTATAGCAATATACTAACTATAGAAACAATTATTTAACCCAGGTACTTTGTTGTTTGCCAAGTGTATTTCAATGGGCACTCGGTAAGCAACGTCTTTGCCAAGTGTCCTACAAAAAGCACCACGCAAACAACCAAAACTCGACAATGTCAGGCTTTGATTCATTTAAGTGGCACATATAAATCCTTGATGACTTGCGACTTTGATCTTGAAATATGATTTATATACTTTCCAGTAAAAACAAAGATGAGGGAAAACTTGAAAGTGCGCATGTGATCTTACAATGATATTGCCTCATTACGAACAGTTATGAGAAACTTTGAAATAAAACTCATAATAGGTAAAGACTGCAATCTGATATGCCATGGAAAACTCCTTTAAAATCCAGTATGAAAAATATAAGTTGAAAATGATATGGCATATATGGATACTTGTTTTTATATTGTCTCGTGTGACGCCCTCGATTCAATCGTACACTAATCATACACGCAAATGTGTACGATCAAGATCAAGGACTCACGGGAAGATATCACAACACAACTCTAGACACAAATTAAAATAATACAAGCCTTATATTACAAGCCAGGGGCCTCGAGGGCTCGAATACATAAGCTCGAAAACACAAGAGTCAGCGGAAGCAACAATACCTGAGTACAGACATGAGTTAGACAAGTTTGCCTTAAGAAGGCTAGCACAAAAGCAACTACGATCGAAAAGGCAAGGCCTCCTGCCTGGGAGCCTCCTAACTACTCCTGGTCGTCGACGGTCTCCACGTAGTAGTAACCATCGGCGGTGGCATCTGACTTCTGGGCTCCAACATCTGGTTGCATCAACCGGAAAGAAGAAGAAAGGGGGAAAAGGAGGAGCAAATCAACCGTGAGTACTCATCCAAAGTACTCGCAAGCAAGGATCTACACTACATATGAAACATTATCAAAGGAAGGCTGTATAGGTGGACTGGGCTGCAGAAATGCCAGAATAGAGAGAAGGCCTAGTCCTATCGAAGACTAGCATCTTCTGGAAACCACCATCTTGCAGCAAACAGGAGGGAGTAGAGTAGCATAACGTAAAGTAGTAGTGTTATCAACCTCGGCCAGAGATCCTTTCTCGACTCCCTGCGAGAAAGCAATCCCAGAGCCATACTATCCAGTTATCATCACAATCCATTTATCATCACCATCCAATTCTCATTACAAGTATCCAGTTCTAGTTGTATCGATCAGGATACAACTCCAAGTGTCCGTTACCGTAGGACAGGCTATAGATAGATGTTTTCTTCCCTGCAGGGGTGCACCAACTTACCCACCACGCTCGCTTAACTCCGGCCGGACACACTTTCCAGGGTCACGCCCGGCCTCGGCCAAACAATACGCCGCAACCTGACCTAGGCTTAATACAGAGGCCAGCACGCCGGACTAAACCTATGCCCCTAGGGGTCATGGGCCATCTACCCGGGAACTCCTGAACGTTGCGTGGGCGGCCGGTGAGCAGACCTAACTACCTCCTTCAACAAGGCAGGCGCTTATGCAGTCCAACCCGGCGCGCGCCGCTCAGTCGCTGACGTCTATTAAGCTTCGGCTGATGTATACGACGCAGAACGCCCATACTATGCCCACGTGATGGTTAGTGCTATCAGGCCAGAGGCCCCTCGGATCAAATATCCAAATCGTAGTGGATTAGGAACGCGTGGTAACAAGCAGAGCCTCACGAAAGATGTGACCCCGTTGCCCCGTCTCGAGGACTTGCGGCAAGGGCTAGGAATGCCCGGCCACGCCTCGTAATTATCTCGCGGGCACCCTCCAGGTCAACCCGTCTCCACATCACTCGCAATTAAGCACGCGCGGGTACCCCTCAGGGTCGACCCGTCTTTCCAAGTAACAGTGGTAAAAGTCCAAGTAACCGTGTGTCCAAACATCAAGGGGAAAACCCGAGGAATCACCCCCGGTGAATTCCACTAGATGTAATCATCAAGGTGAACGTAAGAGGAATCACCCCCGAGGTTCACACTTGAGGGGTTGCACGACAGAGTCGTATCGGAAGTGGTTAAGGAGGAAATCACCCTCGATTACCACGACCGGATAGCTATACTACAGGGTTAATATCAGAAGTGATGTAGAGGTTTCACCCTCGGTACTCGATAGTAACCCAGTAGTGTCGAGCAACTAAGGGGAAGTGATGTGCGGTGTCGGGGCCTGGTCTTCGATCCCGTTGATCGGGTCTTCAATGATGAAGCAGGGGCAACAAGGACAAGCTGGGGGTCATTGATGGGTCTCTAACCAACCTATACTAAGCAGTTTAGGATAAGCAGGTAGGTAACAATAGAAGGTTACAATAAACAGGCTATGCCGCAGAATAGGAGCAAACAATAACAGTAGCAAAATCTAGTGCAAGCATGAGAGAATGGAATGGGCGATATCGGGATGCCCAAAGGGGGGGCTTGCCTGGTTGCTCTGGCAAGGAGGGGTCGTCGTCGACGTAGTCGATCACAGGGGCGGCATCGGTCTCGGGGTCTACCGAAGAGAAGAGGGGGAAGAAACAGTAAATACATAGCAAACAGAGGTAACACTAAGCATGACATGGCGATACGTAGCGCTAGGCGTGCTCTAACGCGGTACTACACGTTGCAGACGAAGGGGGGAAACATCCGAGGATGAATTCCCGGCGTTAGGTGGATCCCGGACAAGGAAAGAGGGGGAAAGTTCCATGTTCAGCATGCTAGGGGAATGTGACAGATGAACGGACCACGTATTCGAGTTCGTTGGATTTTTCTGAGCAACTTTCATATAGAAAACATTTTCATCCGAGTTACAGATTATTTTCTATGAATTTTTAAAGTTTAAACAATATCCTGGAATTATTTATAGTAACAGAAAAGGAAATTGATGTCAGCATGACGTAGGAATGACGTCAGCAGTCAACAGTCAAGTTGACTGGTCAAAACTGACATAGGGGGACCCACCTGTCATAGACAGTGGGTTAAACAGAGTTTAAACTAGTCTAAATTTAGTTAGTAAAACCACTGGGCCCACCTGTCAGTGTCTAATTAACTAATCTAATTAGTTTTAATTATTAATATGTTTTAATTAGAGGATTAAGCGGTGGGACCCGCATGTCAGTGACTGGGGCCTGCCCAGTTAGCACGGTTGACCAGGTCAACCGGTCAACAGGAGGCCAGAGGCCCCACTGGCAGTGACCCAGGGGGTCGGGCCCGCCCAGCCACGTCGGCGGCGGCCGGCGTCTCGCCGCCGGCGACGCTAGAACGCGGCGGAGCTGCTCGGGCCTCGTCGGAAACGCGCTAGGGGCGGCCGTTTCGCGTGCGGTTGGCACCGTTCAAACGCGCACACGATGCCGCGTCGGGTGGTGGTGGTGGCTCGCCCGGGGACGGCCGGAATAGCCATCGGCGGCGAGCACGGGCGGAGCAGGTGTTCGGAATCACGTCGGGAATGGGCTAGGGGGCACGGGAGGGCGAGAGGAAGGGCTGGCCGGGCTCCTGGGAACACCAGGAGCACGATGGAGGGCTCGGACGGGGGCCACGGCCGCGGTGGCCACGACGGTGATGGAGCAGGGCGACGGTGAGCCACGGCGGTTGCGGCGAGCGAGCTAGAGAGGGAGGCGGCCTACGTGAGAGAAGGGACAGGGGGAGGAGCTCACCTTGCAGCACGCACGGTGGCCCTCGGAGGCTTAGTAGCAGCCGAGACGTCGCCGGAGTCGAAGGAGATCGACGGCAGCCGGAGATGGGGACGAGGACGAACGGCGGCTGCGGTGCTTCCCGGTTCCAGCGGAGGGCGCCAGTCGAAGGAGTCGAGCCTGGCGAAGCTCACCGACAGGGTCAGCGGGCGCGGGGCCGCCGGTGGCCGCGAGGACGGGCGAGGCACGGCGGCGACTGCGTCGGCCTCCTCTCCAAAACGAAGGAGTGGGAGAGAGAGAGAAGGGGAGAGTGGGTGAGGGGGCAAGTGGGCGAGTAGGTGAGGGGGAGGGCTCGAGGCGTCGCCCTTATCCTCTCCGCAGCGCCTGTAGCGGGGTGGCCGGCGAGGTGGTCGGGTGGCGCCGAGGCGTCCGGTCGGTCGAACAGTGGGAGAAGGGGGAAGACGACAGGGGGGGGGGAGTGGGCCGGCCTAGCCTGGGCCAGTTAGCTCGGGTGGGCCGACGCCCACTGGGAGGCCAGGGGCTCTGGCCCCTTTCCCCTTTATTTTCCTTTTCTTTTTTTTTGTTTTTATTTTCCAGCAGCTTTTGCATTTTTTTTGCCACAATTGACTTTGCAAAATTATGCCACTGGCCAAAACAATCTCAAAGAAGTATATTGCACTGCCACAAAAAGGGGGGAGGCTTTTGGAATAGTTGCCAATTTTATAAATTAAAAAGGGCATTTAATTTATTGCTTAGGTCACTGCTTTAAGTAGCTTAGGCCACTTAAACCTTTTGCAAAAATGTTGGTTCACCACCAATATTAGTTGTGGATTATTTGGCACATGATGAACATTTTTGTGTTCATGTCTGAGCATTTTGAATCTCACACAGAATTTGAATTTGAATTCAACTGGAATGTGAAAGAGCATGAGACAATAATGATCAGGCACATGTTTAGCAAAACAATTAACTTAACCCCAGGGGTTACTGTAGCATCATTACACCGGGATGTTACAACTCTCCTCCTCTAAAAGAAATTCTCGTCCCGAGAATTAAGAGGTAGAAGGGAACAGGTCGGGGTATTCATCACGGAGGTTATCTTCGCGTTCCCAAGTGGCTTCATCTTTAGAATGATTTGACCATTGCACCTTGAGGAACTTGGTAACCTTCTGGCGTGTTCGACGTTCAGCTTCTTCAAGAATGCAGATCGGATGCTCCTTGTATGTGAGATCATCTTGAATTTCAATCAATTCCGGATCCACTTCACGTTCTGGATCCTTGAAGCATCGACGAAGTTGCGACACGTGGAAGACATCATGAACATGAGAGAACTGAGGTGGCAACTCCAGTTGATAAGCCACCAGTCCACGACGGGCCAGAATGCGGAAAGGACCAATGTAGCGCGGAGCTAGCTTGCCCTTGACTCCGAACCGATGAGTGCCTCTCAAAGGAGTGACACGCAGATAAGCTTGTTCACCAGGTTGATAAGTTGAACCCCAGTGCTTCCGGTCATAGTTGCTCTTCTGGCGGGACTGGGCCGCCTTGAGATTATCCCGGACAATGCGAACCTGCTCTTCAGCTTGTTGAATAATGTCTGGACCAATGAGTGCCCGTTCCCCAGTTTCTGACCAATTCAGAGGGGTTCGGCACTTACGTCCATAGAGCACTTCGAAGGGTGCCATCTTCAAGCTGGCTTGATAGCTGTTGTTATAAGAGAACTCCGCATAAGGGAGAGATTCTTCCCACTTCTTGCCGAAGGAAATAACACAAGCTCGAAGCATGTCTTCAAGAATTTGATTGACTCGCTCGACTTGGCCTTGGGATTGGGGATGATAAGCAGTGCTCCAGGTAATATGAGTTCCCATTGCCTCTTGGAAACTATCCCAGAACTTTGAAGTGAATAAACTGCCACGGTCTGAACTGAT
>LR880971.1:46665134-46680909 GCA_904067115.1 Aegilops sharonensis | reverse complement strand
TGATGGTTAGTGCTATCAGGCCAGAGGCCCCTCGGATCAAATATCCAAATCGTAGTGGATTAGGAACGCGCGGTAACAAGCAGAGACTCACGAAAGATGTGACCCCGTTGCCCCGTCTCGAGGACTTGCGGCAAGGGCTAGGAATGCCCGGCCACGCCTCGTAATTATCTCGCGGGCACCCTCCAGGTCAACCCGTCTCCACATCACTCGCAATTAAGCACGCGCGGGTACCCCTCAGGGTCGACCCGTCTTTCCAAGTAACAGTGGTAAAATTCCAAGTAACCGTGTGTCCAAACATCAAGGGGAAAACCCGAGGAATCACCCCTGGTGAATTCCACTAGATGTAATCATCAAGGTGAACGTAAGAGGAATCACCCCCGAGGTTCACACTTGAGGGGTTGCACGACAGAGTCGTATCGGAAGTGGTTAAGGAGGAAATCACCCTCGATGACCACGACCGGATAGCTATACTACAGGGTTAATATCAGAATTTATGTAGAGGTTTCACCCTCGGTACTCGATAGTAACCCAGTAGTGTCGAGCAACTAAGGGGAAGTGATGTGCGGTGTCGGGGCCTGGTCTTCGATCCCGTTGATCGGGTCTTTAATGATGAAGCAGGGGCAACAAGGACAAGGTGGGGGTCATTGATGGGTCTCTAACCAACCTATACTAAGCAGTTTAGGATAAGCAGGTAGGTAACAATAGCAGGTTACAATAAACAGGCTATGCAGCAGAATAGGAGCAAACAATAACAGTAGCAAAATCTAGTGCAAGCATGAGAGAATGGAATGGGCGATATCGGGATGCTCAAAGGGGGGGCTTGCCTGGTTGCTCTGGCAAGGAGGGGTCGTCGTCGACGTAGTCGATCACAGGGGCGGCATCGGTCTCGGGGTCTACCGAAGAGAAGAGGGGGAAGAAACAGTAAATACATAGCAAAAAGAGGTAACACTAAGCATGACATGGCGATACGTAGCGCTAGGCGTGCTCTAACACGGTACTACACGTTGCAGGCGAAGGGGGAAACATCCGAGGATGAATTTCCGACGTTAGGTGGATCCCGGACAAGGAAAGAGGGGGAAAGTTCCATGTTCAGCATGCTAGGGGAATGTGACAGATGAACGGACCACGTATTCGGATTCGTTAGATTTTTCTGAGCAACTTTCATATAGAAAACATTTTCATCCGAGTTACAGATTATTTTCTATGAATTTTTAAAGTTTAAACAATATTCTGGAATTATTTATATTAACAGAAAAGGAAAATGATGTCAGCATGACGTAGGAATGACGTCAGCAGTCAACAGTCAAGGTGACTGGTCAAAACTGACATGGGGGACCCACCTGTCATAGACAGTGGGTTAAACAGAGTTTAAACTAGTCTAAATTTAGTTAGTAAAACCAGTGGGCCCACCTGTCAGTGTCTAATTAACTAATCTAATTAGTTTTAATTATTAATATGTTTTAATTAGAGGATTAAGCGGTGGGACCCGCATGTCAGTGACTGGGGCCTGCCCAGTCAGCACGGTTGACCAGGTCAACCGGTCAACAGGAGGCCAGAGGCCCCACTGGCAGTGACCCAGGGGGTCGGGCCCGCCCAGCCACGTCGGCGGCGGCCGGCGTCTCGCCGCCGGCGACGCTAGAACGCGGCGGAGCTGCTCGGGCCTCGTCGGAAACGCGCTAGGGGCGGCCGTTTCGCGTGCGGTTGGCACCGTTCAAACGCGCACACGATGCCGCGTCGGGTGGTGGTGGTGGCTCGCCCGGGGACGGCCGGAATAGCCATCGGCGGCGAGCACGGGCGGAGGAGGTGTTCGGAATCACATCGGGAATGGGCTAGGGGGCACGGGAGGGCGAGAGGAAGGGCTGGCCGGGCTCCTGGGAACACCAGGAGCACGATGGAGGGCTCGGACAGGGGCCACGGCCGCGGTGGCCACGACGGTGATGGAGCAGGGCGACGGTGAGCCACGGAGGTTGCGGCGAGCGAGCTAGAGAGGGAGGCGGCCTACGTGAGAGAAGGGAGAGGGGGAGGAGCTCACCTTGCGGCACGCACGGTGGCCCTCGGAGGCTTAGTAGCACCCGAGACGTCGCCGGAGTCGAAGGAGATCGACGGCAGCCGGAGATGGGGACGAGGACGAACGGCGGCTGCGGTGCTTCCCGGTTCCAGCGGAGGGCGCCAGTCGAAGGAGTCGAGCCTGGCGAAGCTCACCGACAGGGTCAGCGGGCGCGGGGCCGCCGGTGGCCGCGAGGACGGGCGAGGCACGACGGCGACCGCGTCGGCCTCCTCTCCAAAACGAAGGAGAGGGAGAGAGAGAGAAGGGGAGAGTGGGTGAGGGGGCAAGTGGGCGAGTAGGTGAGGGGGAGGGCTTGAGGCGTCGCCCTTATCCTCTCCGCAGCGCCTGTAGCGGGGTGGCCGGTGAGGTGGTCGGGTGGCGCCGAGGCGTCCGGTCGGTCGAACAGTGGGAGAAGGGGGAAGACGACAGGGGGGGAGTGGGCCGGCCTAGCCTGGGCCAGTTGGCTCGGGTGGGCCGAAGCCCACTGGGAGGCCAGGGGCTCTGGCCCCTTTCCCCTTTATTTTCCTTTTCTTTTTTTTGTTTTTATTTTCCAGCAGCTTTTGCATTTTTCTTTTGCCACAGTTGACTTTGCAAAATTATGCCACTGGCCAAAACAATCTCAAAGAAGTATATTGCACTGCCACAAAAAGGCGGGAGGCTTTTGGAATAGTTGCCAATTTTATAAGTTAAAAAGGGCATTTAATTTATTGCTTAGGTCACTGCTTTAAGTAGCTTAGGCCACTTAAACCTTTTGCAAAAATGTTGGTTCACCACCAATATTAGTTGTGGATTATTTGGCACATGATGAACATTTTTGTGTTCATGTCTGAGCATTTTGAATCTCACACAGAATTTGAATTTGAATTCAACTGGAATGTGAAAAAGCATGAGACAATAATGATCAGGCACATGTTTAGCGAAACAATTAACTTAACCCCAGGGGTTACTGTAGCATCATTACACCGGGGTGTTACATCTCGTTTATGAGAAACATTAAGGAAAAACTCATGAAGAAAAAAATAGTACAATATATGCAATACGATGATCGTTAACATGATATAATTTGTGAGTTTACTCCCCTGAACTATGCAAATTCTAAGATTGTCTTGTACCAATTCCATGGATATGGTTATGAAATTTGTAAGTTGGTAACGATATTGTGAATAATTTGTTGAATTTTCACAATATTTTATTTGTAAATTGTTTGCTCACTTTTCTATAATTTGTGATGATAAGTAATTTCCGAGCAACGTGTTGATATTGCTCTTCATATAACATGTAGGTATATTGAGTAACATAAGTGGAGAATGATGGAACGATTACTTTCATTGTTGAATTTTGTGTATATATACCTGGTACAAAGGCGGTTACAAATAAGTGGTTGCCAATAGTGAAACCAACATAAGCAGGGATTAAACCTTTCAATAACCCAAATGATAAGTGCCACGCGTGTGGCACTTAACTACTTCGCCCAAACGCCCCCATTACCACTCATCGTGCCACATCATGGCATGCATGCATGCACAACAAAACAGGTGATGTCATTGAAATCTTTTTGATTTTTCAAACTTTAAAATGTTTTATCCTTAGATAGAAAACCCAATTGAAAATCCTTCATTATTAAATCTGTCTGACGAGATTTTGAAAACTAGATCCATATTGATATTTTTTGACGATTTTTTTTGTCAAATGTTGCCATAATATTTACACTGAAGTTGTCATACTGTTTACACTAAAGTTGTCATGGTATATTTCATCTATTTTTCCTTCTAGATTTCAAGCTACCATTGTATTTTCAAATACTTTTCACTCATCGGTGAGGGCGCCGGAGAGCTGCGGCAATGACCCGTGGACCCCGAGCAGATATACGGCGAGGGGTGGGGGTGATGCATATCATGACGGCGGGGGGAAGGGGTTGTCGGTCAGGTGGAGCGGTTGTCAGCGGTGTGGTCGTGCACTGGCGGCGACTCTTTCTTGTGTCCATGGCAAATCTACTATACATACCACGGCAACTTTTTTATATCTACCCATTGAAAATTCTTTTCTTTTTGTGGCCATGACAAATCTAATATATTTGTTTCATGGCAATTTAAGATTTGTTCTTTGCCATGGAAAATAAACATGTGTTGCCACGCCAAGGTTTTTAGTTATATTTATGAACCATGGCAAATTTACTTCACGGATCATGGAAATTCTTTAGTAATTCACCATAGCAAATTTTATTAATTGACTATGGCAATTTCTAGTAATTAACCATGGAAAATTTACTTCATGGATCAATGCAATTTTTCGCAATTCATCATGGCAAATTTATTTTATACATCATGGCAGTTTATAGATCATGGCAATTTTAGTATTTTGACCATGGTAATTTTTGTTGTATGAACCATGGCAAATTTAGTGCATGGATCATGGCAAATTTAAGAAATTCAGCATGGCAATTTTAGTTTATGGTTCATGCCAAATTTGAGTCATTGACCATGCATTTTTAAAGTAATTGACGATGGATTTTTTATAATTATTGAATCATGTCAAAATTATTTCTTGCATCATGGCAAACTTTAGTAATTCACCAGGAAAAGTATTAATTTCTTAATTCCCTTTTTTAACATATCAAAATTTACTTTAACATAGAAAAAAAGTAATTGAAACATAGTAGTTGAAGCATACCATGGGAACTTCAGTGTAAATACCATGGCAATTTATGTGCAATAGACATGGTAAATTTTAACTCAAAAAATGTCATCGAAACATATCGATATGAGTTATATTTTCGAAGATCTCGTCGCGACGAATTTAAAGATGAAAATGATTTTTTCATCAGATTTTTCATTTAAGAGATAAAATATTTTTAAAACTGAAAACCAAAAAAATTCTCGCTGACACGATCAGTTTTGTCATTTGTGCATCCATACAGTGACGTGGCACGATGCGCGCTGATGAGGACGTTCAGTCCAGGCCCCTTAGCACCACATGTGTGGTGAATATCGTTGTCCTTAATTAGACTAGTTAATTCCTAACAAAAGAATCGGGCCATACTCAATCCGCTTAATATGACACATAGGCATGCAACAGGCGACAAAATCTATCCATGTGGTTGGCGAGGCAACTAGGCAGTGGACCTAGCACTGGCAAAGCAACCTGACCGAGTTGGCCCCCTTCCTCTGGCATGGTTGTATCCATGCATTCTCAAAAAGGCATAAAGCTGGTCATAGTGAGGAGTAACTTATAGTACTATTGTCATGGATATGCCACTAGTCTATATTACTATCTTTATATAGTGTAAAATAATATAGAAGTAGTACTTTCTTCGTACCGGTGCATTAGTTACATTACAAAAACCAAATAATCCAAAAATGCTTAGGCGCGATGCATTAGCTCCCATCTTATTTCTTGTTTCTTGACATAAATAAAGAAACAAACCAATAAATAATGTGGGGGCGTGTATGGTTCCAATGATTTGAGACTACCTAGCATGGCATGCAGTGGTCACTTAATTGCATGCAATAGTATTAATTATCAAATATACATTAGGTTTTCCGGTTTTCCCTACCTTCGTTGCGGACTTGCGGTGCACAACCTAAGATGAGTAATGCCACTAGTAGAAAAAGGGCCTATTGTCCCGGTTGGTAAGGGCCTTTAGTCCCGGTTGGTGAACTGGGACTAAAGGGTCGGTACTAATGCCTCCCCCCTTTAGTCCCGCTTCAATCCAGAACCGGGAATAAAGGCCGCAGCCACGTGGAGCTCCACCTAACACCAACCGGGACTAAAGGAAATTTTATGATATTTTTTTTGAATATTTTTTTATTTTCAAAATTTTGAATTATTTTAGCCTCCAATCTCTAATCAGCACCCCTCATCACTGCTCAATTTATCCTCTAATCTATAATCACCCCTCATCATTCAGAATCATCTAATTTCCCGAACGGTCACCCATCCTCCCACTACTCCAGCCTGAGCACGCTTAACTTCTGGGTTCTATTTTTCCTTGTTTCCAAGTCTGCACTTGTTGTTTTCCTGACAATAGTAAGATGTCAATCCTATTAACCCTCAGGAATTTTGCTTGAGCATGAAGTGACACATTTCACTGTTTGAGTTTGAAACTATTGTTTTAAAAAACAATAATTATTTAGAAAACAATAGTTATTTTGAATAATTAGTTTGACCATTGTTTGACCATTGTTTGATCATAGTTTGACCACAGTTTGACCACAGTTTGACCAGATTTGACCAAAATTCAAAATAACTGAAATAATTATTTAGTAATACTAATATTCTAGAATAATTAGTTTGACCATTGTTTGACCACAGTTTGAAATATTTTTGATTTTTTCCACTCTAGATCTTAAAAGCCCCGTAACTTTTTTTCTGTTAGGTTTTTGAGGATTTTGAAAATGTTTAACGGGGTTCCCCTAGTTAAATTTGGATGTAACTTTTTGAGTAGATGATTTTTTATATAAAAAACTTTTTCATCTGAGTTAGTATGCAAAAGTTATGTGCATTTTTACAAATTCCAGAGAGATTTTGAAAATAAAGTCGAAATTCACATTTGCAAATTTTCCCAACAACTAGACCACATATCACATGGGAAACTTATTTTCTTTTAATTTTTTTTTTTGACATTTCCATCATTTTCTTTTATTTTTTTTAAAACTGAAAAGGCGATCCGGTTCGTGGCACGAACCGGGACTAAAGGTCTCAACCCCATTAGCACCGGTTTAGTCCCGGTTTGAGGCACGAACCGGGACTAAAGGGCATCACACCCTTTAGTCCTGGTTTGAGGCACAAAGCGGGACTAAAGGGCACAAGTGAACCGGGACTAATGCCTTAGCCGCACGAACCGGGATCAATGCTTACATTAGTCCCGGTTCATGATTGAACCGGGACTAATGTGAATATTGGCCCGGAACCATATCCCTGTTTTCTACTAGTGTGCACCAGTACGCAGGGTTATCGAGAATGATTGCATTTATTAGATTGTAGACTTATCTTACTTTGGTTTGCATTGTGTTACGGCAATAACATATTACGTTGTGTGTTATGTTACTGTGGCAGGCGTTCGCGGCGTGAAAAAAAAGGAAGAAAAGGAGGGTGAGGGTAGTGGGATTCGAAAACGCGACCGCGACATGGGATGCACACGTTGCTGGCCACTGCAACACGTAGGTTCTACTGTCAAATTGGCAACACGACACTAAAAGAAGTAAACGACAGCGGCAAACTGGTAACACAACTCCATCATCATTACTTTGATTAGGTGTCTACAATGGCAGCTCCGTGTCGCTAGCCACAAACATGATTTTCTGTTCGGAAAAAGTAAAAAAAATATTCAACACGAATTTTCCTAACTTCTGAACAAATTTATAAAAAGTCGGACGTTTTGGGAAACCCAAGCATTTTTTGAAAAAAGGAACAAATTTCAAAGGGAGAACATTTTTTAATATGACGAACAAATTTTTGAAAATGCGAACAGTTTTTGACAAAACAAGAACAAAAATTAACAAAGCAATTTTTTTGAAATCAGTTACAAATTTATCAAAATGAGAACATTTTTTATATTACCAAAAATGTTTCTGAATTCATGAAAACATGGCTTTTTTTGTTCGTGAACATATTTCGAAAGTGAAATTGCCGACGTTTTCAAATTTGTGCACAAAAATTGTAAAAAATCATACACATTAGTAAAAAAAAATCTTTAATCATACACACATTGAGCAAATATTATCACTAACCCTGTCTAAAACATTAGTGTTATTCACATAATCTTTCCCTAATAATAAAGCACGGGTTGAGTCTGTCTGGTTCACCTTCGTGGTAATTTTGCATAAAAACCATGAGAGTTTATAGGAATCAACCCGCCGTCCCTAATAGCCTGAGCGTAAGTGAAAGAAAAAATGGTTGTCTCCTCTATGCTCTATCCTCTCCTTCTGACCACCGGATTCGCTGCCGCTCCCGCTACAGCCCGCCGTCGCCCTACCCCCACTCGTTGGTGCGGATCCGCCGCCGCCGCGGCCACTACAGCCCGCCGTCATGCCCCCTCCCTCCACTCGCCAGTGCCTCCATCTTCGCGACACTCCCGCGCCAGGGGAACACACCTTGAGCATTGAGTTTAACGCCGGAAGAACGGCTTCGGTAGAACGCTCCTCGTCCGCCCAGCCGAGGCAGACCGGCGACGCCACATGGAACCTCTTTTCCGCCGGCGCCCGCGGTCCAGCAGCTCCCTACTCGATCTACACGATGCAGGACGGCGCCACTTCTTCGAAAAGCGGCTCCTCCGCTGCCGGCAGACCCACCATGCCCATGGTTCAGGTTGCCGGCCTGACCTCGGGGCCGTCCGTTCCCGAGCTCGTCCGCCCGGTCTACAGGAGGTAGGTTAAGATCAAAGAACAACATGGCCATGGAGTTTCACTTTCTGGAGGAGGAAGAAGAGAAGCATCTGTCATTTGTCTCAGACTGCCACAATGGGTAGTAACATAGACTAATAACATATGGATGTTACCACACATATGTTACTCCCCACTATAGAGGTAGTAACATAGACTACTTTACTACCTCTATAGTGGGGAGTAACATATGTGTGGTAACATCCATATGTTATTAGTCTATGTTACTACCCATTGTGGCAGTGGGGAGTAACATATGTGTGGTAACATGCAACACTTCATTTATTAGGCTATAGACTCATTTTACCTTGATATGTGTGATGTTACTCATACTACTAGTAACTAGCTATGTTACCATTTTCCTCCATTTCTTTATTTATTGCTTGCCATATCATCTATTTTATCTACATATGTCTGATGTTACTACATATGTTACTCCCACTGTGGGTAGTCTCAGTAATCAGAATTGTGTCGGCCAGTGCATGCGAGAGAGGGAGGTCGCCGATTGGGTAACGGTAGGGAGGCGGAAGACGATTGGTTGGTTGGCTTGGCTGCAATAACTGCATTTTTTTGGCAGATCGAAGCTCGTTGGCCATTGCATCGCCTGAAAATCTCAGAGTTAAGTTAGTCTCGAGGCCATGATTAGAGATGGAATTTACTTTGCACGGTTGTCACAAGATAAAGGAGGCAGTGGACGGGAGAGATTCAACCGGAGTTGCCACAGTACCTGTAGATTGCAGGAAGCACTACATGTAAGAAATAAGTTTGATCCTTTGTCTAATTGACTTTGCATTATCCAATGTGATTAGCTGGTGACATGAGGGAGAGGGGGATAGACCCCTTTGGCTACTGCACTAAGGTTAAGCCTACAATGTGCTACTCATATTCCACTTTTAGACGACAAGCAGCTTCAGAATTAAGATCCCTTTGATTTACATTTCAGATCATCTTGCTGCAACTTGGTAGTAAACAACCATTTTTGGTGATCATATATATATATATAGATTTTTTTGTTCTTCTGTTCGTATATGTCTATTCAATTTTCCTACTCCTTCCATTCCATAATGTAGTGTGCCCGCGTTTCCTGAGATCCAAGTTAGACTGTAATTTAATCAACGAGACCGATTGCGGCGGGGGCAAAAATTATATCTTTAAATTCACATGAAAAATACGAATTCAGTGATATAATTTTTGGTCAAACTGTCAAACTTGTTGTGTACCCGTTGCAACGCACGAGCCTTTTTGCTAGTAGAATTAAACCATCTACTCATGGACCAGTTGTCGTACAAAACTAATTTATTATAAATTAATAAAAATCTTTTAGCTATGACTCCGCCTCGTTAGAGCGTCCACAACCGGACCCCTTATTTCTTCCCTAGAAGTCTGTAACGTTTGCTTGGTCACAAAAGTTGACCCAATCAAACCCCTCAGTTAGTCCTTATACGGACTGACCGACACCCCTCACATTGGATACCAAATGTAGGGACGATATGAGGGCACCCGGACGCTACCGGGTGCAATCGAGCACCCCGCTCCGGGTCACCACAGCCCCACCTGCAGCCACACGAAGCACTTTCCTGAACTAATGGCGGCAAGCTTTTCAACTCATAGATTTTTTTTGTTCATCGATTGTTTTCTGATGCATTTTGATTCAAAACAAGTCGCGCAAACATCAATGTTCCGTTTGTGAAAGAGATAGACCATAACTATGTGTATCTTCTTTGTGTTAATGAAAGAAGATTCATAGCTACTATCCATCTTTTTGATCAAGGGTGCAATGATGACTGAATCTTATCGCTTCTGCACGCAGGGCCATCCATAGGCCTGTGCGGGCTGGGCCAATGTTAGGTATATTTTTCGTTTCGGGCTGTTTTCACAACTACCACAGGCCCATGGCTCTGCCGAACTGGGCCTGCTCCTCAATTTACCGAATAAATGTTTCCCTAGTCCCGATCAACACAGCCCGCCATTGATCGATCTACGATCTTCCCGAGACGAACTGAAGGAACCGCTCGGAGACTGAGGTTCGCGGGGTTGTCTCGTTTGATGGCTTCGTTTCCTACCCGGAGGCACAGCCGATAGCCATGCTTGCATGAACAATTTCCTTATGGTACAGTAAGCCGTCTGCGCACTGCATCGCAAGAAGGTGTCTTCTCTGATGCTCAAACTTGTTTTGGCTCTGTTGGATGGCCGTTCCTTGCTAAAATTATGCAGCGTTTGGACTCAAGGGTCATGGTGAATGGACGTTTGGGTGACTCAATCTGGCAGGTTTCTTTGACAGGTTTCATAATGCCAAGTTTCGGCAGTGTAGGGTGTCCAGTTATGACGGCGTCTACTTTTTCTGCTATAACATCATCCTGCAAATACTCTTTTCTATTCTTAGTATAATGACATGCAAATCATTTGCGTGTTCTGAAGGAAAAACCCTTCGCACAACTAGAAACACACGGTGGTCGATACCAAGGTGAGGGCATCACCGATCTATCCACCGGGTGCCCTCAAACCAAATCCCAATTTAATTTAGACTATTTTGTCATATTGAACAATTATATTTGTGAGTATATTGTGTGCATATGTTTCTGTTCATCAATCAAGTTATTTATGGAAGATATATACTAGGCTAGTTGATCAAGTTGTCACACACCAAGATTTCCAAGATAGTTGCTCCTTTAAAATTCATGTTCATTCTTTTTTTGTTTTAGTACCTTCATAAAAACATGTATTTTAGAAATTATAGGGCCCCAATTTGCATTTTGCACCGGGGCCCTGAATTTCTAGAGAGGACCTGACTATTTAAGCCGGTCGACTAGCTACTCACGCGGCAAGGTGGGACTAATATGGATGATTGAAAATTTTAAGTATGAGTAATTTTTGGAGTTTTTTGACAGCTCCGCCAGCCCAACACAAACGTGATGATCGACGTGCATGTGTTTGCATGTATTAGCTGTTTTAAAAATGGGGTTCATGGTTGCACATGGTAAAATTTGAGGCTCATCCATCCGTGGGCGCACCCGGCCTGTATGCGGACTTCGGGGGCCCAAATTTACAGGTTGCGGCTGTAGATGCTCTTAGCAAGTAGGGAATGCTAATTTTTTGGCAACATAAGTGGAGAAAGGCTTCCGATTTGGATTCCGGATGAAACAAACATCTCATGGGGCACCAAGTTACCGTGGAAACTATAACATATCAAATGGTTACCGGGTAAATTTTTTGAATGATTTTTAATTTAACCATAGTTCATTCAGATTTAAAAATTCATTCTTTTTGCTTGAAAAGTTGATTCTCCTTTGTATGAGGAAAAACTAAATTTTCCACCAGATAACCAAATGCATGTCAGAAACAGAAACATATCCCTTATGCACACGCTTCGACCTTGGTAGAGAAACAAGAAAGAGAAAACACGTCCCCCTGTTGCTACATGGCAGACACGCATCGTGCATAGCCTTCCAACACCGGCCAGTGTTGCCTTCATCGCCATAGACGACCACGAACAAGGTCTAGTTGCCGCCGGCCGGAAGAAAGCCACCAAAATGAGGGGGGTGGGGGGCTCCACCAGAACCATGAGATGCGATTGCGAGGTCAATGTGGCCGGCGAACTCCAATCATGCAGCAGGCGCTCTACATGCTGGACCTCCCCGAAGAGCAAGGTTAATAATTTAGCCAACAATCGGCAATAGAGAGTTGTCAGTCACTTATAGCCAACCTAATAGTCGGCATGTACAATAGTAAATTATAAATGTGTAATATTTATTAATAAGTGGCCCATCATATAATCCACAAATTGTCTTGGGGCTCATGCTATAGCTAGCACTTAATCAACCGCCACTTTGCTTCTCTCCTTTCCTCTTCTCTTTCCTTCAACTAATCACAAATATACTATTTTAACTCTTGTAGTCTGCTTATTTCATCTTACTATTATATTTGCTTTTAGATGTGCACCACACGTGAGCCGGCTCCATACAAATCTCCAAGGGCCACGTACAACCGCTCACCGAAATAAAAAGGTTTACAACCCGCACGACGTCAATAGTTTACGAGCGTACACAACCCTTAGATGTTTGCATAAACGACCATATATCTTGTTACCGTTATAGTATTGTCACATATATTATTATCTGAACCAAACGGTTCTTATTCTGGCTGCATGCATGCAGCTGGTTGGTTACATATCATGCGTACTTACATACTCATACGGCTGCGCATGCACCTAACATTGTAACACGTGCTCCCTGCGCCTCATAATATGATGCGAAGATCCATGGTGATCAGCCGTTAACGACCCTGCAGTTGCGCCTGATCTGGGTGGGGGTTCCAGGGGGCGGGCTGAGCTTGGACATCTTGATGATCGCCGTCACGAAGTCGGACGCGAAGTGCGCCGGGTTGGTGACGTACTGGCGCACCAGGGCGTCCTGGGAGTCCCCGTTGAAGAGCACCTGGTCGGAGTTCAGCAGGCCGTTCTTGGCGACCAGGTTGAGGTAGTAGGCGTTGTCGAAGACGAGCGGCGTTTGCACGTCGAGCGGCGCCAGGTTGGTGTCGCCGTTGGGGGCCTGGGCAGGACAGGTACGCTTGCGTAGCGTGGCGAAAGCCGGGTCGATGTTGGTGCCGTTGTAGATGTGGTCGCGGAAGTTGAGGCACTGCGAGTAGCCGATGGTGTGCGCGCCGGACAGCGCCGTCAGGTCCTGCGGGCTCAGCAGCTTCTTGGCGAACGCGGCGATGAGCCCTTTCAGGTCTAAGTTAGGCGCCGGGATGTCGCTGTTCGCCTCATTCAGGCTGGCCGTCGTCGAGTCCCGCTGGCCGAGCGGCACGGGCCAGCTGGGCCCGCCTAGCTGGAGGAACGAGGTACATAACGTATTTTTTTTTTCGAAAAGGAAGAGGTACATAACGTATACCGATCGATCCAAGCATTGTCAGTAACCAGAAAACTGCAGTGCACGTGCCCACTGTTCATTGATTGTATGTACGTACCAGAACCACGCCGTCCCGTGCTGCGAGGGCGATGATGTCGGCGCAGGAGACGACGGCAGGGCAGACCAGCTCCACGTTCTTCTTGATCTCGTCGATCACCTCGAAGCCCCGCACCGAATTCACGTTGGGAAGGGCGGTCTTCTCGCCCACGAAGCTACCCTTGTCATCCAAGAGAATGGACCCGTCACAGCCCTATACATATAACAAAATTTCACCATTAATCCTGACCTGACCTTCTCCGTAAATCAATGGACATAACTATGTTTGCTTAAGGGTTTAGTGTGTAATTACTTGAACAAAGCAGTCATGGAAGTGGAGCCTAAGGAGGGACGCCCCCATTCGGCGCTCGACGAGGACTGCCTTGGTCACTGTGGAGCGCACGATGAGTTCCAGCGTCGGGCAGGTCTTCGCGTAGAACGACGGCGACAGCTGACCATACGCGGAAGAGGAGAGGAGGAAGAGGGCAAGCAAGCAATGCCATGCCCTACAGCTGCAGCTGAAAGCCATATGGCTTACAAATTTATCTAGCTACGTACGTAGCCTCAGTCTGTTCTTCACTGTAAGCAGGATTGATAGCTCGGTGGCTTTGCATAACTGTGGCGGGCAGGAGCCACCTATTTATAATAGTAGTATTGTTCTTTCGGTTGCATGAGATGCATGTAGAATTGTGAAAGTTAGGCCGGTACGTACGGGGTTGTGGAAAAGTATGACAAGTTCCACGTGGTTGCTCTCTCTTGTTGACTAATTAACAGCAACGCATATCTACTTAGGTACCAAAAAACTGTTCCATCTTTGCTCAAATGTCACTAGCAAATAGCATTTCGAGAATATATAAACAATATAAAACTGTTAGTGCGCTGGTTGCTGGTCTCTATGGATAAAGATCATATTCAACGAGCTAATTGGAATTATGTCTTCCCATGTCCCATGCTCTGTAGGGTTGCTTCGTGGAATTCTTTTAATTGACATCTTAATCTGATAAGATTAATGTAGGCGATGGCACATGCTGCGACCGGCAACGTCGACACGTTGGCACTAGTGAGTCTGCCGACTGAGATACAACCGGCCAAGGTATGTTTTGAGGGGTAGAGAAGAATGTAAGTCGTGATGTGAGTAAACCCATGTCTGCCTTGAATAAACACTTAACAATCATTGGATAACTGAATTTGCAACACGGGCTTACCTCTCTGCCTGCCTTGTTATGTTTTGAAAGAAATGTTAATTTTAAAAGCTAGCTCCAATTCCGGATATAAATAGTCATGCATGTTTTTCAATTCAAACTCAAAGATTGCTTTGGGTGCAAACATGAGTATAGAGAATATCGCAGCAGCTTCGAAAAGAGGGAGAGAAACACCGGACACCTACAAAACTAGCCACTCCCTCATCACTCAACTCAAACAATTGGGTTGACAAAATGACTTGCATCACAGGTAAACATTTGGTGCATTAATTGTTTTGGTGAGAAATCTTTGGTGCAAAGTTGAATTGATTAGGCATCCACTTGTTGGTAAACCTTTGGTGCATTGAGAGACTAATGTGGTGGATGGGCGGTAGACCTGTTGCTCGTGGACCAACCTGCTGGCATGGTCATTTTCCTCTAGCGGTGATGCTCTTAGACGTATTCCACTTGAATGAATTGTTAGGCCTTTATCTACTTCATCGACAATGGAGGGTTCCATCGGTAGCAGTGGCGCCAACCGACCACCATATGCATGGACTTGTTAGTGTATGTTGGACCGGGCGTCCATCGGCGCGGTGACCAGTGGGGCTAGGTGCTGGAAGCGGCGACGAGCGGGAGTTTTTTATTGTTGCGACCAGTTATGTCGTATGCTGGAACCATGGTGCCGGGGTGCTGGAACCAGCATGCAGAGACGCTGGAATCGCGATAGGAGATGCTTCAACGACGAAGCGAAAGCAGCACCGCTACTAGATGTGCTAGAACCGGATGCACTAGCTGCTGGAATTTTCAGATCTGATTGCTAGGATCCAGGTGACCACGCCCGTCGGATGGTGTAATAGGGAGAGCCAGATGCTAGGGCTAGTGGTGCCAGATGCTGGAACCAACCACCATAGCTATGATCGTGGTGAAGAGCATCAGGTCGCCGGTGACAACGAGGATGCTGCAACCATGAAGATGATGGTGCAATGACCGCACTGATGAGGGACTTGCGAGCAGTGATGGTACTTTGCTGGGGGGATTTGTGTTTCGAAGGAGCCTCCCCGGTTCTTAGAGCCGATGTCGGGGAAGGCACGTCATCAGGGTACTGTGAGAAGCATCAGGGGAGCGGCGACCTCAATGGCGGGCCCTGATTTTTTGCATCAAATGTTGTGTCCCTTCTTGCTTTGTTAGGACATGCACAAAGGACATCGAGTTGTGCGGGGG
>LR880971.1:46653169-46664703 GCA_904067115.1 Aegilops sharonensis | reverse complement strand
GGGGATCAAAATCGCGCGGTTGCGTTTGTTCCAATCGGACGGGCCGGGGTGGACCAACCAAAAGTTTGGGCCGATCGACTTGTGCCTATTAGAGCATCATTTCTACAACCAGACTTGGCAAATCTGGCCCCCTAAACATCAGCAGACATGCCCGGACATGACCTCGGACAATGCGAGACGACCCTCATATGGCATGCCAAACAGCCACATTCCTCATATCAAAATCCTCAAATCCATGCATGTCAATCATACACATGAATATGACACGTAAATAAATTTTGTTGGTAGAGAAAATGCATAGTTCAAACATTGAATTTATTTTTGAGTGCACAATTTAAACATTAAACTTATTGGTTTCCACCGTGGGTCCACATATGCTCAACAAGATCAGTGAGCAGTTGCAAGTGCACCTGTTGATCTCGAAGATTCTGATGCATCTACTTCAAGTAGTCCTAATAGAGCAGCCTTGCTCCGACGACCCTATCCCGGTTCAAAACTCTTCTTCCTCTGATCTAACCCTTGAAGTTCAAAATATGTTCCACCTCCCTATCCGGTTCCTCTTGGATGCTGATGATCATCATCATCCATCTTTGTTAGACCCCAACGAATCGAAGAATTCCTTTTGCATTAATTTATCAAGCTCCTTGTTTTCATACTCCTCATACGACGAACCCTCTGAAAACATTGTTTTTCCTACAAAAGAATAAAAAAATTGCTTAGACAATTTTTTGAACACATAGATGGCAAGCTGCAGTCCAAAAATAGCCGGATTTACCGTGTGGCGTCCGGGCAGCGACATTCTCCGGGGCGGCGAGATTGGTGGGAAGAAGTTTTATGGCGGTGGTGTCGGCACTGAGGGGTAAGGACGGCCGCGGAGCTAGGGGAGGGCTGACCCAGAAGAGGGAGAAGAGAGAAGAGAATAATGACTTGTCCGGAAGGTCAGGGGATGGTGAATTTTTTGGTGGGTCCTATTTGTCGGATCCGACGCGATGGACATGCCCGGAACCCCGGACGCATCTGGACCTCCTCCTATCCACCCCAGATATGGGCTGGCAAGGGGGGTATCGGTCAACCCAAACATATAGGGCTCGTTTGAGGAGCCCGGCCGGGTCACGATTTTGTGAATGGTCACCAAGCTTTTTTTATTACGATTTTTTTCTTTCAATGGCAGGAAACTATTGTTTTCGAAAAATCTCGGCAATTCTCGACCTTTTTTCACCCAATTTTTAAAATTAATATTTTGGCATTTCAATATATTCTGGTTAACACATTTTACATAAACAAGGTGCTTCTTCTTTCAGTGGTGGTACCGTCTTCTTACATTTCGAAGCGAGTTTGACTCTTTTTTAGCGCACCGCGAGCAATATATTTTAAATAAGCGTTGAATAGCGCAAAATCCTATTATTTCAAAAATTAGGAATCGAATGGCCGACATGAATTTGGTAGGTCACACGATCTACCGCTAGGACATGTGCTTGGTTGTGGCATTTGGCTCGTACAAAGCCTATTTGACATGGCTTATGCGGTTTAAATTAAAAAAATTCGGGCGGCAACAAGTTTTTCCTAGGGCCGACAAGAAAATCCTGCCTATCACTGACCGGGCCATCCGCCATGACATACAGAAGGTGTTTAAGGAATCCGGCCGTAGATGCTCTTACTACCCTTAGATGTGCATGTGTGCTGTGCAGTGGTGCCATCTAACTAGGGGCGGAGCAAGGATTTGGGTATAGGGGGAGGAGGGGGGGAGGGGGGGCAAGCCAAGTATGGATAAAAAAGATCCAATACAAAAGATGATTATCGAGAACAAGGGTGAGCACTTGCACGTCGGCTTCATTAACAATTTGACAATTCGAAGAACCGGCTTAGAAAACGAATTAATCTTAATGGTGTTTGGCAGCCTTTTTTTCCGCAACGTTTGGCATCGTTTTTACTCCTCATAAGATAGGAATCTCAGTTTCAGAAGCAACCAGCTTAGAGAACGAACTAATCTTGGTGTTGTTTGTCAGCGTCTTTTCTCTTCATAGATGAGGAATTTTAATTTCTGAATTCTATACTCATACAGTCGACATAGGAAATTTTTACACCACAAAAAGGAACTCATACAAGATAATCTGCATCACGAAAATTTCTAGGATGCATACAAGATATGAATTCTTAATAGCATCTCAAATCACAAAATAAAACAACTAATTCTAATGTATAATTTCAAAACTGATACGAGATGAAAATCAAAAGAAATTAGTACACTAGTAGGAAAAAAACCCATCCGTCCCAGTTCGTGAGGGCCATTTGTCCCGGTTCCCGAACCGGGACTAAAGGTCGTTACTAAAGCCCTGTCCCTTTACCGGAAAAGGCTTTCGCCCCGCTTTATATTATAAAGCAAATGCCCAAGCCAACATCCAACAAGGTTCAAGCACACAAACACACACACACACACACACGGTCGAGACAGGTAAGTATTCAAAGGGTTAATGCTGAGGGCACAGCTCAACAAGCCCTGAAAAAACATAAAAAGGCACACGCGCCGGGAGTGACACAGCATCTAGTCGGGCTCCGGGGGTGGCGGAGGGAGCAGAGGCGCCAAGCGGAAGGCCATCGATCGAAGGTCGGTGAGGAGGGTGCTGATGACGTCCCAGTCCTGGGAGCGGCTAAGCGGCCGCCAGAGCTGCAAGTAACCACAAATTTTTAAGATGGAGTCAGTAGCACGCCGAAGAGGCACCTTCTGTATGACAAGCTTATTGCGAACAGTCCACAGCGTCCAGGCAAGGACCCCAACGCAAAGCCATCTAATATGTCTATAGCGAGGGGGGGAGGCCTGAATTTCCGCAAGCAGGTCAGGGAAGTTGGTGTTGCACCACTGGCCCCCAACCGTTTCGCGGAAACAGGACCAAAGGAACTGTGCCGTGTAGCACGAGAAGAAGATGTGGTTGGCATCCTCTACCGTGCCGCACATTGGGCACATCCCATCTCCAGGTCCATGACGCTTAAGGACCTCAACGCCGGACGAGAGGCGGCCGCGGATCCATTGCCACAGGAAGATCCTGATCTTCAGGGGCAGGCGAATGTCCCAAATCAAACTGAAGGGCTCGGGGTCCGTCGATGGGGCGATAGCCGCGTAGAGGGATTTGGTGGAGAAGCAGCCAGAGGGTTCCAGGCGCCAAGAGATGGCGTCCGGGGAGTCGGCAACGTCCATAGGGAGGAGGGCGATGTCCTGGAGGAGGGCATCCCAAGCTGCAACCTCAGGGGGGCCAAAGGGGCGGCGGAAAGCGAGGCGCCCTAAGTCAATAAGGGCTGTCTCGACAGAGACCAGAGGGTCAACAACGATGTCGAAGAGCACTGGAAAACGCGTGGCTAGGGGGGTGTCGCCAAGCCACCTATCCAGCTAGAACAGGGTCGAGGACCCAGTACCCACCGAGATGGATGTGCCAATGCGCAGTACAGGCAGCAGCTGGACGACGGCATGCCAAAACTGGGAGCCGCCTGAGCGCTGACAAAATGCGAGAGGCTGTCCACGCAGGTACTTGTTCTGGATGATAGTAAGCCAGAGACCTCCATCTCCATTGGCAATGCGCCAGAGCCAACTGGTCAAGAGGGCAATGTTCATGCGCCGGGAGGACAAAATCCCAAGACCGCTCTGGTCCTTGGGTTTGCAGATATCTGGCCAGCTGACCATGTGGTACTTCTGCTTACCCCCCTCCCCAGCCCAGAAGAATCTGGATTGATATTTGGCGATCTCCTGGTGCAGGGTTTCATGAAGGCTATAGAAGCTCATGAGGAACCAAAGGAGGCTAGCAAGCGAAGAGTTGATAAGGATCACGCGAGCAGCCTTCGACAGCCAGCGCCCTTTCCAGGGCTCAACGCGATGTTGCATACGGGTCACCGTGGGGCGAAGATCAGCCACGGTGAGGCGTGAATCACTAATGGGGATCCCCAGATAGGTCATGGGGAAAGAACCGAGCCGACAGTTTAGTCGGTCAGCAATAGCATGTGCTTCCTCCAAGGGGTACCCGAGAACCATCACTTCCCTCTTATCGAAGTTGATGGTTAGGCCCGACATTTGTTGGAAGCACATGAGGAGGAACTTCAGGTTAGTAATATCTAGGGCGGATCCCTCCACCATTATAATGGTATCATCCGCATATTGAAGGAGGGAGACCTCTCCCCCTCCGACTAGGTGGGGGACTAAGCCGCGGATATGACCAGCAGCCTTGGCCTTATCCAAGATGGATGCCAGGGCATTGACCACCATGTTGAACAAGAACGGCGAGAAGGGGTCACCCTGACGGACCCCACATAGTGTGGGGAAGTAGGGCCCAATGTCACCGTTGATGTTCACCGCGGTCCGGCCACAAGAGACAAGCTGCATGACGCGGGTCACACATCGGTCGTCGAAGCCCTTGCAAAGCAACACTTCCCGCATGAATGGCCAGTGTACCGTGTCGTAGGCTTTGTGAAAGCCTAGCTTTAGGAAGACCGCGCGATGGCGTTTTAGTCGGACCTCGTGGAGGACTTCGTGGAATACTAACACCCCATCAAGAATAAATCGGCCTTGTATGAAGGCAGATTGGTTCGGATGGGTAATCGTGTCAGTGAGGAGTGTCACCCTATTGGCGTACCCTTTGGCCAAGATCCGAAAAATCACATTAATCACTGCGATTGGGCGGAACAGGCGAATGTTAGAGGCGCCCGGGACCTTGGGGATGAGGGTCACAATCCCATAATTGAGGCGCCCAAGGTCCATGGAGCCCGAATAAAATTCCTCAAACAGAGCCATGACCTCCGGCTTGATGGTAGGCCAGAATGTCTTAAAGAACGTCACAGGCAGGCCATCTGGACCCGGGGCAGAGGAGGGGTTCATCCCCTTAATGGCTACGAGGACCTCGTCCTCGTTAAAAGGGGCAACTAATGCCGCATCGGCCTCTACCGAGACCAATTGCGCACCCGACCAAATGTCGGGGGCGAGACTAGCCCCACCCCGCGGGGTGGGGGTAAATAGAGCTTTATAGAAGCCGTCTACATGGGTATGGATGGACGAGGGGAGAACGATAAGCGTGTCTCCATCCCATAGGAAATGGATGGAATTGCGACGACGTCGGCCATTCGCCACTGCCTGAAAATAGGCGGTGTTGGCATCGCCCCGAAGCACCCACCTCTGGGTACCGCGCAGGCGCCAGTAGGCCTCTTCATCTGTGTAAATGGTGGAGAGCTAGTCTTCTAGGTCGTATCGCAGCATCCACTCATCAGGGGAGATCCCGATCGAGTCGGCGTGGGCGTCCAGGGCTTGGATAGCCATCAGGAGGGCCTTTTTGCGCTCTCTAAGGTCCCGGCCAAGGTTGGCCCCCCAACCCTTCATGAATTGGCGGGCTAGCTTGGCACAGAAGTGCCACGAGTCGACAGCGGACATGGAGCGATGGGGAGCAGAGCGGGCAAAAATCCAGCGAGCCACGACAGCCTCCCGGAAGCCGGCCTGATTGAGCCAGAAGGGCTCGTACCAGAATCGCGGCGGGGTGGGGGGCCGCTCGTCGGCGGTGCAGAGGAGGAGGGGGACATGGTCAGATCCGATCCGAGTGACAGCCCGGAGCGATGTGATGACCCACAAGTATAGGGGATCTATCGTAGTCCTTTCGATAAGTAAGAGTGTCGAACCCAACGAGGAGCAGAAGGAAATGATAAGCGGTTTTCAGCAAGGTATTCTCTGCAAGTACTGAAATAAGTGGTAACAGATAGTTTTGTGATAAGATAAATTGTAACGAGCAACAAGTAACAAAAGTAAATAAGGTGCAGCAAGGTGGCCCAATCCTTTTTGTAGCAAAGGACAAGCCGGAACAAACTCTTATAATAGGAAAAGCGCTCCCGAGGACACATGGGAATATTGTCAAGCTAGTTTTCATCACGCTCATATGATTCGCGTTCGGTACTTTGATAATTTGATATGTGGGTGGACCGGTGCTTGGGTGCTATTCTTACTTGAACAAGCATCCCACTTATGATTAACCTCTATTGCAAGCATCCGCAACTACAACAAAAGTATTAAGGTAAACCTAACCATAGCATGAAACATATGGATCCAAATCAGCCCCTTACGGAGCAACACATAAACTAGGGTTCAAGCTTCTGTCACTCTAGCAACCCATCATCTACTTATTACTTCCCAATGCCTTCCTCTAGGGCCAAATAATGGTGAAATGTTATGTAGTCGACGTTCACATAACACCACTAGAGGTTAGACAACATACATCTCATCAAAATATCGAACGAATACCAAATTCACATGACTACTAATAGCAAGACTTCTCCCGTGTCCTCAGGAACAAACGTAACTACTCAGAAAGCATATTCATGTTCATAATCAGGGAGTAATAATTATCATTAAGGATCTGAACATATGGTCTTGCACCAAATAAACCAACTAGCATCAACAACAAGGTGTAATCAACACTACTAGCAACCCACAGGTACCAATGTGAGGTTTTGAGACAAAGATCGAATACAAGAGATGAACTAGGGTTTGGGAGGACATGGAGCTGGTGAAGATGTTGATGGAGATTGACCCCCTCTCAATTAGAGGACCGTTGGTGACGACGATGACGATGATTTCCCCCTCCGGGAGGGAAATTTCCCAGGTAGAACAGCTCCGCCGGAACCCTAGATTGCTTCTGCCTCGAGACAGCGGTGCTTCATCCCGAAAGCTTCGTGTTGATTTCCCGATGGACACCGGAGGCCTGCCAGGGGGCCCACAAGCGACAGGGGCGCGCCCAGGGGGTAGGACATGCCCCCCAGGCTTGTGGCCTCCTGGTGGGTCCCCTCTGGTATTTTCTTCGCCCAATATTTTTTATATATTCCAAAATAATTCGGTGTAAAATTTAGGAATTTTGGAGTTGTGCAGAATAGGTCTCTCAGATTTGCTCCTTTTCCCGTCCAGAATTCCAGCTGCCGGCATTCTCCCTCTCCATGTAAACCTTGTAAAATAAGAGAGAAAAGGCAAAAGTATTGTACCAAATTATGTAATAACAACCCATAATGAAATAAACATCAATATAAAAGTATGATNATATTCATGTTCATAATCAGAGGGGTAATAATATGCATAAAGGATCTGAACATATGATCTTCCACCAAGTAAACCAACTAGCATCAACTACAAGGAGTAATCAACACTACTAGCAACCTACTAGCACCAATCCCGGACTTGGAGACAAGAATTGGATACAAGAGATGAACTAGGGTTTGGAGATGAGATGGTGCTGGTGAAGATGTTGATGGAGATTGCCCTCTCCCGATGAGAGGAGCGTTGGTGATGATGATGGCGATGATTTCCCCCTCCCGGAGGGAAGTGTCCCCGAAAGGTTGCTTCTTCTTTTTTTCTCATCGAAAGGTTGCTTCTTCTTTTTTTCTCATCGAAAGACTTCATATAGGAGAAGATGGACGTCGGAGAGCCACCAGGGGGCCCACGAGGTAGGGGGGCGCGCCCCCCACCCTCGTGAGCAGGGTGTGGGCCCCTTGGCCTTCATCTTTGGCGATGATTTTTCTTTATTTATTTTAAGACATTTCATGGAGTTTCAGGACTTTTGGAGTTGCACAGAATAGGTCTCCAATATTTGCTCCTTTTCCAGCCAGAATTCCAGCTGCCGGCATTCCCCCTCTTCATGGTAAACCTTGTAAAATAAGAGAGAATAGCCATAAATACTGTGACATAACGTAAAATAACAGCCCATAATGCAATAAATATCGATATAAAATCATGATGCAAAATGGACGTATCAACTCCCCCAAGCTTAGACCTCGCCTGTCCTCAAGCGAAAAGCCGATAACAATAAATATATCCTCATGTTTAGAGGTAGAGGCGTCGATAAAAATAAAATAAGGACATGAGGGCATCATGATTATTCTCATAACAGCAACATAAATAGATTTTGTCATATGATTACTCATGTTCAAGTGATGATCTTTTCACAAAGCCAAAGTATGAATCAGAAACCTTATTGAGCACCAACAAATTATACCCTCAGTCATTGGAGCAATTGCAATTTATCATAACATCGGAAAGAGTCTATGTCGGAGCTTAAAAGCAAGTCCACATACTCAACTATCACTTAGTCTTTCATAATTGCTAACACTCACGCAATACTTGTGGTTACGGAGTTTTAATCGGACACGGAGAAAGATAGGGGCTTATAGTTCTGCCCCACAACCTTTTACCTCAAGGATAATGTCAACAATAATAATTCATGCTCCCCTACATCCAATTAGATATATATATCATGTTCTTTCCAACATGCTGAGCTTGCCAAAGGATAAAATAAAAAGGAGAAGGTGAAGATCATCGTGACTCTTGCATAAGGTAGAAGATAATAATAAAAGATAGGCCCTTCGCAGAGGGATGCAGAGGTTGCCATGCGCTTTTATGGTTGGATGCACAAAATCTTAATGCAAAAGAATGTCACTTTATATTGCCCCTTGTATGTGGAACTTTATTATGCAGTCCGTCGCTTTTATTACTTCCACAACAAGTTCGTACAAAGCTTATTTCTTTGCACTAATAAGTCATGCATATTTAGAGAGGAATTTTTATTGCTTGCACCGATGACAACTTACTTGAATTATCTTACTCAATCCATAGGTAGATATGATGGACTCTCATGGCTAAACTGGTTTAAAGGTATTTGGAAGCACAAGTAGTATCTCTACTTGGTGCTGAGAATTTGGCTAGAATGAGGGGGAAAGGCAAGCTCAAAATGTTAGGAGATCCATGGCAATATACTTTGTCTCAGATATAAGAAAACATAACTCATTACATTGTCTTCCTTGTCCAACATCAACTCTTTAGCATGTCATATTTTAATGAGTGTTCCCAATCATAAAAGATGTCAATGATAATATATCTATATGTGAAACCTCTCTTTCCTTATTACTTCCTATTAATTGCAACGATGACCAAAGCTATATTTGTCAACTCCCAACAACTTTTAATCATCATACTCTTTCTATGTGAAGTCATTACTTTCACTAAGATCAATATGAACTCTTTGATTCTTTTTATTCTTTTTCTTCTAATCACTCAAGATCATGGCAAAGTAATCAAGCCCTTGACTCAACACTAATCTTTATTATATATAGCTCATGGACTCGATTGCATAGAGGGATCATAAAGCAAAACTTCAAAACTAGATCATGCCATGACTTTATTCTACTATATCAAGATACTACTAATAGGATCGAACTAAGAAAAACGGTAAAGATAGGAGTTGTGATGGTGATACGATACTGGGGCACCTCCCCTAAGCTTGGCAGTTGCCAAGGGGAGTGCCCATACCCATGTGATTATGTCTCCTTCTTTTTTGTTGGCGGTGGAGGTGTTGTTGATGATGCAAGCTTGTCGTCCACATTCCATGGCATAGGCTCACCCTCATAGAAGGATGATCGAGTCTCCGGAATCCTCAAATCTACAACGGGAACAGCTCGAAACGAAAATAGAGGATATTTGCGTGATACGGTCGTCAAAACCTTCGGGAGAATATATAATGAATTTTTACCGACCAAAATACGTATCGTGCAAGAAAACGGAGTCCGGATGGCACACGAGGTGCTCACGAGTTAGGGGGGCGCGCCCAGGGGGTAGGGCGCGCCCTCCACCCTCGTGGAGGCCTCGTGTCCTCCCTGGACTGCTACTTATTTTTCCATTTTTCTAAATATTCCAAAACGGACAAATATTGCCTTAGAATTTGTTTTGGAGTCGGTTTACTTACCGTAACACATACCTATTCCTTTTCGGAGTCTGGAACGTTCTGGAAAGTGTCCCTTATGTATTCCTCCGGGGTTACGGTTTCAATAATATTAGTTTCAACATTTATAGGATTACCTGAGATATAGTGTTTGATTCTTTGACCGTTTACCACCTTCGGATTTGTGCCTTTGAAGTTGTTGATTTTTATGGCACCGGAACGATAGACCTCCTCGATAACGTAGGGACCTTCCCATTTGGAGAGAAGTTTTCCTGCAAAAAATCTTAAACGAGAGTTGTATAGCAATACATAATCACCTACATTAAACTCACGCTTTTGTATCCTTTTGTCATGCCATCTTTTAACTTTTCTTTAAACAACTTGGCATTTTCATAGGCTTGGGTTCTCCATTCATCAAGTGAGCTAATATCAAATAACCTCTTCTCACCGGCAAGTTTGAAATCATAGTTGAGCTCTTTAATAGCCCAATATGCCTTATGTTCTAGTTCGAGAGGTAAGTGACATGCTTTTCCATAAACCATTTTATACGGAAACATACCCATAGGATTCTTATATGCAATTCTATAGGCCCATAATGCATCATCAAGTTTCTTGGACCAATTCTTTCTAGACCTATTAACAGTCTTTTCCAAAATTAATTTGAGCTCTCTATTGCTCAATTCTACTTGACCACTAGACTGCGGGTGATAAGGAGATGCAATTCTATGATTAATGTCATATTTAGCAAGCATCTTACGGAAAGCACCATGAATAAAATGTGAACCACCATTAGTCATTAAATATCTAGGGACTCCAAACCTCGGAAAAATAACTTCCTTAAGCATTTTAATAGAAGTGTTATGATCAGCACTACTAGTTGGAATAGCTTCTACCCACTTAGTAACGTAATCAACAACAACTAAAATATGTGTGTATCCATTAGAGGCAGGAAAAGGTCCCATATAATCAAAGCCCCAAACATCAAATGGTTCAATAACAAGTGAATAATTAATAGGCATTTCTTGACGTCTACTAATATTACCAATTCTTTGACATTCATCACAAGACAAAACAAACTTACGGGCATCCTTGAAGAGAGTAGGCCAATAAAAACCAGACTGCAGTACCTTATGTGCATTTCTATCTCCAGCGTGGTGTCCTCCATAAGCTTCGGAGTGACACTTGCGTAGGATCTGTTCATGCTCATGCTCAGGTACACAACGTCTAATAACACCATCTACTCCTTCTTTATAAAGATGTGGGTCATCCCAAAAGTAATGTCGCAAATCATAAAAGAACTTTTTTTTGTTGGTATGTGAAGCTAGGTGGTATAAATTTAGCAACAATATAATTAGCATAATCAGCATACCATGGAGTGCAACGAGAAGTGCTTACGACATTTAATTGTTCATCAGGAAAGCTATCATCAATAGGTAGTGGGTCATCAAGAACATTCTCTAACCTAGATAAATTGTCTGCAACGGGGTTCTCAGCTCCTTTTCTATCAACAATATGCAAATCAAATTGTTGCAGCAAGAGAACCCATCTAATAAGTCTAGGTTTAGCATCTTTCTTTTCCATAAGATATTTAATAGCAGCATGATCGGTGTGAATAGTTACTTTAGAATCAACAATATAGGGTCTGAATTTATCACAAGCAAATACAACTGCTAAAAGTTCCTTTTCGGTAGTAGCATAATTTCTTTGAGCATTGTCTAGAGTCTTACTAGCATAATGGATAACATTTAATTTCTTATCAACTCTTTGCCCTAGAACAACACCTACAGCATAATCACTAGCATCACACATAAT
>LR880971.1:46605185-46624265 GCA_904067115.1 Aegilops sharonensis | reverse complement strand
GTCGAAGCGTCGGCGTCGGCGATGCAAAGACTGGAACGAAACGGTTGGAATGCAGCAGTTGGCAACCCCTTGGTCATGATGTCAGCGAACTGTTGGGTAGTCGGTACATGAAGAACTCGAAGCTAACCCAACTGAACCTTCTCGCGCACAAAGTGAACATCGAGCTCAATGTGTTTGATGCGCTTGTGCTGCACCGGATTAGTTGCGAGGTAGGTGGCCGACATGTTATCACAGCAGACCACAGTGGCTTTCGGAAGTGGAATCTGAAGCTCACCAAGAAGGTGACGAAGCCAACAAGTCTCCGCGACCACGTTGGCAACAGCTCGTTACTCGGCCTCAGCACTCGAACGGGAGATAGTAGGTTGCCGTTTAGAGGACCAAGAGACAAGAGAGTCACCGAAGAAGACACAATAGCCGGACGTGGAACGTCGAGTGTCAGGACAGCCAGTCCAATCCGAGTCAGTATAAGCAATAAGCTCAGTCAAGGAAGAGGCACAGAGACGAAGAACGTAGGTTGGCGTGCCACGAATGTACCGAAGAATACGCTTGACCAAGGACCAGTGAACATCACGGGGCGAGTGCATATGCAAGAAAACTTGCTGCACCGCAAACTCGGTATCTGGTCTGGTGAGCGTAAGGTACTAAAGGGTGCCAACAATGCTGCGGTAGAGGGGAAACTTTGTTTTTGCCACTCTAGTTTTTGCCCACTTTGCTTATGCCACTCTAGAATTTTACATTTCACTTTTGCCACTCTTAGCTTTTGAAAATATATCACTTTTGCCCTTCCGTGGCAAAAACAAAATTTTCCAAGTGGCAATTGTGATACATGTCAAATGCTAAGAGTGGCAAAAGTGAAATGAAAAATTATCGTTTTTGCCACGGAATGGCATTTGTGATGTATTATCAAAAGCTAACATTGGCAAAAGTGAGATGTCAAATTCTAGAGTGGCATAAGCAAAGTTGGCAAAAACTAGATTGACAAAAACAAAGTTTTCCCGTGGTAGAGGGCGGCGTCAGCAGCAGGCTGGCCGGCGATGGCGGAGAGCTTTGGCTTGGCCTCGGCAGGCGTGGCGGTCGGCTTGCAGTCAGTCATGCCGGCACGGTCTAGAAGATCAAGCGCATACTGTCCCTGGTGAAGGAAGAACCCAGAGGCATCGCGTCACACATTAATGCCGAAGAAGAAGTGCAAGGCGCCTAGGTCCTTCAGCCGAAACTCAGAGCCAATGATGTCGCGGAGAAGATCCTCTCGGGAGGCAGTGATGACAATATCATCGACGTAGAGCAGATGCATAGCCACACGATCAGACCGATGACGCACGAACAACGACGTGTGAGAGGTCGTGTTGCGAAACCCGAGAAGACCGAGGAACACCGCGATGCGCTGGTACCATGACAACAAGCAGACATCATCCGGACACTGAGGGTCCACGAACCCGGCCGGCTGCTGACAGAGAACCCGCTCCTGAAGATGGCCATACAAAAAAGCGTTGTTGATGTCGAGCTGATGTACGGGCCAGCGACGAGAGGCAGCCAGCTGGAGGACAACATGGATCGTGGCGGGTTTGACAACCAGAGAGAAAGTCTCGAAGAAGTCAACACCGGCACGTTGTGCAAAACCGCGCACAACCCAGCGAGCCTTGTACCTATCGAGAGAACCGTCCGGGAGGAGTTTATGACGAAAAACCTACTTGCCTGAGATGACGTTCGCTCCAGGAGGATGAGGAACAAGGGTCCAAGTCCGGTTGGCGACAAGAGCGTCATACTCAGCGTGCATGGCGGCGGTCCAATGCGGATCACTCGATGCAGTATGCATCGAGCTCGGAACTGGAGAGATGGCCGTGACACTGAGGTTGTGGTAGCGCGGGTTCGGCTGATGCACCCCAGCCTTGGCATGCGTCACCATGGAGTGGTGAGGCGGCGGGGGAGGCCTGCATGGAACGCGGTGAGGGGCCACAACCGGCGGCTCGGACGATGAGGAGGACGCGGGCGAGGCCACGGGCGTCGGAGCCGAGGGCGCAGTCAATGAGGCCGGTGGAGTGGCCGACGAGGCGCCGAAGGCCCGGCCGGGGACGGCGACGAAGGTGTCGATGGGGCCGAGAGGGCCGGCTCGTCCTGAGCCGGCGAGGAGGACCGCGAGGCGCGCGGAGACCCAGTCCAGGGCGATGACGTATTCGAGGACGAAACCCCCGAGAGCTCGTGGCTCCTCCTGAGACGGCGAGGGGAACGCCGAGGTCGGCGAGGCCGTGACCGGGGACGGGGAATCCAACGGGGTCGCAGCGGCGCCCAAGCGACGGAGTTGAGGGAGCGTAAGTGCTCCATGAACCCGTCGAGGAGGGGCGTCCGGAGATGGCACGAAACGCATCAATACCTGCTGAAAAGGGAAAACAACCTCATCAAAATAAATGTGCCAAGACACGGTCACACGATGGGACTCCGGGTCGTAGCAGCGGAAGCCTTTGGTGTTGGGTTGGTACCCAAGAAAGACACATGCAAGAGAGCAAGGTGCCAACTTGTGCAGCGCTGTGGCTATGATATTAGGATAACAAAGGCAACCGAAAACATGGAGATCATCATATGATAGAGGTGACCCAAATAGAAGATGATGAGGGGTGTAGTTCCACAGGGGTTTAGAATGCCGGATGTTGAGGAGAAGTGTAGCTGTGGCAAGAGCATCGATCCAAAACCGGGCAGGCATATGCGCGTGGAAGAGCAAAGCGCGAACACTCTCATTGACCGTGCGAAGAACACGTTCGGCACGACCGTTTTGCTGTGATGTATATGGACATGTAAGACAAAAAATGGTGCCATGAGTGGATAAAAGAGTGCGAATGGCAAGGTTATCAAATTCCTTTCCGTTGTTTGTTTGAAGATGGGCAATGGTGCGATGAAAATTAGTGGCAACATAAGCGTAGAAAGCATGAAGTGTTGAGGCGACGTCGGATTTGCGGCGTAACGGAAAGATCCAAGTGAAATGAGAAAAATCATCCAAAATCACGAGGTAATATGATAAACCCGAGTTGCTAGGCACAGGAGATGCCCAAACATCACAGTGGATAACATCAAAGGGAAACGTGGAACTTGATGATGAAGAAGAAAACAGCAAACGAACATGTTTTCCTACGCGACAGGCATGACAAGTGTGTGCCTCCGATTTATTACATGAAGACGGAAAATTCCGCAAAACTTTATGAAGAACGTCGGCGCCGGGATGGCCAAGGTGAACGTGCTAGAGGGAGACGTCGGTGTGACGGGCGACCGGACCACGGCTCGTCGTTGGGCCGCACGGATAGAGATCGCTGGGAGAATCACATCGGTGCAGAAACTTTCGGGAGTGGGCATCCTTAACAGAAAAACCATGTTTGTCAAACTCAACGGTAACAGGATGTTCACGAGTAAGAGTACGAATGGAACATAATTTTTTTATTAAGGACGGAGACACAAGAACATTGTTAAGAGGTAAAGATGACGATTGTAAGGGGAGGGAAGTCGCGCCGTGGTGAGTGATGGCAAGAGTAGAGCCATCACCAACAACGATGCGAGAGAAGAAGGGGTATGGAGAGGCATGAGAGAGGATACTGGGTGCGACACCATGTGAGCGGCGGCACCTGTGTCCATGTACCAGTCCCTGCCGCTGGAGTAGTTGCTTGGGGAGGGGGCGTCGTGGAGGGCGGCTAGGAGCGCCGGTTAGTAGGAGCAGCCGGTGGGCGCGGCTCCGTAGGGGGGCGACATGGCGACGCCGTAGGCTGTGGGCCCGCCGTACGCCGAGGAGCCGCCGGGTCCGGAACCACCCCGTGCGGCCAGGAGAGCTTGGTGATGAGCCGGACGAGGGCCGAGGATGCCCGGAGCAGGCGCCCGCGGCAGCGACATGGAATAAGCATGCACCACCCCTGTCCAGGCCAGGGCAGGGGCGGGTGGAGCCGCCTGGCGGAGCTGGGAGCCCCAGTTGTGGGCCCGCCCATCAGGCCCCCCACCCCCCGTTTCTTCTGGCGGCCGTGGTCGGGGGCAGCTGGCGGCGGTGGGGCAGGTGCGCAAGGAGGCTGCGGGAGGGCAGCGGGACTCCGACGGTGCCGGCGTGGAGTGCGGCGAGAGACGCTTGCCGAGCCGCGTGACGGAGAAGCTTCTCCTCCATCCGCAGGTAGGTGACGGCCTTCGCATAGGAGGGCGTGGTGAGGTAGATGTTGGCGGCGGACTGGCCAAGGTCGGGGTGGAGGCCGCGGAGGAGGTTGGTGAGGAGGACCGAGTCGTCTATCACCATGCCGACATCGCGAAGCTCATCAGAGAGAACTTTCAGCTTGGTGCAGTACTCGCGATCGTCAGATTGTTTTGCTGCATGGTGAAAACTCCCCTTGGAGGAACACGCGGCGCTGAAGCTGATTGTTGAGGAAGAGGTCGCAAAGCAGTGTCAAGATGGCATGCGCGGACGGGCCGCGGCAGTTCACCATGTCGAAGAGCCCGCGCGAGATCGTGAGGAACAACCACTTGATGATACAGGCGTCGACGGCCAGCCACTCGTCATCACCTTTCATGTTGTGGATGTCAACGCTCCCGTCAACATGCTCAATGAGACGGTAGGAGCGGAAGAGAAGCGCGAAGTAGGTGTGCCAAGCGTTGTAGGAGGGGGAATCGAGCTCAAGGATGACGGGAACATGATCTTTGATGGGAAGTTCATTGAGACGGTCGGAGGTGAAAGCAAGGACGGTGGTGGAGCTGCCGAGGGAGGAGTTGGATCCCACCATGCTGATGGAAACGGCAGCGGCTGGGGGAAGGATTTAGGGTTTGGCGGCGTCGGCGGCTTCAGCGGCGGCGGTGTGTGAGGGTTAGGGTTTTGGTGCGGTGGCGGTGGCTTGGGAGAAGCAGCGGCGACTGCGTGGGAGGGTTAGGGTGTGGTGCGGCGGCGACGGCTGCGTGGGAGGGTTAGGGTGTGGTGCGGCGGCGGTGGCTTGGGAAGCAAGCGGCGGCGGCAGGAGAGAGGAGGCGGCGGCGGCGTGAGACGTGGCGGTGGCCTAGGGCGGAAGCGATGGAGATTAGTAGAAAACTGATACCATGTAGAAGACTATAAGATGCAACTCAACTGTATTCATCGGAGTATGTTACAATATATATAGGTGGTGTCTTGCGTGACAAGCCAACTAACCCTACATTATCTCTAGGAATCAACTATACAAGGCTAGATATAATAGAAGAATCTGTCGGTAATAAATATAGAGATATCACAGTTCAACATTAATTATGCTCTATTTTGTGGACTCTAATATAGTTTGTCCATTATTTGGATTTATTCATCTGTACTGTTGGAGTAGCATGCTCACCGCTCACAGCGTTGATGTAAGGTGTTAAGAGAAGACAATATGTTAATTTCTAAATTTATATTTACATACTCCCTCCGTCGAGGTGTATAAGTCATCTTACGGAAACCAAACAATCTCAAAATACTTAGGCGCGGTGCATTAACTCCCACCTCATTTCTTGTTTCTTAACATATCAACCAATAAGAGATGTGGGCGTGCATGCTTTCAGTGACTTGAGACTATCAAACACGACATGCAGTGGTTAGTTCATTGCATGCTGTGCTATTAATTAGCAAATAAACATTAACTTCTCTCATTTTCCCCTCCTCCTTGGTCATGGTGCACGACCAAAGATGACTTATTCAACCGGACACAGGGAGTACCATACAGATTAAGTGATGGTCTGTGTGTGTTCCCTTGATGGTTTTCCTTTGGAATTTTGGTTTTCTAGCTGAATTATGTTTTCATATTCGTGTTTCTCGTGCCGAGGGCTTTCAATATGATCCAATTTGAATAAATTCTGAGGAGTTCTAAAAAATATGTTAAGTTTCAATGTTTGAAACTTAGTACGAGCGACCGACAAAATCAAAATTGTTTTACAAAAAAAGCCGCTTAAGTTTCATTTGAAACTTGAACTTGATACAAGCGACAAAAAAAATCAAAAGTTTCAGATGCAAAATTGCAAGTTTCAATGATTAATTCTTATGACTTACTGTTCACTAGTGCAGGATCCAACTAATTTGCAGATGGCGAGGGAATCGGGTGGCTGGGAAGGGCTTGACGGGCGCGTGCCCCTGCGAATTTCCAGTATTGAGGATATCAACTTATCTTTTTGTTGGGGAACATAGTATTTCAAAAAAGTTCCTACGATCACGCAAGATCTATCTAGGAGAAGCATCGCAACGAGCGGGGAGAGTGTGTCCACATACCCTCCGAAAATGGAAGTGTTTAGTAACGCGGTTGATGTAGTCGAAAGTACCGAACACACGACACCTCCGCGATCTGCACACGTTCAGCTCGGTAACGTCCCTCAAACTCTTGATCCAGCTGAGGCCAAGGGAGAGTTACGTCAGCACGACGGCGTGGTGACGGTGATGATAAAGTTACCGGCGCAGGGCTTCACCTAAGCACTATGACGATATGACCGAAATGTTAAACTGTGCAGGGGGGCCCGCACACGGCTAAAAGATCAACTTGTGTGTCTATGGGGTGCCCCCCTCCCCCATATATAAAGGAGGGGAGGAGGAGGAGGGGCGGCCACAAGGGGCGTGCCCAAGGGGGGGGGGGATTCCTACTCCTAGTAGGAGTAGGTTTCCCCCTTTCCTAGTCCAACTAGGAGATGGAAGGGAAGGAGGAAGAGGGGAGAAGGAAGGAGGGGGGTGTCGCCCCCTCCTAGTCCAATTCTGATCAGCCCATGGGGGGCGCACGACCACCCCTTGAAGCCCTTCTCTCCTTTCTCGTATGGCCCATTAAGGCCTACTACTTCCCCCGGCGAATTCCTGTAACTCTTCGGTACTCTGAAAAATACCCGAATCACTCGAAACCTTTCCGATGTCTGAATATAGCCTTCCAATATATCGATATTTATGTCTTGACCATTTCGAGACTCCTCGTTATGTCCATGATCTCATCCGGGACTCCGAACAACCTTCGGTACATCAAATCACATAACTCATAATACAAATCGTCATCGAACGTTAAGCGTGCGGACCCTACGGGTTCGAGAACTATGTAGACATGAACTAGACACATCTCCGGTCAATAACCAATAGCGGAACCTAGATGCTCATATTGGCTCCTATATATTCTACGAAGATCTTTATCGGTCAAACCGCATAACAACATATGTTGTTCCTTTTGTCATCGGTATGTTACTTGCCCGAGATTCGATCGTCGGTATCAACATACCTAGTTCAATCTCGTTACTGGAAAGTCTCTTTACTCGTTCCGTAATGCATCATCCCGCAACTAACTCATTAGTCACATTGCTTGTAAGGCTTATAGTGATGTGCATTACCAAGAGGGCCCAGAGATACCTCTCCAACAATCGGAGTGACAAATCCTAATCTCAATCTATGCCAACTCAACAAACACCATCGGAGACACCTGTAGAGCATCTTTATAATCACCCAGTTACGTTGTGACATTTGATAGCACACTAAGTGTTCCTCCGATATTCAGAAGTTGCATAATCTCATAGTCATAGGAACATGTATAAGTCATGAAGAAAGCAATAGCAACAAACTAAACAATCACAGTGCTAAGCTAACGGATGGGTCTTGTCAATCACATCATTCTCTAATGATGTGATCATGTTCATCAAATGACAACACACGTCTATGGCTAGGAAACTTAACCATCTTTGATTAACGAGCTAGTGAAGTAGAGGCATACTAGTGACACTCTGTTTGTCTATATATTCACACATGTACTAAGTTTCCGGTTAATACAATTCTAGCATGAATAATAAACATTTATCATGATATAAGAAAATATAAATAACAACTTTATTATTGCCTTTAGGGCATATTTCCTTCACTTTTATAGAAGATAAGTGTGATCTCGGCATCAAAATTCTTTGGTAGTACATTCGGTTTTTAGATATGCCCACGTGCGTATCTATATCAGTTCTGAACCTAACTTGTTCGACCATACTTCTAGCACTTCACCATACTGTTTGCATCTTTGTACATGTGAAGTATCTCATACTCCTTCCGCCCGGAAATACTTATCGGAGAAAAGGATATATATAGACATATTTTAGTTCTAGATACATCCATTTTTGTGCATCTCTTAAACATATAATTTCAGGCGGAGGGAGTATGTGATTGAGACTACCGTGCTAAAGGGTAGGAAGATGGAGGAATGATTGTTACAACAAGCTAGTAATCTATTGATTTGTTTTTAGGCCGGTAGTAATCTATTGATTTGTGAGTAATCCTTATGTAAATATTCATTTGACTGGGCCAGCACTAGCCGACGGTCGGCCAACCCAAATTTGGGTCTGCCGTATTCTGCGCATCGGATCCCTGCTCGTCCAACCGTTGGATCCAACCACCACTTCGTCCCCAATCTCTCGACCCCATGCCCGTTTCTATTCTTCCCAAATCACAGTGATGCGCAACACGCCTTCCCCGTCCACCCAAGGCCATTGCAGCACCCCGCCATGCTTGCTCGGGTAGTGTCTGCTCATTTCCTCGCCATCGAAGCACCCGTATCATTGACAGTTGCTGCTTTCCCCCGAAATTTCTTATGAACGATGAAAAAAATATGGTGGTAGCAAAAAAACTCGCCGATCATAGAAAATTTGATGAAAAGTGTAGCAAGAAAGACCTCGCCAATTTCTCAGGAATGATGAAGAAAAAGATAGTGGTAGCTGCTACTTGTGAGCGTCGTTAGGATTTCCTCGAAGATGAGAGGACGATGCAATACAGTAGAGTTAAATATTTTCCCTCAGTTAAGAACCAAGGTTATCAATCCAGTATTAGAACCACACAACACCTCGTGAACGCACCTACACACAAAATGACAAATAATTGCACCCAACGCAAACAAGGGGTTGTCAATCCCTTGACTGCTAATTGTAAGGATCAAATCTCGTAGTGATAGATAGATAAATAAAAACACAAAATAAAAATAAAGGTAAATAAATTGCAACAAGGTATTTTTGGATTTTAATATATGATAAAAGTAGACCCGGGGCCATAGTTTTCACTAAAGGTTTCGCTCTTGAAAATAGTATACGGTGGGTGAACAAGTTACTGTTGGGAAATTGATAGAAAAGCGAATAGTTATGATGATATTCAAGACCATGATCATGTATATAGGCATCACGTTCGAGACAGGTAGACCGACTCCTTCCTACATCTGCTACTATTACTCCACATATCGACCATTATCCAGCATGCATCTAGAGTATTAAGTTCATAAAGAACGGGGTAACGCCTTAAGCAAGATGGCATGATGTTGACAAAGTAAACTCAAGCAATATGAATAAACCTCGTCGTTTTACCCTTAATGGCAGCAATACAAATACGTTCTTCTTCCCTTCTGTCACTGGGATATAGAGTATCGCAAGATTGACACATCACAAAGCACCTCTCCCATTGCAAGATAAATCAGTCTAGTTGGACAAGCCAAAATGATAGATTGGAGAGAAATACAAAGCTATAACAATCATGCACTAGTAGAAAAAGGCCCATTTGTTCCGGTTCTAGAGGGCCCTTAGTCCCGGTTCTGGAACCGGGACTAAAGGGTCGGTACTAAAGCCCCCCCCCTTTAGTCCCGGTTCTTTGACGAACTGGGACAGATGAGCCTCACGTGGCCGCTGCGGTGAGCCCAGGTAGGAGTGCCTTTGGTCCCGGTTGGTAGCACCAACCGGGACCAAAAGGCATCCACGCGTCAGCAACCGGCAGGAGCTGAGGTTTTTGTTTTTTTTTGAAAGGGGGTGGGTTTAGGCGGTTTTGGGGGGTTAATTTAGGGTGTTAGCTAGCTAATAGAGAGAAGTGTCCTCTCTTATCTCCGTCCTTCGTTTACCAGCGCTACTGCTATGCCTAAACATGGCTCAGATTGAAGTGAAGGCAACATGTGGTGCATGTCGAAAGTAGTACTAATCCAAACTTGATCAGGTTTGGATTACTACTTTCGACATGCACCACATGTTGCCTTCACTTCAATCCAATCCATGTTCATTTCACCCGCTGATATATAATAACTCTTCATGCTTGCATCATGCATCATCATAATAACATGTCCTACTAATCATCATCATACAACTTCTACTCGTTATTAATAATAAGTCATACGATCATCATCCTCATAGCCATCGAACCAACCCTACTTAATTGTTCTTAGCACATGATCATGAGTATTAGGTAGGACCTAAATACCCTCTTTAAGGTAAAATAGCATAAAACAATATGGCCCTGACTCTCCATTATGGAGAATGGAGATCATCCTGTCTCCAATTCTTGCGCTTCGCTTCCTTTTCCTTCCAAGAACCTCCTTACGACTGTCCATACATTTTTTCCATTCTTTGATTACCATGTGTTCACCTGTTTAGAAATCCGGTATGGACAGGTGAGATTCGTAGGATGACCTGGCCGTATGTTCAAAACATCAAGGCGACCATTTTGATACATCAAATGAGGCACACAATCCATCGGGATTTTCTGTTAAAAACATAGTAATAACTTCGTAGTTAGCAATGTAGTTCAGTTTTAGAAGAATTTAAGCAAAAGATGCACGGATGCCGTAATAGTAAAAAAATCTTACCATGACATCTCCATGGATGTTACATAGTTCAACACGTGCACTAGTGGCACGTATTGACCATAATGGGTAGGAGTATGATTATAGGTAATGTAATTCTCAAAGTCAGTACAAAATGCGATCAGATGATTTTTCTCCTGATAAGTTAATTCGGAGCCATCGGTGTAGTAGGTTTTGTCTATCATCTTCCGCACATTGTTTGAAGAATCAAAATAAGCTGTCAATGGAAATAAGTTGTCAACTATTTTGAAATAAACAATATAAATTAGTTAATAACTATGTTTGAGAAACTCGCATAGCGGTAGAATTGGAAGCGTATCAACAAGGACCCAAATGTCCATATTGTCTTGCTCGATGTTAGGATCACCAAGATCCATGGTGACAAGCATATTCTCTTAAAAACCATACATCTTGCAATGTGCTTCCTAATTTGGGCAACCAAAATGGGTTACGCTCTGAGAATTGTACAGATTTACTTCAAAATCCGTACCATGATGGGTCCTTAGGTGAATTTCCTTTTGTTTCGAAACTTTCATGGTCGTCAAAACCCATCCTATCCAAGACATAGCGTCTTGCATGGCATGAGATAAGCTAGTCAAATTGTAAAAGATAAAAATTACACGTTAAAATAGTTGAAGTCGTGCTTAATTAATTACGGAAAAAACACTTGTCGTTGTTGCGTACCGTTTCAACATCGAAGGTCTCCTGCAGCTTTATGCTAAAGCGCCGATCTTCATCCAGTTGAGGCCTGTCGCACAGACCTCGGTCGTCGTTGCACCAGTCGCACTTCCCCGGGAGACTTTCATCGTCCGAGTACGACATTTCCTATGTTCATAATTCAAAGATTAAACTTGGACAATTAAATATATGTACTACAAAAACTAAATTAGATCATTATTATTCATCACGGGTTGACTATCGGTCTGTCGAGCCTTTTCTTGAAAACTCTGAGCTCACGTGGTGTATATATTCGACCGTCGGTGATGGTATCTCCTCCTTTCGTTTCCAAGTGCATTACACCAAATTGTCTAGCACACGGGAATAACGAAGGAGAAGCTACCCTCTAGTGCATAACAAAGGTCTAGCACAAGGAGAAGAAAGAGAAACGACCCCCACAACAACAGTCAGGATTCTTCGTCCTCTCATATATGGTGGAGCCTCGATAGACTTAAAGTCAACCCGAAATATCGTTTAATTATCTTTCTAAAAAAGAACATATCGTTTAACTAAAAAAATAAACTAGTTCTATTAATTTTCTTACTAAAAAAACTACTTCTATAGTAAAATAAACTAATTTTATTAAATCAACAAGTTCAACTAAGCACTTACTATAAATAAAATAAAGTAGTGCTTACTAAAAAATAAACTACTTCTATAGTAAAACAAACTAGTTTTATTAAATCAACTAGTTCACCTAAGCACTTACTATAAATAAAATAAAGTAGTACTTACTAAAAACAAACTAGTTTAACTAGTTCTATTATTTTTCTAACTAATTGTGTTAAACACTTACTAACAAACATCTAATTCAACTAACCTAAAATGCACACAAACTAGCATCTAATGCACTGACCTAAATTAGAGAATGTTCAAATAAAGTAGTATTGCTAGGGGTTTTTTAAAGAAATGTTCAAATAAAATATTTAGAAAAAAAGTAAAGGTTTTGCTTAATGCATTCTTCATATAGAAAATTGTTACTCTGTAATTTCAAGTGAAGAGACTACAGAAATATCCATTTCAAGATTACATAATAATTTGTACAAATTACTAGTATATATACATGGAAAAAATACAAATATGAAAAAAATGAAAAAAATAGAGTCGGGGCGGCGGCGGCTCACAGCGGGTCCGGCCGGCGAGGGCGTCGATGACGGCGACGGTGGGAGCGGCAGACGGCGTCGGCGTGCAGGGTACTGGCGACGGCGATGGCGTGGGCGGCGGACAGCGACGGCGTGGGCAGCGGACGACGACATCGTGGGTGGCGGACGGCGACGACGTGTGCGGCGGACGGCGTCGGCGTGGGCTCCAGGGCGGCGGTGATGGCGATGGTGTCCGGCAGCCTGGCAGCGTCGAGGAGGTCCGCGCGCGTCGTCCTGGGCAAAATTCAAGATGAAAACCAAAATTTTCACAATGTTCCTTATATACATGAAGCTTTAGTCCCGGTTCTTGGCACGAACCGGGACCAATGCACCCCTTTGGTCCCGGTTCATACCACCAACCGGGACCAAAGGTCTCTTTTCAGCTGCCGAAAGGGCGGGAAGCAGAGGCCTTTGGTCCCGGTTGGTGGCACCAACCGGGACCAATGCCTCCTTTTAGTCCTGGTTGGTGCCACCAACCGGGACCAAAGGCCTTGTGCTTCCCGTTGCGGCGAAAAGTTTAGTCCCACCTCGCTAGCTGAGAGAGCTCGAGAGTGGTTTATAAGCGCTGTTGCGCCAACCCTCTCGAGCTCCTCTCAATTGCAGGCTTTCGGGCCTAACATGTCACTTTGTGCCTTTGGGCCTACTGGGCCTGTTACGGGCCTGAATCCTGGCCCCATGATTGGGTTTCTAGTCGTATTCAGGCCGTGGTGGCCCAATAGGTGGCACCTTTTTTTGTTTTATTTGTTGATTTATTTATTTTGTTTTTTTCTAATTACAACAAAATACATACTGTTGCTATTTTATTTTATTTTGTTTCTACTTATTTATTAAAGTTTATTTCGTTTCTACTTATTTATTTTATTTTGTTTCTACTTATTTATTTTATTTTTTCTACTTATTTATTTTATTTTTATTTTTTCTACTTATTTATTTTAGTTGCATAAAACTTTTTAGTTGGTTCCTTTTGATATTAGAGTTTCATTAAAGTTTTCTAGTTCATTATTTTTTCTATTAGAGTTTCATTAATGTTTATTTTGTTTCTACTTATTTATTTTATTTTCTTTTTTGCTTTTTCTATTGATTTTCTGAAAATTCTTTTTTGCTTTTAATGTTTTGAACAGAAAATACTTTGATAATTTTAGTTTCATAAATTTTATATAATTTTAGTTTCACTAATACTAGTGGTGTCGACTGCACCATTCAAATCCACATCATCAATTTTCAACCCTTTCTGACTTCATTTGTTATTTTTCATGCATTTACTGATTTTTTGCGCTATAAGACCCTAAAACTCAAAAGCATTTCAAATGAAGTCTGAAAACGTGGAAAGTTGCCATGGTATCATCATTTTACCCACATAGCATGTGCAAAAAAGTTGAGAGGGTTACTGCAAAAAACTGGATGCACTTCGTGTACAAAACGGACAATCTCTTTCGAAGTATCAGGGTTTCATACAGAAACTCATCTGTTACAAAAGGATTTAATTTTTTTGAACTTATTTGAACTCCAGACTTTTTGTGTGTTCAAAATGCACCATTCAAAGCCACATCATCAATTTTCAACCCTTTCTGACTTCATTTGTTATTTTGCATGCATTTACTGATTTTTTGAGCTATAAGACACTGAAATTCAAAATCATTTCAAATGAACTCTAAAAAGGTTGAAAGTTGGAATGGTATCATCATTTCACCCACATAGCATGTGCAAAAAAGTTAAGAGGGTTACGACAAAAAACTGGATGCACTTCGTGTACAAAGCGGACAATCTCTTTCGAAGTATCAGGGTTTCATACGGAAACTCATATGTTCCAAAGGGATTTCATTTTTTTGAAATTATTTGAACTCCAGACTTTTTGTGTGTTCAAAATGAACCATTCAAAGCCACATCATCGATTTTCAACCCTTTCTGACTTCATTTGTTATTTTTCATGCATTTACAAATTTTTTGGGCTATAAGACGCTGAAATTCAAAAGCATTTCAAATGAACTCTGAAAAGGTTGAAAGTTAACATGGTATCATCATTTCACCCACATAGCATGTGCAAAAAAGTTGAGAGGGTTACGGCAAAAAATTGGATGCACTTCGTGTACAAAACGGACAATCTCTTTCGAAGTATCAGGGTTTCATACGGAAACTCATCTGTTACAAATGGATTTCATTTTTTGAAGTTATTTGAACTCAAGACTTTTTGTGTGTTCAAAATGCACCATTCAAAGCCACATCATAATTTTTCAACCCTTTCTGACTTCATTTGTTATTTTTCATGGATTTACTGATTGTTTTGAGCTATAAGACCTTGAAATTCAAAAGCATTTCAAATTAACTCAGCAAAGGTTGAAAGTTGGCATGGTATCATCATTTCACCCACATAGCATGTGCAAAAAAGTTGAGAGGGTTACGGCAAAAAATTGGATGCACTTCGTGTACAAAACGGACAATCTCTTTCGAAGTATCAGGGTTTCATACGGAAACTCATCTGTTACAAATGGATTTCATTTTTTGAAGTTATTTGAACTCAAGACTTTTTGTGTGTTCAAAATGCACCATTCAAAGCCACATCATAATTTTTCAACCCTTTCTGACTTCATTTGTTATTTTTCATGGATTTACTGATTGTTTTGAGCTATAAGACCTTGAAATTCAAAAGCATTTCAAATTAACTCAGCAAAGGTTGAAAGTTGGCATGGTATCATCATTTCACCCACATAGCATGTGCAAAAAAGTTGAGAGGGTTACGCAAAAAACTGGATGCACTTCGTGTACAAAACGGACAATCTCTTTCGAAGTATCAGGGTTTCATACGGAAACTCATCTGTTACAAAAGGATTTCATTTTTTTGAACTTATTTGAACTCCAGACTTTTCGTGTGTTCAAAATGCACCATTCAAAGCCACATCATCAATTTTCAACCCTTTCTGACTTCATTTGTTATTTTTCATGCATTTACTGATTTTTTGAGCTATAAGACCCTGAAATTCAAAAGCGTTTCAAATGAACTCTGAAAAGGTTGAATGTTGGCATGGTATCATCATTTCACCCAGATAGCATGTGCAAAAAATTTGAGAGGGTTACGGCAAAAATTGGATGCACTTCGTGTACAAAACGGACAATCTCTTTCGAAGTATCAGGGTTTCACACAAAAACTCTTCTGTTACAAAGGGATTTCATTTTTTTGAACTTATTTTAACTCCAGACTTTTTGTGTATTCAAAATGCACCATTCAACGCCACATCATTAATTTTCAACCCTTTCTGAACTCATTTGTTATTTTTCATGCATTTACTGAATTTTTTGAGCTATAAGACCCTGAAATTCAAAAGCATTTCAAATGAACTCTGAAAAGGTTGAAAGTTGGCATGGTATCATCATTTCACCCACATAGCATGTGCAAAAAAGTTGAGAGGGTTACAGCAAAAACTGTATGCATTTCGTGTACAAAACGGACAATCTCTTTCGAAGTATCAGGGTTTTAGACAAAAACTCATATGTTACAATGGGATTTCATTTTTTTGAACTTACTTGAACCCCAGACTCTTTGTGTGTTCAAAATGCACCATTCCAAACCACATCAGCAATTTTCAACCCTTTCTGACTTCATTTGTTATTTTTCATGCATTTACTGATTTTTTTAGCTATAAGACCCTGAAATTCAAAAGCATTTCAAATAAACTCTGAAAAGGTTGAAAGTTGGCATGGTATCATCATGTCACCCACATAGCATGTGCTAAAAGGTTTAGAGGGTTACGGAAAAAACTGGATGCACTTCCTGTACAAAACGGACAATCTCATTTGAAGTATCAGGGTTTCAGAAAAAAAACTCATCTGTTACAAAGGGATTTCATTTTTTTGAACTTATTTGAACTCCAGACTCTTTGTGTGTTCAAAATGCACCATTCAAAGCTACATCAGCAATTTTAAACCCTTTCTGACTTCAGTTGTTCTTTTTCATGCATTCACTCATATTTTTGAGCTAAATGACCATGTAAATAAAAAGCACCACAAATGATCTCTGAAAAGATTGAAAGTTGGCATGGTATCATCATTTCACACACATAGCATGTGCTAAAAGGTTGAGAGGGTTACTGAGGGAGTCCTGGATTAGGGGGTGTCCGGATAGCCGGACTACCATCATCAGCCGAACTATCATTTGCCGGACTATCATCATCGACCGGACTCCAAGACTATGAAGATACAAGATTGAAGACTTCCCCCCCGTGTCCGGATGGGACTTTCCTTGGCGTGGAAGGCAAGCTTGGCGATACGGATATGTAGATCTCCTACCATTGTAACCGACTCTATGTAACCCTAGCCCTCTCCGGTGTCTATATAAACCGGATGGCTTTAGTCCGTAGGACAACAATCACAACAACCCTTACAATCATACCATAGGCTAGCTTCTAGGGTTTAGCCTCCTTGATCTCGTGGTAGATCCACTCTTGTAAACATCCACAATATCAATATCAATCAAGCAGGACGTAGGGTTTTACCTCCATCAAGAGGGCCCGAACCTGGGTAAACNACCATAGGCTAGCTTCTAGGGTTTAGCCTCCTTGATCTCGTGGTAGATCCACTCTTGTAAACATCCACAATATCAATATCAATCAAGCAGGACGTAGGGTTTTACCTCCATCAAGAGGGCCCGAACCTGGGTAAACATCGTGTCCCTCGTCTCCTGTTACCATCCGCCTAGACGCACAGTTCGGGACCCCCTACCCGAGATCCGCCGGTTTTGACACCGACATTGGTGCTTTCATTGAGAGTTCCTTTGTGTCGTTATCGATAGGTGCGATGGCCTCTTCAATCAACAACGACGCAGTCCTGGGTGAGACCTTTCTCCCCGGACAGATCTTCGTATTCGGCGGCTTCGCACTGCGGGCCAACTCGCTTGGCCATCTGGAGCAGATCGAAAGCTACGCCCCTGGCCGTCAGGTCAGGTTTGGAAGCTTAAACTTCACGGCCGATATCCGCGGGAACTTGATCCTCGATGGATCCGAGCCACAGCTGAGCGTGTCGCGCTGTCACGATGGGCATGACCTAACTCTACCGCCGGACAGCACCTTGGAGGCCGCACCCGGATCCGCTCCGACTCATAGTCCGGAGCCGATCGCTCGAACCGAGGACGGATGGCTGGACACCGCCTCGGGAGCCGCAATTTCTACGGCGATGGAGCCGAACACTTACCTTGTCCCACACAAAGCCCATGACTCCGAGGTGCCGGACTCCCTGCCGGACTCCGAACCTCCTGCGCCCCCGCCAGTCGAATCCGATTGGGCGCCGATCATGGAATCCACCGCTGCGGACATCTTTCAGCACTCGCCCTTCGGCGATATCATAAATTCATTGAAGCATCTCTCGCTATCCGGAGAGCCCTGGCCGAACTACGGCCAGGACGGTTGGGACGCGGATGACGAAGAAATTCAGATCCCACCCACCACCCACTTCGTAGCCACCGTCGACGATTTAACCGACATACTCGACTACGACTCCGAAGACATCGACGGTATGGACGACGATGCCGGAGACTCCCAAGCACCAGTGCCTACAGGACACTGGAAAACCACCTCGTCATACGACATATACATGGTGGACACCCCGAAGGGAAGCGATAACGAGGAACAACGGGACGCGGCAGAGGATAATCTCGCCGATAAAGAACCAAAACGGCGACGCAAACGCCACCCTAAGTCCCGCCTCGATCAAAGCAGCCTTCCTAACGACCCAGCGATAGAGCAGGGCAAGCCAGCAGACGACGAACAGGACGAGCCGGATAATCAACCCCTTCACGGAGCAATCAACAGTCCGGCCACAACACCAGAGCATAAGAACATACGCAAAAAACTAGCCGCCACTGCAAGAAGTTTGAAGAAGGCGAAATGGAAGCTCAAAACAGCGAAAGACACGCTCAGAATGAAGTGGAGCAAAGTATTCAAGACCGCAGACAAATATGGCAATGGCCATCAAACTAAGAGCTACCCGAAGCGCAAGTTGCTGCCAGAATTTGACGAGGAAGCCATCGAGCCCTCGCAATCAAAAAATAAAGAGGCCGCCTGGGCGGATAGACGGCCAGATGACAGGCCCAAAGCGACAAGCGGGGCTGCACACAAGCCGAATTATAATCCTGGTAAAACGGACGGCCCAACTAGGTCCATCTACGGGCCAAAAAAGAGGACCCCAGGAAGTAACACACCACGACAAGTGTTCGAAGACAGCGGCACACCCAAATATAGGGGCGCCGCACACCCGCTACGTTTCACCGATGAGGTGCTGGATCATGAATTTCCAGCAGGGTTTAAACCCATAAACATAGAGGCATACGACGGCACAACAGACCCCGGAGTCTGGATAGAAGACTACATACTACACATACACATGGCTAGAGGAGATGATCTCCACGCCATAAAATACCTACCCCTCAAGCTCAAAGGGCCAGCTCGGCATTGGCTCAAAAGCCTCCCAGAAAACACTGTTGGAAGTTGGGAAGAGCTTGAGGACGCGTTTAGAGCAAATTTTCAAGGGACTTATGTCCGCCCTCCGGATGCTGACGATCTAAGTCATATAACCCAACAGCCCGGAGAGTCAGCGCGCAAATTGTGGAACAGGTTCCTTACCAAAAAGAACCAAATAGTCGACTGTCCGGACGCGGAAGCCTTAGCAGCTTTCAA
>LR880971.1:46502738-46516185 GCA_904067115.1 Aegilops sharonensis | reverse complement strand
AGTTGAAAATTTTAGGTTTTTAATCTTAGTTGTTTAATCTTAGGAAAATGTAGTATGAAACCTAGCTAGTTAATCTTAGGATAATGTAGTATGAATCTTAGGATAATGTAGGTTTTTAATCTTAGGTGTTTAATATTAGTTGTTTAATCTTAAGATAATGTAGTATGAACACTAGCTAGTTAATCTTAGGATAATGTAGTATGAATCTTAGGATAATGTAGTATGAACCCTAGCTAGTTAATCTTAGGATCATATTTTGAACTATCACATTTGTTGTTATTTTTTTTAGTAAAAACAATTATTCCTGTTATATGCAAATTTGAAGTGGATATTTTGAAGTGGATATATGTCATATTTTGAACATGTCACAATCTTAGTTGTTTAACCGAGTGGCCTATGTTTTGCCAAAATGTTGATTCGTCCACGTTCTGGTAAATTTCAGGCGCTCGATATGTCTTGATTTTATCAAAGGTCAAGCCGAATTTTGCTAAGTGTTTATTAATTTTGTTTTCATAATTAAGCTTTTTGTTCTCGACGTTGACGATGCCTATCCCGCATCCTCGTCGTCGACTCGGCGAAGGAGGCCTACTTGAGCAGAGGGGCCATGTCCGGGACTGGGCTCCACCGGGCTGGTACTGGGTTGTGCTACCTTGCGGTGAGCGCAGCTTAGTGAGGAGCCAGCCCGTCGTCAACCTGAAGCGTCTTTGGTGGCGGTCACGTGGGCTTGCATTGGTGCAGAGGCTTGAGTCCCCCGCGCAGGTGGTACAACACCGTGTCACGGAGGAGGACGCGCACGTCCTTCGCTACATGGTTGTGTTGGCGGACGACATGTTCTCCAATACCTGACATATCCTTCAAGGATCTCACCGGAGCTATGATCATGTGATGGTTCCTTCTCTTTGGGTGTCCACCGCCCACGACCCACTAAACCTAGAGGAGCTATTACACGAGATGCATTTGATAGGACATTATTAATTAACTATTATTCGAGATGTATTAGTGATATTATATGATGATCTTTGCTACAAACTACTATATATGTATTCGATGATGGATTATTAATTACCTATTAGTTATTTGCTTATTGAATGCATGCTAATTTGAATTGAGTAATTTGTTTTATCTTTATTATGATTTAGTTTTGCTTTGAATGCATGCTAATTTGACTAGAGTACTTTTGTTTTATCTCTATTATGATTTTAGTTTTGCTTGTTGAATGCATCTGTTTCAACAATGAACATATAGGAAATGTCTGCCGACGAGTACTGCAAAGATGAGCGCGGTCTGTGCAACATGCCTCACATGGTAGAAGGTCGGCGCTTCAGCATCAAGCTCCAGGAGACCTTCGATGTTGAAACGATACGCAACGACGACAAGTGTTTTTTGTTATTTTTTGCACGACTTCTCTGCTTCTTGAACGTGTAATTTCCGTCTTTTACAGTTCGACTAGCTTATCACGTGCCATGCAAGACGCTATATCTTGGAGAAGATGGGTTTTGAAGATCATGAAAGCATGGAGACAAAGATAATTCACCTAAGGACCCATCATGATTATGATTTTGCTGTAAATCTATACAATTCTGCGAACTAATCTAATTTTGGTAGCCTGAATTGGGAAGCACTTTGCAAGGCGTGTGCTACGGTAACATCAATGGAGATATGATGTTAAGATTTTCTACTACTACGACATCTGTGCATCTTTTGCATAAATTCTTCTAAAACTAAACTACATTGCTAACTACAAAGTTATTACTATGTTTTTGAACAGAAAATCCCGATGGATTGTGTGCCTCATCTGATATTGCCGAGAGGTCTCGTTGATGTTATGAGCTTACGGCCACCACGACCAGGTCAGCCGCAGTATCCACATCACTCCTGTCCATACCGGATTTCTAAAAGCGAGGAAGCCATGATAATAAATGATTTCAAAAAATGTTTCGACCATCGTAGAGAGCTACTTGGAAGCAACATTGTGCGTAGGCCAAGACTTGGAGACAAGATTATCCCCGTTCTTCATTAGGAAGAGTCCATTTTCCTTAATGGAGAGTCAATGCCTATCTTGTTTTATGATATTTTACCTAAGAGAGGGTAGAGTAGGTCCTGTGAGAGGAGTAGGTCCTAGGTAGAATGTGTTGTTATGTGCTACAATGTGTTAGAGTTGATGATGAGGAGGAGTTGTGATTATGACTAGTGACCAACTTGTTATACGATGTCTCATCGACGAACATTGTTTGGTGGTGATGACTAGTGGTAATGAATATGCTATTTAAACAGACTAGTTCATGATGAGTTGTTATTGTATAAAAGATATATCTGTTTAAACATGTACAACGCCAAAATGCAGAAAAAAAAACATAAATTTTAGTAGTGGCGTGGGCCAAAATATTACCAGCAGCGCTGATTTACCAGTAGCGCTTTCCAGAGGCGCGCTACTCGTATCTGAACATACCAGTAGCGCTGGCCTAAACAAGTGCCACTGCTACAAAATAGTTGTAGCGCCGTAGCAGTAGCGCGGGTGCCCGCGCTACTGGTAGCTCAAAAACCAGCGCTACTGGTAAGGTTTTCCCTAGTAGTGAAAGTAAACTCAAGCAATATAAATAAACCCTATCGTTTTACCCTTAATGGCAACAATACAATTACGTATCTTGTCCCCTTCTATCACTCAGATATAGAGCACCGCAAAATTGAAACCATCACAAAATACCTCTCCCATTGCAAGATAAATCAATCTACTTGGCCAAAACAAACAGATAGATCTTGGAGAAATACAAAGCTATAACAATCATGCATAAAAGAATTCAGAGAAGACTCAAGTAATATTCATGAATAATCTGATCATAACCCACAATTCATCGGATCTCAACAAATAAACTGCAAAAAAAGGATTACATCGAATAGATCTCTAAGAACATCGAGGAGAACATTGTATTGAAGATCAAAGAAAGAGAAGAAGCCATCTAGCTACTAGCTATGGACCAGTAGGTCTGTGATAAACTACTCACACATCATCGAAGGGGCGGGAAGGTTGATGTAGAAACCCTCCGTGATCGAATCCCCCTCCGGCAGGTTGCCGGAAAAGGCTTCCAGATGGGATCTCGTAAGAACAAGACCTTGCGGCAGCATAAAAAGTATTTCGGGTGGCTCTCTGATATATTGGGAATATTTGAGAAGTTATAGAGGCGGAATTAGGTAAATAGGTGCCACGAGGGGCCCAGGAGCCTGGGAGGGGCCCCTAACCTCTAGGCGCGTCTCCCGATCTTGTCGTTCCCTCGTGGCTCGCCAGGTCTTCTCCCGAACCTTCTAGGATGCCTTCTGGTCCAGAAAAAATTAATTCAAAGTTTTTTCTTTGTTTGGACTCTATTTCATATTGATTTCCCGAAAAGTCAAAACAAGCAAAAAACAACAACTGCCACCAGGTTAATAGGTTAGTCCCAAAAAATGTTATATAACTGCATAATAAACATCCAAAATTGATACTATAATAGCATGTAACAATAAAAAAATGATTGATATGTTGAAGACGTATCAGTAACAAGAAAACTTGATGGTCATTGCAAATTTTTATGACGTTTTCATCACCCGCGGTGGTCGGTAGAACCATCGGTGGGTGCTGACTGCAGCCCTTTCGGTCCAACGTCGCCGATGCCAGCATCCACGACAGCTGGTTCCAGCACTAGTGTCTAGTGGTGACCGTGACTAGCATTGGCGGGTGCTGGTTGCAATTTTTTCCGCTGAGCGTCGCCGGTTCCAGCATCCGGTGCACCCGGTTCCAGCACATACATTTTGAAAACCTATACATTCTGATGTTTTTTTTCCATACACATTGTACAGTTTTTGTATACATCGAAAACATATTTCCTATGCATATTTAACATTTTCTAAATCCATGACTAACACTTTTCAAAAACCAATGAAAACTTATTGTATTTTTTATTTCTACTTTTTTCCATACACAAGTTACTTTTTTTGTATACATTAGAAACATTTTTTCTATACACACTTAACATTTTTAAATGCATAATTAACATTTTTCAAAATAAATTGGAAACTTATAGTATTTTTTGATTTCGAATTTTTACACATTGTATGTTTTTTATATACTAGATACATTTTTTCTATACATGATCAACATTTGTTTAATGCAAGATCAACATTTTACAATAAAATATGAAAATTCTAGGTTTTTTATTTCTACTTTCTCCATACACGTTATACATTTCTCAATACCTTAATTCCATACATCGTATTTTTTCCCTATACACACATAACTTTTTTAAGGCATGATAACAATTTCAAGTTTTGTATATGAGCTGATGTTTATAGTAGACATAGTTATAATATTTTGAAATATAAGCAAAACTAAAAAAATGTGCTGGAGGGATGTCAATGCTGGGCTGAACTAATTAGGCGACTGCCTTCAGTGAGACATCCTACTGTCTCGCTTGAAGCGAGGCATAGGCATGCCCTACAGGGCCTGCCACATAAGCATTCCGGCGCTCACGTGCTGCCTTGAGTGGGCCGGTCGCCAGCAGGGACGAGCTGCCTCGCTTGGTGTGGCTTTAATTCGTTGTGCTAGATTATTGTTTTTTCATTAAAAAAATCAGGTTGATCGGTCCGCGTTGCTAGTGAGCTGTTGACGAAAGTCAACGGTTTGGACTTGTCTGAAAAAACAGAAATTTAGAAAAATAATGAATGAAACTTGAATTTGAGAAAATCTTCACATAGTTGCAATAAAAATTTCACGAGTATGGAAATAAAGTTCAAATTTTTGAAAGTTCATTGATATTTGGAAACAATTTCATCAATTTTGAAAAAGTTAATTAAACTCTGAAAAAAGTTCATGAATTTGAAAAAAAGGTCGAAAATGTAAGAAGTTGTTTCATGAAAATTCATATAAATTATAAAAAAATAACAATTATAGAAAACAATTATTTCTAAATGTTTTCACAATTTTGACAAAATGTTCATCAAATTTGAAAAAAGTTCTTCCACTTTGAAGAACAGTTTACATATATGGAAAAAAGCTCATCGGCTTTGAAAAAAGTTCACAAATTTGAAACATAGTTCATTGATTTTGAAAAAAACCTCAAGAATTTTTAAATAAACATCAAGTTCATGGATTCGGGAAAATAATTCATCAATTTTAAATTAAAAGTTCACAGATTTGAAAAATAAAAGCTCAAAGTGACAGAAAAAAAGAAAAAGAAAAAGAAAAGAAGAAAGAAGAAAATATGAAAAAGATGTATGTAATCAAACCAGGTGAGGTGTTTGGTTGGTTATTGCGGCTTACACTAAACTCGACGTCGCAGGTTTGAAGTACACCTCAGGCCTCGCACGTACTTTTTGCAGTTTAAAAATAGATAGAAAAAATGGTGTTGTAAGCCCAACGCGTGGCTTGGGTTGTACTGATGGCTTGAGTTTTAAAATAGATAGAAAAAATGGCTGCAACTCATTCACATTGACACATCTATTTGGCCCCTGAGGCATTCCACCTTAGACTGGTGGCTTGGGTTGACTAATGCTTCCGTCCCCAACCGGAAGGCCATGGCCTCGCTCACCATGCTCACTACATGGATGATCTGGAACGAGCGAAACGCTCGTGTATTCCGCAACATGGCCGCTCCGCCTACGGTTCTTCTCGACAATATCAAAAGGGAGGCATCATTTTGGGTCGCCGCCGGAGCTAAGAAGCTAGGGTCCATCATGCCGGGAGGGTGATTCTTCCGTGTATTGTTAAGGGGTGTTTGTAACACAAACTCTAATCTCTCTTAATTAATTTCCGGGAGGCATCATTTTGGGTCGCCGCCGGAGCTAAGAAGCTAGGGTCCATCATGCCGGGAGGGTGTTTGTATTCACAAAAAATTAAAACATGTTCGTCAAAACAATTTTTTACTGAATTCTAAAAGTTGTTCGCCAATTTCCAAAAAATGCCCATTGATTAAAAGAATATCACGGTATTCTAAAAGAATGCTGAGAATTTCAAATAAATATTCACGAATTTGTAAAAAAAATGTTAGCGAACTTAAAAATGTTCACTATTTTAAAAATGTTTGTGAATTTGTAAGATAATGTTTATGACATCAGAAAATGTGTGCACTTTCGTATATTGTGCATGATATTTGAATAAAAAAGTAAAATAAAAATGGTTACTGAGTGCAAATACTTTGTTAACCAGTGCCCGTGAAAATACGCTCAACAAACAACAAAATACCTGGCTTAAACAATTTTTCTTGTAGTATATATATCTACTCTAGCCAGTGCAACACTGGATTCTCGAAAAAAAAAGCCAGTGCAACACTTGCCTTTTCTGTACAGTTTGCACATAGCATAGCTTTTATATCATCACATAGGAGAAATGATTTGAAACAAAAGTGGGCAACCTCGTATGAGATGTTCCCGCTCTATATCTATTTGTTTGTGGGTATTGAATCAGAGTATGGTGCTCTCTACCTTTAAAGAATATTGCTTGTTATATCTCGAACATCCAATCCGGAGAGAGCTCATCTACACCTTATGAACAGTAGATTTAAAATAATTATTAGGAAAATCCAAAACAGTAAACATACGGACACGAAATTTATCTTTTTTGCTGGGAGCTACTCAAATGTCCAAATGGTCTGAAATTTGGCATGAACATCGCGCACCCAAGCATCTTTCACCACAAAAAAATTGGAATTTTTTGAATATTTCCAGCATTTCAAACGGATTTAGTGTTCACCACCGCGTCCATTCATGTCAAATTTATTGTTTTTGAATATAGCATGTTCGCAGCACCAAAGTATTAGTACAAGCAACAACATATCACGAGATATTCGTACGAACAATTATCAAAACTGGGTCATCGCATTCACTGTGCAGACATAAGCGGTTTTCATGTACAGATGAAGAATAAGATTACACTGCTTTCTTCGTCTACTCTACTCTTCTCTTTCTCCAGGCCGTAGTTCGTCAATAAATAAAGAATTAAACAGAAGGAATGACGCCGAAGCTGTTCAGCTGCATCAGCGATTCACTCTGTAAATTTCAGAGCTTCAGGCGTGCCATTGATTTGTTCATTCATGCCGATATTTAGTACGTTTAATTTAGTACATTCCATACCATTTGACATGCAGTTTTCAGGGCTCGCAGTGTTCTCTTTTATATTTAAGAGTGAAACTATTGGTTTATTTCCAGGCTAGGATTTTTCTGTTTAATAGGAGTATTCAAGAAATGTAGACGATCGGAAGCTAGCTTCTGCCCTCGTACATTATAGACAAGGCTCTTCACGGTCTCGACGACAATATTTTCGTCCCTCGCCAGCATGCAGTGCGCATTTTTGTTCAAAATCAATTCTCCTGCTAGCCATATATAAAGGTAGAATATCTCCTGAAAGTCCTATTCTGATCCCGAGTTCAAATGCACCTTGATGAACAGTGAAATCAAAAAAAATTGTAAAGCAATTTTAAAAGTTCCGAATGTTTTATGGTAAACTTTGACAAATGGTTTGTACGCCTGCACAATCTCAGCACGAAATGACAATCGTGGAAATCGTGGATTCGAAACTAGCATTTTTTGAGTACCGATTTTTTTTGTCACGACTTCCACGAATGTCATTATGCTGAAATGTTGCAAGCGTACGAAACATTTGTCAAAGGTTATCACAAAAAATATTTGGAATTTTTTTAATTAGTTTACTACTTTTTGGTTTTAGTGTTTATCAAGGCGCATTTTAGATTGGGAACAGAAACTCCAAGTCCGATATCTCCAACTAATAAAATAAGTAGCTTGTTGTGCACTGGTTAGCGCTACAGGATTACAAAGGACATTAAAATAAGTAGCTTGTTGTGCACTGGTTAGCGCTACAGGATTACAAAGCAATGTCCTGCTTTCGAATCCTCTTGGCATGTGGATATCTCCTGAAAGTCCTGTTCCGTTCCCTACATGTTTTTAGCGCTACAGGGTTACTTATTTTATTAGTTAACAGGTGAACGGTTGTACTCCGGTGAACGGGTTGCAAGCGTTCTTCTTCCGGTGAACGGTTGTATGACCACTTCTCCCTATTGAAATTCTTGGTGTCGGTGGGGTCGTGCACCTACAAGTCGTAGGTGCATGTCCTGGTTCACTAGTCTAACCCTGCCATATTGGATGCCGTGTGGGAGGATGTCATGGTTATCAAGGAGCGATTCCCTTCATCATTGGCTTGGGGAGAAGCCGCCTCTCAAGAGGGGTGGGACGTCAGCGACTCAGATCGTACTGCAACGAAAACCTCTGCCATGACAGCGAAACCAACTGCCATGTCCACCGAAGATGTTGCAGTGGCAAGACTTACCGCTAATGGGGCCAATTAGGGGAAAGAGCACGTCATCACTAAGCCAACCAGGATAGTGCAGCCTAACCGCAAGTATGTGGGGCCCGACTAGCTCAATGACTCGAAGACCCTGTCCCGTGGGCGTCGTATCCTATGAATCCACACATGTTTGTGCATCCCTGCATCCTCTCCTCGTCAGCCGTCCGATCGAAATCTCGTGCCTACTATGCATCGGTCCTCTTTTTGTAGGAAAACGCCCGCCTCTATCCTAAGTTTGGCTGTGAATTTTCGAAACACCCCCCTCCCCCAAGCAGAGAGCAGCTCCTCTAATTCCCGATCTCGCTGAAACTCTGTGGCGGCCACGACGGAATGCGCATCTACACGGGGGAGGGGGGTGTTTCGAAAATTCACAGCCAAACTTAGGATGGAGGCGGGCATTTTCCTACAAAAAGAGGACCGATGCATAGTAGGCACGAGATTTCGATCGGACGACTGACGAGGAGAGGATGCAGGGATGCACAAACATGTGTGGATTCACAGGATACAACGCCTGTCCCGTGCGTCGACATCAGCTACTTAAGGAGGACAACTGTTCAGGGGAAGGTATCTAAGTTGGATCAAGCTATTGGCACGACAAGGCATGGTGGCTACACTTCCTTCCCCACCTACCTTTCCTTTCTGCTCCATCCTGTAATCGAAACGTGTATTGCTGTATGTGAGATCCATAGAGAGAAACCATAGTGAGATCATAACACAACCCCATGTATATATTATCTGAACCAAACGGTTCTTATTCTAAACGAGAAAGCTAAAATCCTTCCGGCAGGAATTCTGCGATAGATCCGCACGACTCCAACGCCGTCAGATTTAGATCGTGCGACCATGGCTTACGAAAATAATAAGTTCGCTGATATTACGAGCCCATGCCACCGCCTAGTGAAGAAAAACGCTTTGTCACCTCTCGCCTGTCTCCTCTCGATCCTTCTCCTCGCGAGGCCATAGGAGAAGAGCGCTTGATCATGTGCCCGTCGGCTCACAGGCTAGCCCCGCCGCCGGCAGACCGCTCCTCCGCTGTCTCCGCATCCCACTCTCATCCCTTCAACGCCCTTTCTCTCCTTCCAGTCTGCCGCGTCCTACCTCGCCTGCACGCGGCTCGTCCGCGAGCACAGAAGCCATGGCACCGGTTGTTGCTCCGTGATTCGCGTCCAAGCCATGGCACCGGTTGCTGCTCCGCGTCCCGCGCGGCCTCGCCTTGGCCTCCCCCTCCGCGTTGTGTGCCATTCCGCCCGAGGCTGGCCGATCTTCTTCCTCCGCTCGCTGACTGCTTCTTCTACAGCCCGTCTCCTCCCAACCACGCCTTTGCCGCCCTATTCCCCGAGCTCCTTGGTCGGGCCATGGTGCTCGCCCACCTCCGTGCTCCACCACTGGGCGGCTTGCCGGTGCAAGAGCGAGCCCAATAGCCAGCGCTACACACCGCCGACGCGAAGGAGGAGCTAATCGCGACAGTCCCGTTTAGCAGGCCGGTGAAAATGGAACCCGGGTCGCCGGCATTGTCTGGTGATGAAACAACCGATGAGATGGACGTGGGTTGTTGACTTGTTGTCCCGTATCTCTGCTTCTCTGGGTTCATGGACCCGGACGTTACTTGCATGACCATTCCCATGGTTCCTTGCATTGACCAATGGTCTAAACGAAGCAACAACAAAAATGGGGCTAAGTTGATTCATTAGCATGTGTGGTTTGGTCAGAGTAAACGCTTAATTTGTTAGAGTTGGGCGTTGGACGCATGGGTGACTGTTATTCTGAATTTTTGGAAGACAATATGCTGAAGAGGAACACTTTTCGTCGTTAAAAAGGATCTTTTTTGTCGTCATCTAATTTTGGAACAAGTGATTTTCACTTTGCTTTTACATGTTTTTTGGTTTCTATATCTACTATTCACGTTGAAAAACATATTCCTATAATTTTAAGGTAGATGGCGTGATATAATATATTCTGCACACATAATAACATATGTACAAATAACGCCGTAACTTTTTGACCTCAAGGGAATAAAGTTGTTGAAAAACAAACCCCGGTAACTTATGTGCATAGCATGGTAATAATATATGCACAAAGATCTAATAACTTATGTACAAATACCGCGGTAATTTTTGACTGGGAGATAAGTTGTTAAAAGAGATACCCCGGATAGCTCATGCCTAAATAGCTTGATAATATACGACTATAGACCTGATATCTTATATACAAGCACTGCAATAACTTTTGACGGTGGATAAGTTGTTAAAAAAAACTTCTGATAACTTATGTAAAAATAGCATGAATATACAAGCATAATAGAGCTTATGACTCATATACAAACACCGCGTCAATTTTTGACCCAAGGAAGAAAATTTGTTGAAATATACCTCGGTAACATATGTGTAAATACCATGATAATATACACATCGTAGACATGATAACCTATGTACATACACCATCATAACTTTTTGACCAGGGCAAAAAAAGTTGTTGAAAAATATTTCCACGATAACTTATGTGCAAATAGCATGGTAATGCAAGCACACCAGAGCTGATAACCCATGTACAAACGTCGCGGTAACTTTTGACCCGTGGGATAAAAGTTATTGAAAAACATACGCCGGTAACTTATTTGTAAGTAGCATGGTAATATATGCACCATAGCCTTGATAACCTGGTAGCTCATGTGTAAATAACTTGGTAATATATGAACCATGGAGCCGATAACTCACCTACAAACACCATGATAATTTTTGACACGGGAAAAAGTTGTTGAAAACATACTCCTAATAACTCTGTGTAAATATATAGCATGGTAATCTATGCACCGCAGAGTTGATAACTCACATACCAACACTGTGTTTACTGTTTAACCGTGTTTACTCATTGCTAGCGATTAGATTTAGGTTTGCTTGCTTTTATTTTTTACTACTGTTGCTAGTGCATTTTTTATGCAGCGGGCGCGATTTCCATTTTTATTTTTTTCTAGATCTTGTCACCAGTCATAAACCGTGTAACGTGGTTTGTTTTATGATTTTTTTTATTTTCTATTCGCTCCTTTTCCAATAAAATACATATTCTATTTTCATCACTTTTCTTTTCTTTGTTGCGAGAAGATTTTTACGGAAGCACAAACAAGTTGTTGAAATATAAGCCAATATTGTTTTGTGAATGAAATGATAATTTGTGACCGTAGACTTTATAACTTATGTAGTACCATCATGATAAGTTTAGCCCAAGGAAAAAAGTTCACAACCCGGTAACCTTCATGTGGAGAGCATAGTAATATAAGCATCGCAACCTTTTTAACTTATGTTCAAACCCAACAAAAAATTGACCAAGCAAAAAAGTTGTTGAAAAATATACTCCTGGTAACTTCTACATAAATAGCATGATAAAATACGCATCATTTACCTGATAACTTAAGTACAAACTACACGATAACTTTGCCCGGGGAATATTCATTTAAGCATATCCTGGGGTGGGTGAGTTTATGAGAATTTACCCAGGTAATTGCATGTGAATGCATGGTAATACACTCACAGCATGGCTGATAATTCACGCACAAACACCGTGATAACCTTTTGACAAAAAAAAAGTTGTTGACAAACTTACGCGGGTAACTTATATGAAAAGATAACATGGTAAATATACGCACGGCAGAGCTGGTAACTTACTTAGCCGAAGTGTGATATTTTTTTGACCAGGACAAAAAGTTGTTGAACCGCCCTCCTCGATAACTCATGTTTACTAGCATGGTAATATACGCATAGAGGTGTTCATAAATTACTTAGCCCAGACATGGTAACTATTTTTGACTTTGAGGAGGGGGGTTGTTGAAAAATAACATTGTAAATTCTGTATAAAAAGCATGGTAACATACGCACAACAGACCTGATAATTCACGCACAAACACCATAGTAACTTCGACCCAGGTGGGTTGTTTGAAAACTTGCCCCCGACAACTTTCATGTAAATAGCATGGTACTATACGCACCGTATACATGATAACGCACAAACATCGCGGTAACTTTGACCCGGGGTGGGCCGGTGGGGGGAAGTGAGGAAGTTGTTTGAAAACATACCCTCTCCTGGCAACTTCCGCGTAAATAGAAAGGTAATATACGCACCGTAGACTTGATAATTCAGGTATAAACACCATGATAACTTTGACCGCAGGGGATGAAGTTATTTGAAAACATACCCTCAATAACTTACACTAGTAGAAAAACACCTATTAGTCCCGGTTCGTAAGGGCCTTTAGTCCCGGTTGGTGTTACCAACAACACCAACCGGGATGGATTGAACTGGGACTAAAGGGGGGAGGTATTAGTAACGACCCATTAGTCCCGGTAACACCAACCGGGACTAAAGGAAATTTTATGAATTTTTTTTGAATTTTTTTTATTTTCAAATTTCTGAATTATTTTAACCTCTAATCTCTAATCAGCCCCTCATCACTGCTCAATTTATCCTCTAATCTCTAATCACCCTCATCATTCCAAATCATCTAACTTCCCGAACGGTCACCCATCCTCCCACTCCCCCAGCCTGAGCACGCTTAACTTTCGGGTTCTATTCTCCCTCGTTTCCAAGTCTGCACTTGTTGTTTTTCTGACAATAGTAAGATGTCAATCCTATTAACCTCAGGAATTTTGCTTGAGCATGAAGCGACACATTTCACTGTTTGAGTTTCAAACTATTGAATTAAAAAAAAAATTATTTAGAAAACAATAGTTATTTTGAATAATTGGTTTGACCATAGTTTGACCACAGTTTGGCCACAGTTTGACCAGATTTGACCAAAATTCAAAATAACTGAACAAATTATTTAGTAACACTAATATTCTAGGATAATTAGTTTGACCATAGTTTGACCACAGTTTGAATTTTTTTGAATTTTTTTGCCTCTCCAGATCTTAAAAGCCCCGTAACTTTTTTCCGTTAGGTTTTTGAGGATTTTGAAAATGTTTAACGGGGTTCCCCTAGTTAAATTTGGATGTAACTTTTCGAGTAGATGATTTTTCATATAAATTTTTTTTTCATCCGAGTTAGTATGCAAAAGTTATGCCCATTTTTTACAAATTCTCGAGAGATTTTGCAAATAAAGTCGAAATTCATATTTGCAAATTTTCCCAA
>LR880971.1:46486764-46502126 GCA_904067115.1 Aegilops sharonensis | reverse complement strand
GGGGGGGGGGGTAGAGTTTGAAAATCGGACCTTTAGTACCGGTTCGTGCCATGAACCGGTACTAATGCCTCAAACCCCATTAGTACCGGTTGGTGGCACGAACCGGGACTAAAGGTCTAGACGAACCGGGACAAATGGCCCACGTGGCCCCTGGGCGCATGAACCGGGACTAATGCCCCCATTAGTCCCGGTTCTAGACTGAATCGAGACTAATGGGCTAACCCGGGGTGGACCAAAGCCCTCTTTTCTACTAGTGTTATGTGTAAATATATGAACCGCGGGCGTGATAACTCACGCAAGAACACCACGGTAACTTTGACCCGGTAAAAAAAGTTGTTGAAAACATACCGTGGCAACTCATGTGTAAACAACATGATAATGTACACACAGCGGGAGCTGATAACTTACTGAGGTTGGGCCGATAACTATTTGCACGGAAAGAAGGTTATTAGAACATATCAACATGGGATTAAATTTCGTAGGTCTTGTTCTGGCGGATTTTTATGTGACAATGATTTTTTTTGATTGGACCGATGATTTGAGCTACAAACATTTTGAAGTTTCAAAATATGGGAGAACATAGGATGACATCAGATTTTTTTTCCCCTCCCTCTAATGCATGCAGACATGCGCATGTGAAGAGAAAGTTGAAGGAATCATTTTCATGCCTAGTAATTTTATGTGTAAATAACATGATAATTTATGTGCGACAACCAGGATAACTTATGTTGTATAGGCATGGTAACTTTTTACCTGAAAAAAAAGTCATCGGAACATATCAACATGAGATCTAGTTTCGAAGGTCTCGTCGCGGCGAATCTTTTATGTGAAAACGATTTTTTAACGGACCGACGGTTTGAGCTACAAAACATTTTAAAGTTTCAAAATAGGAATAATCATTTGCTGACATCATCTTTTGTCTTTTAGTTGCATGCATGCATGAATCATGAGTCAAGGATGTGCATGTCGCTACCACGCCCCTTGTGATTAGCCTGCATGCGTGTGTGATTAGCTAGGTAGAGAAAAATCGTCCGCAACTGTCGCTATATTCCTGACGTTCGGTAGATAGCACAGTCCTATTCTAAAAGCTACCCACCCGCACTGGTCAATCCTCTGACTCGCCACCACGACATCTGCGGCTCCGACTCAGCCTCGCCTGCAGCCCCGCGCGTTGCCGCAGCACCCCCTGCTCGGCCTCGGAGCTCCGCCTCACCTCGCTCTTCTTTCTCTCACAAAAGCGATTTATCGAAATTGCAAATTCAGACAAGATATACATATAACCATTATGAGCATATATATAGCTCTTGTGGCACGCACTCCGACCTTCCTAGAGAAATACACGTCCCCACTTGCTACGCAGTCAGGCACACATTATGGAGAGCCTTCTAACGCCGACCAGAACTATCTCTGTAGTGATTTAAACGCTCTTATATTTTTTTACAGAGCGAGTACAAATTACTATCTGAACCAAACGGTTTTATTTGCCATGCATGCATGCGTACTTACATGTTGCGCATGTGTACTTATAACACTGTAACACGTACATACAATGGGCAGATGGATGTTGGATCAGCTGTTGACGACCCTGCAATTACGCCTAATCTGGGTGGGTGTTCCGCTGGGCGGGGTGAGGCTCGCCATCTTGATCATGGCCGTCACCAAGTCGGAGGCGAACAACGCCGGGTTGGCGGCGTACTGGCGCACCAGCGCGTCCTGGGAGCCGCCGTTGAAGAGAACCTGGTCGGAGTTGAGCAGGCCGCGCTTGGCCACCAGGTTGCGATAGTAGGCGTTGTCGAAGAGGAGCGGCGTCTGCACGTCTAAGGGCGCCAGGTTGGTGTCGCCGTTAGGGGCCTGGGCGGGGCAGACGCTCTTGCGCAGCGTGGCGAACGCCGGGTCGATGTTGGTGCCGTTGTAGATGTGGTCGCGGAAGTTGAGGCACTGCGAGAAGCCGATGGTGTGGGTGCCGGACAGCGCCGTGAGGTCCCGCGGGCTCAGCTGCTTCTTGGCGAACGCGGCGATGAGCTGGTCCAGGTTTAAGCTGGGCCCTGGGAGGTCGCTGTTCGCCTGAGTCAGGCTGGCCGTCGTCGAGTCCCGGTGGCCGAGCGGCACCGCCCAGCTGGGCCCGCCTAGCTGCAGGAACCCGAATGTGCAGTCTACGTAGTCAGCAACCCGAACGTGCGGCCTACGTACCCACTGTCATTGATCGTATTGTATTGTACGCACCAGAAAGACGCCGTCACGTGCTGCGAGGGCGGTGATGTCGGCGCAGGAGACGACGCCAGGGCAGGCCAGCTCCACGTTCCTCTTGATCTCGTCGATCACCTCGTAACCCCGCACCGAATTCACGTTAGGAAAGGCCGTCTTCTCGCCCACGAAGCTACCCACGTCATCCAAGAGGATGGACCCGTCGCAGCCCTATACATATAACAAAATTCCACCGTTAAATCCTGACCTTATCCGTGAAAAGAAAATTAATACTATATGATTGTAAATCAATCGACATAACTATGTTTGCTTTAGGGGTTTATAGTTTACTTACTTGAACAAAGCAGTCATGGAAGTGGAGCCTGAGGAGGGACGCCCCCATTCGGCGCTCGGCGAGGAGGGCCTTGATCATGGTGGCGCGCACGATGAGCTCAAGCGTCGGGCAGCTCTTTGCGTAGAACGACGGCGAGAGCTGCCCATAGGCCGCCGAGGAGATGAGGAAGAGGGCAAGCAAGCAGTGCCATGTCCGGCAGCTGGAGCTCAAAGCCATGGCTCACAATGTGTATACGTACGTAGATTCAGTGTGTTTTTCACTGTAAGCTCAGTGGCTTTGCTTAACTGTGGCGGGCACGAGCCATCTATTTATAATACTGCTGTTTTTTCCATTACATCAGATGCATGCAGAATGGCCAAAGGCCGCTAGGGTTATGTAAAAGTATGACAAGTTCCACGTGGTTTATTTCTCTGGTTGACTGTTTTTTTTTTTTTTTGCGCGTCAAGAGCGCATCTTTAGGTAGGTGTCAGAAACTGATCCATCTTTGTTCAAATGTCATTAGCAAATAGCATTTCGAGTATATTTAAATAATTATATATGAAGAAGTTAGTGTACGGTCATAGATCTCTATGGATAAAGATCATATTCAGCCAGCTAATTGAAATTATTGTCTTCCTATGTCCCATGCTCCGTGGGGTTGTTTCGTGAACTTCTTTTTAATGACATCTTAATCTGATTAGATTAGTGTTATGATCATAAATAAATACACATTGAATTGGCGATGGGACATGGCAGCGGAGAAGGATGTAAGCCCTGATGTGAGTAAACCCGTCGCTCTGCTTCAGTTAAGGTCTCATTTTCTAGCTCCAACTGGCATCTGCTTTCCCAGTTTCCTATGTCGTGTTGGTAATAGGCCTTTGGACAAACACTTACCGCCCTTTGGATAAATGAAATTGCAAACCAAGCTTGTCACCATGCCTGCCTTGGTATTTTTTGAAAAGAATGTTGATTTTAAAAACTATAGCTCCAATTCCTAATATAAACAGTCATGCATTTTCTTTTTAATTCAGAAACATAAGGATTGCTTTGGTCGCAAGCAGGAGTATTGATCATATCAAAGGGACACGGATTTTTGGCCCTGGGTGCTCCACCCCCTGTATGAATATTAAATTCACAAAAATATGGGGAAAATTAAAAAAATTCTAGGATTTTTTCACGAAATTTCANATTAGCAAATAGCATTTCGAGTATATTTAAATAATTATATATGAAGAAGTTAGTGTACGGTCATAGATCTCTATGGATAAAGATCATATTCAGCCAGCTAATTGAAATTATTGTCTTCCTATGTCCCATGCTCCGTGGGGTTGTTTCGTGAACTTCTTTTTAATGACATCTTAATCTGATTAGATTAGTGTTATGATCATAAATAAATACACATTGAATTGGCGATGGGACATGGCAGCGGAGAAGGATGTAAGCCCTGATGTGAGTAAACCCGTCGCTCTGCTTCAGTTAAGGTCTCATTTTCTAGCTCCAACTGGCATCTGCTTTCCCAGTTTCCTATGTCGTGTTGGTAATAGGCCTTTGGACAAACACTTACCGCCCTTTGGATAAATGAAATTGCAAACCAAGCTTGTCACCATGCCTGCCTTGGTATTTTTTGAAAAGAATGTTGATTTTAAAAACTATAGCTCCAATTCCTAATATAAACAGTCATGCATTTTCTTTTTAATTCAGAAACATAAGGATTGCTTTGGTCGCAAGCAGGAGTATTGATCATATCAAAGGGACACGGATTTTTGGCCCTGGGTGCTCCACCCCCTGTATGAATATTAAATTCACAAAAATATGGGGAAAATTAAAAAAATTCTAGGATTTTTTCACGAAATTTCACGTGGAAGTAGATTGGGCAACCATGTTTGATATCCCAAAGATTTCAGTTTTTTTTAAATTCTGGTAAATTTTGAATTTGATATTCATATAGGGGGGGGGGGGGGTGGAGCACCCAGGAGCTCCTGTGCATTTTCCATATCAAAGCAGCTTTCCAAAAGAGGGAGAGAAACACTAGACACCCGCAAAGCTAGTCACGGCCCCACTCAATTCAAATCATTGGGTTGAGAAACTGACTACATCACAGGTAGACGTTTGGTGCATTGATTTTTTTATGACGAATCGTTGGTGCAAACTTAAATTGATTAGATCTTAGCAACCACTTGTTGGTAAACACCTTTGGTACAACTGGTGAATGAGCGGTGGACCTATCGTTGGCGGACGGACCTGCATGGCATAGTCACCTTCCTAGAGCGGGGATGCTCTCAAGCATACTCTAGATGAATGAATTGTTGGGCTTTTATCTACTTCATCGGCAATGATGGGTTCCGGCGATGCCAACCAACTACTATGCATGCCTACATTAGAGTTGCAACATGTTTGGTTGATGTCCACAACATTGTATGCCTGGCCTGGACCTTTCCTGAGATATTCCTGGCAGTTGTTTGGTTCGTATCCTGAGAGTGCCTGGCCCAGGCGTTCCTAGCAAGGCAGTTAGCCTGGCATGGTAATAAAAATAGAAGAAATGGGAACTTAGCCCAGGCACTAGTATTAGCCTGGCCCAGGCGGGGAGCCCCTGTGGAGGAGAAAGGGGAGGAGGTGGGGAGCAGGCATCGGTGACCAAGTGGAGGAGGGGCTACGAAAGGGAATGCCAAGCAACAATAATACACACTTATAAAAGGCGGCGGTCTACTATTGACAGGCCAATGTTTCATTGCCATCCATCAGAGGTGAATGAGAGTCAACATGTGTTGTGTGCCACCCAAGGGTGGTGGCTGGAATCACCGTTGATGAGGTTGTATACGGCCCGTCAGTGGTTATTAATCAAACCACTCGTGTATAAGTCACTATGGATGGTCACCACTGATAGGTTGGCCTAGGCCCGTCGGGCATGACCATACTATTGTAGCCTTTTGTAGTAGTGCACTTTATTTCAATACCAAATATAGAACATATATATGCCTCGATGGATTATTGAAATTGTTGTGATGTGTTAGACAAATTTTAACAAGAAAGAGGGATACAACAGCATGTTAACCATTTTAACAAGAAAGAGGGATAAAGTGCACTTTTTACCTTTTGTTTTGCTTTGCAGTCATAGCCTTTTTGAAAAAAATATTATTTATGTGTAGTCAAGTTGATTGACGTGATAATTGCCTACCTTATGAGGCGATGATTGAGTAAGAAAAAAAGCAATCATGAAGAGCTTAGTAATTAAGAGGGAAAAAGAGACAACATCTCTAATAAAAGGGAGCATAAAAGCCAAAGATACAAGTATAATAATATTAACGTGGTCCTTTTGAAGTACATCTTATTACGGTTCGTGCGATATTTTGTCTTCTATTAATGTCATGCCTTATACTCTTTATGCAAGAATACATGATGATATTTGTTCTAGTAAACTCCAATCGACTAAGATAACTATTAAGTTAGTAGATGTGGCATTTAGAACACAACATGGTGCTCTTCCAGATGTTCATGTCACTTTTGCATTTTATCTATCGCATTGATCTTGTTGTTCTTGAAATATATGAAGATTAATTGTCCTATTATACTTGGGAGACATTTTTTGTACACTGTAAACAAAGATAGACTACAAAAAGGAAGTAACATCTATTCGGTTCGGAGAAGAGGGGTGGGAAGTTTATCTTTCCAAGTTTAGAAATCATCTTATTATAATGAAGAAAATAATACAAAGGGAAAAATATAGCACAAATTGTAGCCATTTATTTTGCTACTCTGAAAGACAAGTTAGAGAGAAGCCTTACTGAATATGAGCATGACCTTGAAGACTCAAAGAAAGAATTTCTTGACCAATATCTTGATGAAGTTCCTTAGTTAGAACCTCCTTTACGTGAAATTTATAAGTACCCGAGAAAAGGTAGATGAAGAACTTCCGCAACTAGAACAACACCATTACCCAAAGAACTTAGGTAAGAATATTTATAAAAAATTAAAAGATTTCTTGTTATTATAAGCACTAACCTTTCAAAAAGCAAGAAAGACAGGCTCATGAAAACCTTGAAGAGCCATCATAAATCATTCAGATACGCCATGGGTGACCTAAGAGTAATAAGTCCATCCATATGCACTCATAGAATAATCATGGGAGAAGGGACTGAATCAGTAAGGGATTATCAAGGAAAATTAAATCGAAAGATGAAAAAGTGGTAAGAAAAGAGGTAATCCGATTGCTTGACACTGGTATTATTTTTTCGTTATTGAAAGTAAGTGGATAAGACCATTTCACCATGTCCTCTTAGGAGGATTTACTGTTGTGCTGTATAAAATAATGAGCTAATCCGTACCAGAACTTTTGTTGGATATCAAATGTGTATTGATTACATGAAATTAAATAAAGAGTCATGTAAATATTATTAAATGTTACCATTTATTTACCAAAGGCTTGAGATGCTAACCACACATTCTCATTTTATCTACCTTGATGGATACTCAGCGTTCTCCCAAAATAGTAGTCCATCCAAACAATCAAACAAGACAACATTCGCTTGTCCTTTCGGTATGTATGTTTATCGTCGGATGCCTTCTGTACTTTGTAATGCACTACTTTTTAGTGATGTATGACTGCTATCTTTGCAGCTTTTGTTGGGGAAATAATGGTAGTATTTATGGATGCTTTTTTCAATTTATGGGGCTTCATTCAATAATTGCTTGTATAATCATGACAAAGTTTTACATGGACGTGAGGACAGAAACCTTGTCCTTACTCTGCGAGAAATGACACTTAATGGTGAAGGAATGTATTGTTCTTAGGCATAGGATCTCTGGTAGAGGAATTGAAGTTGACAAGGCTAAAATATAAGCTATAGAAAAAAATACTATATCCCCATGATGTAAAGGAACACGTAGCTTTCTAGGCCATGTAGGTTTTGTATTCATTCAAAGCTTCTCTAGTGTTTCAAAACCATTGACTAGTGCTTTGTAGAAAATGTACCTTTTCATTTTGATGAGGTCTGCATAGCAGCTTATGAGCAACACAAGTAGGCATTAATTTCAGCACCTATGTTCAAGCCACGAAAGTGTTATCGACCATTCTAGATCATTTGTGAAACCGATGATAATGCCATAAATTCTATCCTAGCACAACACAATTGCAAGCAACTTAATGTTATTCATTATGATAGTCGTATCCTTAATGAGGTTCAAAAGAATTTCGACATTGAGGACATGACACTTTATAATGTGATATTTGCTTTTGAAAATTTTGGACTTTGTATTTTAGATGTAAAACCTAAAGTCTACACAAATTATCTAAGGATACACATAAACTTTGAAGCTATCTACTTCACAACCTTGAATTGTCAGAACTATTCAAGTTTCAACCCTGCCCTCGCCTGAAACATGTTTTTGTGAGTTGAAATGGTTTTGTCTAGCTGACCACACAATCAGCTGCCTAGTCAGCTTCCACATCACAAAAAAATGTGTCCAGAAAATTTTGAAACTTTTGTATAATCAACTGCCATGGTGATTACTCTATGAAAGTTTCAAACTTTTTTGCCAAACAGATTAACAATACAAGCAAAATACATATTCAACTGTTATCTAGTTAAAATTTTGAACAAATTAAAAAAGGGAAGTGTCTAGAAAATATTCAAAACATTATGTAAAATCAACACTACCATGTGATCACTCTATTTAATTTGAACCTCTTTTACCAAACAAATTAAAAATAAAAGCAAATACATATTTAGCCCTATTTCGGCAAAATTTGGCCGAAAAATCAATGTGCCCATAAAAAATTAACACATCTCTTTAAAATGAGCGCCGCATATGATCATTTTGGTTGAAAACTTTTCTTGCAAAACAGATTGATAAATACAAGAAAAGTACATATTCAAGCCCTTTTTTGTCAAATTTTCCAGAAGAGGGGATCAATGTGTATTTGTCTTGTATATTTTTATATGTGTGGAAAAGAGGTTTGAAAATTTCCCAGATTAATTACAATGTAGTGTTGATTTTCCATATATTTTGAATTTTTTCCGTAAAATGAACACTGCCATGCAGATCATTCTTAGAAGTTTTAAACCTTTTAGTCAAACAAATTTAAAAACACAAACAAGAATACATATTCAGTCCTTGTTTGGTCAAAATTTCACCAAAAATGGAAGTGTTCAGATATTCTTGATACATTCTAAAAAATCAATGGTACCAAGGTGAGCAATTTGCAAAAGTTTCAAACATTTTTGCTAAAGAGGTTAAAAACTACAAGTAGAATACAAATTCAACAAAATACTGGTGACGTGTTAGCTAATTCGGTAGTCAAGTGTTCAAAACCGCTTCTACTCACCAAAAACCGTATTCATTTTGCTTCTTCGCCTCTGTTTTTTGTCCCATATGTCAGGGCCATGCAAGGTAGTTAGAATCGTGATTTTGAATCGCATCGGAAATGACTGCAAATCATAGAATCTTAACTATGAGAATCGTAAAAATGTAGATTTTGCTAACAAAGATCATATAATCAAAGGGGTTAGTTTGGATCACTAATTTGTAGAATCATATAAAAAATCGCGATTCTGACAATTTTGAAGGCCATGTTATCCAGACGAATAACGAGCTCCAGTTTCGTGTTGCTTCTTCGGCTCCGTTTCGGCCCCATCCTTCAAAGTGATGTGATGTTGAGGCACCAAACGGGCCATGTGTTGGTTGACATCAACCAACCACTAAACACACCCTGTGTTGGTTGAAATGAACCACTAAACACCTCAAGCCCACTCAAATAAAATAAATCCCCATTAAAAGCCCATATGCATTGTCATTTACACAACATTATTGGACAAACCAAGGACAATTGAAAAAGACTTTACGGATAACCTCGAGGATACAATAACGTGATGAAGGTGTGCATCCTCCTCTAGTATATGTTAGATGCAGAAAATAAGTACTGATGCACATAAAGAGTACAGTACACGAACTGCTAGAAGCTCTCAAGTAAAAATAGTCCAACCTAAATCCCATGGATGCATCAAGTATGAAAATCATGGACAAGAAGTTCCGCAATCCGTCCAACCACAAAGAACATACAAAACCAGAATACATATGTGACAGTAGTGCATGAAGGCCACAACACGTACGAAAGACAACCGTATACAACCATTAGTTTGTTATATATGTTCATATGTACACATCAAATAATAAACAATATCCAAGATTTGAAAGTTCCTTGATAGACCTACGCTTATTGATTTGGAAAAGGAGGCATTTGGGTTGATGGAGCGCATACATGAGGTTCAGATTCTGAAGGTCACACACGTAGCTAATTTTGTATCACATGCCCTTTTTGAATATTGCAACAGAGATAAGTAACAAGTGCGGTGTTTTAGTGCTTGGGCTCCATGGAGCCCTTTATTTGAAACATTTAAATTTTGCATTTCAAACTTCAAAAAATTCAGAAAAATAATCCACATTGTTATATGGATGTGTATCACAAGTGTGCAAGTTTTAAAGAGAAAATAAATTGATTCACGAACTATAGAAAAAAGTCAAAAGTGTAGATTTTATATAGCAAACGGTGCACATACTGTTCATTGTTTACAAAATCACTGACCTGACATGTTACTGTAGCTCACGCGTCAATTTATTTTCTCATGAAAATTTTCACACGTGCAATATACATCCTTATGACAATGTTTATTTTTTTTAAATTGAACATTGAAACATTTGTTTTGATTTTTTTATAACGAGCCCCATGGAGCTCAAGCACTAAAACACATTTTTGTTCACTAACTGCACACTCTGTGATGCTTACAAATGGTGTGATCGATCTGGGAGATCGCTGGTTTCATTTCGCGTATTCGTCTCTGTTGTCCCATATGTGCGTGATGTGATCCCGAATCAAGACACGAGCTCCAGTTTTATTTTTCTTCTTCGCTTCTGTTTTGGTCCCATCTAAATATAAAAGTGATGTGATGTTGAAGGCACCAAACGGGCCGTGTGTTTGTTGACATCCACTACTAAAGAGTCCTCCTCTTTGGCGGCTTATGCGCCGGTTAGCAAGCGCAACGGTCACATGCCTCCGCTCATGGGCTGGCCCAACCAGCACACGAGCACTTGCTCGTGATGCGCAGGGTTTTTCGGTTCTCTGGTCGCTCGGTTCACAGTTAAGAAGTCAACGGTTTACCAGTTGCGGTTGATCAGTCCACCTTTAACCACTGAATTTTCAAGAAAAATGGAAATTCTTAACGAAAAAACAAGATTTCAAAAAAAAAACTGTTCATGAATTTGAAAAAATTCATGGTTCAAAAAAAGTATGTGAATTCGAAAAAATGACACAAATTCAAAAAGTAAAAAATAAAAAATAGAAAAGGTTCAAAACATTTGAAAAAACTGCATCGAATTTCAGAAAAAAAGTTCATGAAAATTGAAAAACAAAATCATAAATTTGAGGGAAAAACTCATGGATATGAACAAAGTTCAAGACATGGAAAGTTCATAATTTGGAAAAGGTTCACAAAATGATTTTTTTACATGAATTTAGAAAAACAATAAAGAATTGAAAAAATTTGTAATTTGAAAAAGTTCATGAAATTTGAAAGAGCTCATGGATTTGAGAAAATGGACACGAATTTGGAAAACATATTCACAAAAAAAATCAAATTCGATAATGTTTGTGAAAACTGTAAAATGTTCTGGAAATGATAAAACGACAAAAACAAAAGGAAATGAAAAATGGAAAAGAAAAATAGAACAAAAACTAAAGGAAAAAGTGAAATAAAATAAGAAACCGGTCAAGAAATGCCCAATAAAAGGCCATATGCATTGGCATTCACACAACACTGGATGAAACAAAGACAATTCAAAAACACTTAATCAAATCAGCAACCTTTAACTGATAGCCTTGGGGATATAATAACATGACGAGCCATGCATCCTCTTGTTATATACATAGGATGCACAAAAAAGTAGCCATGTACATAATGAGTATTTTTTTCAAAATGGAGGTAAAAGATTTGCCTTATCGATTAATTAAAGATAGAATAGTGTTTTACATGTGCCCCTTATTACATTCCATGAATGATTACTCTCACAAAAAGTTTGTCCCTAGTTGCTTGGCTCCTGCGGTGATCCACAAATTTGCGTCGGACATGATATTATTAAGCAAGATCAGTTGTCGGGTGCTTTTGTTGCAGATAACTCTTGCGTTTCTCTCGTTCCACACGGTCCAAGTGACAATATGGTGAAGGATGCCATTGCCTTCCTATAGGGAGAGCTCGCGCCGGTCCTCTTAGCCACCACGCCTTGACGTTTTCCTCCAAGTTGCAGTTGGAGTGTCCATGTTCTCAAGATGAAGTTTATCAATATAAACATAAGGAGTATATAATAGCTACTAAAAGCTCTCCAGTACAGATAGTTAAAAATGAATCTCGCTCATTCATGCATCATACTCCCTCCATCCCAAAATAAGTGTCTTAACTTTGTACTAACTTTAATGCAAAACAGTATTAAGGTTGAGACACTTATTTTGGGATAGAGAGAGTATATGACAAATCACATATATGAAGTTGTGCAATCCATCAGACTACAAGAACGTACAAAAACACAATAAGTATGTAACAGTAGTGCATGCAGGTGACATCACGAAAGACAACCGAATAAAACTGGTAATTCGTTACATATGTTAATATTTACTCCCTATGTAAAGAAATATAGAGATTTTATAAATTACGTACTAAAGTAATAATCTAAACGCACTTTTTTTTTTAGAAAAGGAGGATGACCCCCGGCCTCTGCATCTGGGAGATGCATGCGGCCACTTTATTGATTATTCTCGAGGACCTTACAAAGTATTACAACAATATGCCTGAATCCGCTATCTTGGCAACATATGCCACTACTCCTATCCATATGATGAAGGGATGCTAGCTGGGCCAAATACCCAGACCACTCACCTAAACCTATCATCAAAAGCCGGAAGCCCCAGCCGAGCCACATACCGGGTCCGGGGCACAAACCGGTCTGACGCACTCACATGTGTCGTCGCCGACATCTTCCACATGTCCGTCTTCAGAGCAGATATTGAGGCTTCTACCTTGTCAGGCCACTCTGCCATCGACGCCACCATGACGCTAGATAGCCACCTCCACCTCCTCCTGTGCGAGTCCATCTACACGCATCGGGCGCCGAGTCTCCACTGCGCCACACCGCCGAGATCCGCCGTCTTCGATGCGGAGGAGGAAACACCGCTCCACCTCTAGGCGCATCGCCGGCTGGGTAAGCACGCAGGGAATCACGATCTTCAAGACGACGCCCTCAGGAGGGGAAGCGACGTATTACGCCATCATCTGGTCTTGCACCGCAGGTCCTGGGCTTTCACCCGAAGAAAGTGACCCGAGAGCGGAGGAGGTCGGGGAACTCCACAACGGCCCCCAGGAGGATAGCGACATCCGCAGACACCGTGCCGTCGGCTTTCTCCGGGAGCAACCCTACCTCCGCATCCTCACGCTGCCGGACGAGGATAGGGGAACCCCAGCGCCGCCAGCATGCGAACCCACTAGCCCAAGCACCTCCTGCGCGGCAGCGGCGCCATCACCACGCACGACCACCAACCTCACCGCCAGCCGAAGCTAACGGGTCAGATCGGCCGAGCCCGCCACGGGATGCATACGGCCATTTTAGTATGAGTACCAAGATAAACATGGTCCTCAGAATTTTTTAAATGAGTATTAAGATATTTTTTGATGAGTGGTTTCATCACACACCAAACTTGATCCTCAATAAATGAGAGAAAACCCCTGTGCATCACAGGTCAATTCTAAGAATTGAACTCGGGTCGTTAGGCTGCACAACCGCATGCCCAACCACTGAGCCAAGGCTCTCATATTTGTGAGGGGGAGTACATTAGGAAACAAACAATATCCCAAGTCAGCACCCAAGCATCCATCATTCTGGTCACACAAAGAATTCGATTTGCATACGTTCAATGCTACCGTACTCCGTGTAGTTATGGTTGCTGACCCTTCGGAGCCTACCCAGAGGTTCCGGCCGGATTTCAAGAAGTGGGCGATATACTTTTGTATTTCTACTCCGGATAACTATGAAAAGATATACGTAGATAAACGTGCGTGATCAAGGGGAGGTGTGAAGAACTGATACAGTGTCTCCAGCTGGAAACGATAGCTACGTCGTGCCACTAGCTCAGAAACGGACGAGCCTGCTGCCCATTTGGTCTCCAGTTTCTCGCCGGCCGGCCGGTGCGGGCGTGCTACAAGCCAAAACCCTAGTTGACGGGGTGATGGAGAACGGGAGCAACAATACAATACAGTTGGGAGATGAGAGTAGGACACATTTGTAGCATCGACCAGGTGACGGCGCCGCCACTAGTTGTGGTTGGCCATAGCGTGCGCAAGTGGTGTACTGCTTGGACACCAACAGATCGCACATAGGAGTGGTATATGTTTCGGTTCAGTCACGCCTTGAATTCTCAAGAGCGGAACACAAAGATTTGCGCGCATTTTGCTTACATGCATGTGCGCATGTCCACCCTTGTAATCCTGGGATGCAATTTGATTTGGTTTGTTGATGACGTATTGATCCGGATGTACATGCATGCATGCATTCATGAGGCTTTATTTTCAATACCTCTCGTAGGGAATGCACTCCATAGGTTTTGAGTTAACGGTTTTCTGCTGCAATATGTTCATTGTGAAAGGAAATACTCCGCCCAGCCGTGTACACAAGACAGCGACAACTCTCCTTTCAAAAAAAAAAAAAAGCCACAACTCAGAATGCCAAGATGTTGTGCCGGCCCATGATAAACGCGCATTGGTTTTGTCAAAAGTCAATTTTCACAAACTTTGATCAAGTATATAGAAAAAAGCGAAAAGTATGTTTTTCGCCCATCAAGTCCTCAAAAGTCTACATCTGATCCCTTAAGAATTTTTCGGCAATATTGGTCCCTCAAGTTTCAGAAACGGATAAAATTAGTCCAAAAACCAGATTTATTGAGGAAAACTGGCCACATGTCCTCGTTTTTCTCTATCCTCCATATGTGCCATCTACTTGTGCCTGCCCCTACCCCTGCGGTGCGCCGCCGGGCTGTTGGGGAACGTTGCAGAAAATTAAAATTTTTCCTACGGTTTCACCAAGATCCATCTATGAGTTCATCTAGCAACGAGTCATGGGAGAGTGATTGCATTTACATACCATTTGTAGATCGCGTGCGGAAGCGTTCAATGGAACGGGGTTGATGGAGTCGTACTCGCCGTGATTCAGATCACCGATGACCTAGTGCCGAACGGACAGCACCTCCGCGTTCAACACACGTACGGAGCGGATGACGTCTCCTCCTTCTTGATCCAGCAAGGGGGAAGGAGAGGTTGATGATGATCCAGCAGCACGACGGCGTGATGGTGGATGCAGCAGAACTCCGGCAGGGCTTCGCTAAGCAACTACGGAAGGAGGAGGAGGTGTAGCAGAGAGGGGAGGTGCCAAGGGCTTCAGGTGCGGCCACCCCTCCCTCCCCTCCCTTTATATAGGTGCAAGAGAGGGGGGGGAGGGCGCAGCCTTGCCCCTTCCTCCAAGGAAGGGTGCGGCCAAGAGGGGGGGGGGGAGTCCATCCTCCCCAAGGCACCTCAGAGGTGCCTTCCCCTTTTAGGACTCTCCTCTCTCTCTTATCTCCAGGCGCATGGGCCTCTTGGGGCTGATGCCCTTGGCCCATATAGGCCAAGGCGCACCCCCTACAGCCCATGTGGCCCCCCGGGGCAGGTGGACCCCCCCGGTGGACCCCTGGACCCCTTTCGGCACTCCCGGTACAATACCGATAAAGTGCGAAACTTTTCCAGCGACCAAAATAAGACTTCCTATATGTAAATCT
>LR880971.1:46431713-46459393 GCA_904067115.1 Aegilops sharonensis | reverse complement strand
AATGAGTTTATTAACAAGACCTGATCAACCTTGTTAGTGGATTCCTTTTGATGAGCATGAGATGGATGAAGTTAGAAAGCACAACCTTCTATACCCTCCTTTTACTTTCTGTTATTTAGTTGAAATAAAGTAAAAATAGTATTTTCTGTCTATTTTCCGAATTATCCGTGCAATACAAAAATACCCTGAAAATAAAAGTTCTCCAAATGCCCTGAAATTTAGATATGATTTTTTCTGAAATATTTGAGAATATTTGGCACTGAGAACACATCAGGGGGAGCTGGCACCTGGCCACCAGGGTCCAGGGCGCGCCCACCCCCTGGGCGCGCCCCCCTGCCTCGTGGGCCCATGGTGGCTCCCCTCTACTTATTCTTGCACCCACACACTCCTTCCTCCCAAAAAAAATCACCAACCAGCTCAAGCACGAGTTCTAGCTCATTTTGCTGCGATTTTCGATTTCCTTGCTCAAAGCATCTCTCACAAAACTGCTTTGGGGGATTGTTCCTTGGTATGTGAATCCTCCATTGGTCCAATTAGTTTTTGTTCTAGTGCTTTATTCATTGCAAATTTTTGCATCCTAGGTGACCATGTTCTTGAGCTTGCATGTCAAATTTATATGGTTCCAAGTAGTTCTAATGCATGATATAGGCTCCAGACACTTGTAGGAGTAGTTGCTATCAATTTTGTTGAGCTTGGTTCACTTTTATTTGAAGTTACTAAAGATTTCAGAAATTTTAGGGAAATGATGAAGAGATTTTTAAGGGCTCTTCGAGCCGAAGCTCGAAGGATAAGCAAAGTGAAGATGCGGTGAGGCCCAAATATAATCTGCCTCGCACCGCGGAGGTTCGGCCGTGTGAATGGCCTTGCGATGATTTCTTGAGAGCAGCCGGGATTTATGATGATTTTTATGAGTTGGCTGAGAATGCAGGCCTCACCGACTTCCTCCGCGACCAACGCGAACAGTATCTCTTACTCACCAATACCTTTGTGCAAAATTTTCATTTCCATTCTAGGAGGTCACCACCTACGGTGGATTTTTATTTATATGATGAGTATAAGGAGATGACCCTTCGTGAATTCTTTGAGGTTTGCAAGTTACCTTTTCCGGGTTTCATAGAGGAACCACATAGTAATGATGTGGAGGGGTTTATTGATACAATTTCTGTAGGGGAAACGAGGAAGGTTTCCAACGCACAAATCACTAGCATACACTTTCCTTTTCTACGTTACCTTGCTATATTTGCTAGTAGATGTTTAATTGGTCGCGGAAACTGTGGAAACCTGAGTTTCCCTGATATTATTATTTTGTGCCATACCTTGTTTCGTGATGACACATTTAGTATGGGAGCTATTGTTGCAAAGCGGTTAAATCTTAACCGTACTAAGGGCCCCATCTTGGGAGGCATCTTCGCCTCGCGCCTCGCTGCATACTATAACATACCTATTAGGCACTATGAGAAAGAAGAAAAATTGCTGCCTACTGTTTTTCTAGACTACAAAAGTATGGTAGCGGATGATTTTATTGTTAAGAATAGGGAAAGGGTGCTTAAATACAAATTGTTATTTGATAAAAATCACCCTGAGACTATTACTTTGCCTGCTCCTTCCTTGTTTGATTTATCTGCAAGCCAGTATCTCGTTCCGCTGGCGACCATCCAAGCCTACCAGAACCCTACATCAGCCACAGAGCCAGAGCCGGAACCACAATTTTATCCTCCACGACATTCTAATTACCAATGGGATCCGGAGATGATTGCCAACCAGTGGTAATCAGAGGCTTCTTCTTCTCAGTACGACCCTAGTTATAACTATGGATATCCGACGGGCCAGCCGTGGCAATAGACCAACTTAGGCCAAAAGCCTAAGCTTGGGGGAGTACGTATTTCTCACCGACATTACATTTACATCTACACACTCATTGCTAGATGTCGGCGCTCATACTCTTTCACTGTAATATCCATGCTAGTTTATTTTTCTTTTTCTTGCTTTCTTCTTGTGTGTTTGATAAACTTTAAGAAAAACAAAAAAATAGTGGTAGCGTTTAGCTAGTTTACTTTCTTGCTTGTAGTAGTAATAATTAAAAGAAAACTCAAAAATATTTCCCGTTCTTCTTTTGCTTGTTGGGAGCTTTCCCGTGTAAATAGTTTTATTTTTTTTCTTTTCTTTGGGGGTCGATAGGAGAAGACCATTATTAAATTGTTGAAGTGGCTCTTATATGCATTATTGTTGATTTAACCAAGAGCCCATATTGCCTTGTCTTCTCCTGTTTATTGAATGCCTGCAGATTCCAACTTAGTCCTATGCACGTGCACTATTATTATTATTCACATCGTTCGGTCGTGCAAGTGAAAGGCAATTATGACGATATATGATGGACTGATTGAGATGAGAGAAGCTGGTATGAACTCGACCTCTCTTGTTTTTGTAAATATGATTAGTTCATCATTCCTAATTCAGCTTATTATGAATAAACATGTTTGCAATGACAATTAGAGATCATAGTTGCTTATGCCATGCTTAATTATCTAGGAGTTTATAATGGTTTACCTTGCGTGCCAACATGCTATTAAAATGGTTGTGATGTGGTATGATAGGGTGGTATCCTCCTTTGAATGATTCGAGTGACTGGACTTGGCACATGTTCATGCATGTAGTTGAAACAAAATCAACATAGCCTTCACGATATTTATGTTCATGGTGGATTATATCCTACTCATGCTTGCACTCAATGTTTATTAATTTTAATACATGTTCATGACTGTTGTCGCTCTCTAGTTGGTCGCTTCCCAGTCTTTTGCTAGCCTTCACTTGTACTAAGCGGGAATACTGCTTGTGCATCCAATCCCTTAAACCCCAAAGTTATTCCATATGAGTCCACCATAACTTCCTATATGCGCTATCTACCTGCCGTTCCAAGTAAATTTGTATGTGCCAAACTCTAAACCTTCAAATGAAATTATGTTTTGTATACTCGAATAGCTCATGTATCAACTAGGGTTGTCCGTATCTTCCATGTTAGGCGGGTTATTCTTAAGAGGAGTGGACTCCGCTCCTCACTCACGAGAAAATGGCTGGTCACCGAGATGCCCAGTCCCATACTTTATGCAAACCAAATCAAAATAATTGCAAACAAAACTCCCCCGGGACTGTTGTTAGTTGGAGGCACTTGTTGTTTTGAGCAAGCCATGGATTGATGTTTGTTGGTGGAGGGGGAGTATAAACTTTACCATTCTGTTTGGGAACCGCCTATAATGTGTGTAGCATGGAAGATATTGCCATCTCTTGGTTGTTATGTTGAAAATGAAAGTATGCCGCTCAAAATATTATTTATCTCTGCTTTAAAATCGAGCTCTGGCACCTCTACAAATCCTTGCTTCCCTCTGCGAAGGGCCTATATATTTACTTTTATGTTGAGTCATCACCCTCTTATTAAAAAGCACCAGCTGGAGAGCACCGCTGTCATTTGCATTCATTACTGTTAATTTATATTGGGTATGACTATGATTGAATCTCTTTTACCCTGAATTACAATGTCTAGTCAGTCCTTGATCTTTAAAGGTGCTCTGCATTTATGTTTTGCGGTCTCAGAAAGGGCTAGCGAGATACCATCTTGTTATATCATATTATGATTGTTTTGAGAAGGTGTTGTCATCCGAGATTTATTATTATTGCTCGCTAGTTGATTATGCCATTGACATGAGTAAACATGAGACCTAAGTGTTATTGTGAATATGGTTAGTTCATAATCTTTGTTGAAAACTTGAATGCTGGCTTTACATATTTACAACAACAAGAACAAACAGAGTTTGTAAAAGTTTTTCTTTATCACTTTCAATTTATCAACTGAATTGCTTCAGGACAAGCAAAGGTTTAAGCCTGGGGGAGTTGATATGCCTCCGTCGTATCTACTTTTCCAAACACTTTTGCCCTTGTTTTGGACTCTAACTTGCATGATTTGAATGGAACAAACCCGGACTAACGTTGTTTTCAGCAGAATTGCCATGGTGTTATTTTTGTGCAGAAACAAAAGTTCTCGGAATGACCTAAAAATCAACGGACATTATTTTTGGAAAATATAAAAAATACTGGCGAAGAATCAAGGCCAGGGGGCCCACACCCTTTCCACGAGGGTGGGGGGCGCGCCCCCTGCCTCGTGGGCCCCCTGGTGCTCCACCGACCTCAACTCCAACTCCATATGTTCGTGTTCGGGGAGAAAAAAATCAGAGAGAAAGATACATCGCATTTTACGGTACGGAGCCGTCGCTAAGCCCTAAACTCTCTCGGGAGGGCTGATCTGGAGTCCGTTCGGGGCTCCAGAGAGGGGAATCCATCACCGTCGTCATCATCATCCATCCTCCATCACCAATTTCATGATGCTCACTATCGTGCATGAGTAATTCCATCATAGGCTTGCTGGACGGTGATGGGTTGGATGAGATTTATCATGTAATCGAGTTAGTTTTGTTAGGGTTTGATCCCTAGTATCCACTATGTTCTCAGATTGATGTTGCTATGACTTTGCTATGCTTAATGGTTGTCACTAGGGCCCGAGTGCCATAATTTCAATCTGAACCTATTATGTTTTCATGAATATATGTGAGTTCTTGATCCTATCTTGCAAGTCTATAGTCACCTACTATGAGTTATGATCCGGCAACCCGGAAGTGACAATAATCAGGACCACTCCCGATGATGACCGTAGTTTGAGGAGTTCATGTATTCACTAGGTGTTAATGCTTTGGTCCGGTACTCTATTAAAAGGAGGCCTTAATATCCCTTAGTTTCCACTTGGACCCCGCTGCCACGGGAGGGTAGGACAAAAGATGTCATGAACGTTCTTTTCCATAAGCATGTATGACTATGTTTGGAATACATGCCTACATTACATTGATGAATTGGAGCTAGTTCTGTGTCACCCTAAGTTATGATTGTTACATGATGAACCGCATTCGGCATATTTCTCCATCACCGATCCAATGCCTACGAGCTTTTCACATATTGTTCTTCACTTATTTACTTTTCCGTTGCTACTGTTACAATCATTACAAAACCCAAAAATATTACTTTTGCTACTGTTACCGTTACTATCATACTACTTTGCTACTAAATACTTTGCTGCAGATATTAAGTTATCCAAGTGTGGTTGAATTGACAACTCAACTGCTAATACTTGAGAATATTCTTTGGCTCCCCTTGTGTCGAATCAATAAATTTGGGTTGAATACTCTACCCTCGAAAACTGTTGTGATCCCCTATACTTGTGGGTTATCAGGATGACCTAAAGTTTATCAATCTGTGGCAGGCATAGGATATAGATGGTCTCTCTCAAACAACCCTGCAATTAAATACAAGAAATCTTTTGTGCCCCCAACACACCAAATACAATGGTAAATTACAGGTGCATTATTTCAGCGAAGAGATGATGATACAAGTGTAGTATGGATAGTAGATATAGGTTTTTTGTAATCTAAAATATATAAATGACAAAGTAGCAAGTGATAAAATGGAGAACAAATAGTATTGTAATTCTTGAAAACAAGGCCTATGGTTCATACTTTCACTTGTGCTAACATAATTGAATCATATAATAATCCCTCAGCGCGTGACAAAGAATCACTCCAAAGTTCTTATCAAGCGGGGAACATAAGAAGAAATATTTGTAGGTAGCACACCACCTCAAAGTTATCCTTTCCGATCAATCTATTGAGTTATTCCTATAAGTGCCACAAACAACCCTAGAGTTCATACTAAAATAACACCATATGATACGCATCGATCAACTCTAATGTCACTTAGGTACTCCAATGTTATCTTAAGTACCCGTGAGTCAATTGTACGATATGCATCAGACTATTTCAGATTCATAATATTCAATCCAACACAAAGAACTTCAAATAGTATCCCAAAGTTTCTACCGGAGAAAGTAGGACGAAAACGTGCATCAACCGCTATGCCTAGATTACCCCAATGTCATCACGGGAATCCGCAAGTTGATTTCTAGAACATATATCAAGTGAATCAATAGAACACCCCATTGTCACCATGAGTAACCACATGCAAGGCATACATTAAGTGTTCTCAAATCCAAAATATTCAATCCGATAATAGTGAAACCCCAAAGGGAAAGACTCAATTCATCACAAGAAGATAGAGAGTGGGCAAAACACCATATGACCCCGACTATATTAAGAAATCCCATGTTTACATCATGTTCGTGCTGGATCAAGAACACGAGAGAAAGAGATCAAACACATAGCTATTGGTACATACCCTAAGCCCCGAGGATGAACTACTCCCTACTCGTCATGGAGACTGCCGGGATGATGAAGATGGCCTCCTACGATGATTTTCCCCCTCCGGCATGGTGCCGGAAAAGGTCTCCAGATGGGATTTCTTTGGAACAAAGCGTTGCCACGGTGGTGTAAAAGTTCTAGGTTTATTTCTGGAGGTTTCCCTATTTATAAGAATTTTCAAAGTTGTAATCACGTGAAACGGAGTTACGAGGGGCCCACAAGGTATCCCGGCGACGCCACCACCCCTGGGCGCGCCAGGTTGCCTTGTCACCTCTTAGTGGGTCTTCTGATCCTCCCACGAAGCTTTGGGGCTCTCTTATGTTCCAAAAAGTTTCGTCGCGTTTGGACTTCATTTGCATAAATACTTCATAAATTATAGATACATTGGATATGTATCAGAGTCTACTACATTTATGGACAGAGCAAAGTATACTTTCAGACGTATACATATCACATTTCTCTATAGTAGCCTTTTCAAAAAATATGAATAATAATAATTTAAACAATATAAAATTCATAACCGATTCTCCTTCTATTAATTCTCTTGCCATCGAGATGCATGGATCCATGTGTCCACATGCATAGATCCCATGTTCATGGATTAACGAAACTGTGCCAGAGCTCGATTTGCATGTCATCCTATGAGTTGCTTCCTTTTGCGTATGGCACCCCACCTCCTTTTGGCATCATCTACTATTTTGGAACTCAATTTCAAGGCTACCCATTCACATATGTTGTTTGGCCAAAAACATGAACATACAAACATAATGCTAAAGCTTGTTTGTGAGCTTTTAAGATAAATAGAAACATGTTACCATTTGATTTGAACCACAATAAACTCTATTTGGAATTTTGACATGTTGATACTTGCAAGAAGAGCTTCAGTCTTCGAGCAAGTCAAAAAATTGAAGTAGAAAGAAAGAACAAAGCCAATAGTATTAAGGCATCCATGCTTAATTTTAAAAGGAGTTCACCAGCTAGTAACCGAGTGAAGATTCGCTACGGAGTTGCTCCCTATTGTTTCTCTTCCTCAATCGAAAATGAAGGAGTGACAACCATCGTAATTAAGAACCAACATTCTTGCCATTATGATAAAATTGGATTCAAGGAATGCATGTGCCTCCAGTGGAGAAAATCATATATACTTCATGACTCACTATTAGGATCATCATTCACGACTTATCCACTATTGGTTCTTCAAAAAATAACTATTTACACTTGGTTACACACATAAATCTGATGAGAAAGACCCGCCCCCCAGGTGATTGTTAAAAAAAAGATCTATTTGCATTTAGTTACACACGTAAATCATGACTGGTCCTTTCATGTATGTCATGTTGTCAAATTAATATGTTGAAAGAATGTTATATTTTCCACAAAGGTAAATGAAATAATGTTTATGTGTGGAAACATAGTTCTTAGATATATTCAGAACGTGTATTGTTCTCGATCCCTTTTCAATCCAACATCTTATGTCGAGTGTGTACTCTATATGTACCTCTATTGGTGCATCAAGCACTATTTGGCCGTTGGGGCGCTTAGGTATGTGGAAAGAGGGTTGGAGTTAACTAGGTGATGTGGGGACAACGGTGGTATAACAAGGTACCCACTAAGGAGTATCACTCTAACCCAAGATGTCACAAGAAAGGTACATGGTGGTTCAAATTCCAAATTTGATACCAGATAAATGAAACAAGTTTTACTGCTTTCATCTTTGTATGTCTCAATAGAGGTTCATGGTGGTGTTCAATGAAGGTTTTATTTTCCACAATCGACGATTCAATTAGTAAGTTGGTTTCTAATAAGTTGTATATGGTTTTGTGTTTGCCTCCTATTGAAGAGTTTCATAGGTGTTACAACGAGTTTCAGGAAGTCTATTAGAAGTTTGGAATAGTTGGAGAGATTGTTAAAGGGATCGTCCTTTTTTCCTTTGTTTTAATGAAGTTTCCCGGAAGTTCCAAATATCTCATCTGAATTCAATGGAATACATACTATTGAATTTAGCTGACCTATGGCAACATTAATTCACCTCTCACCCCGCAAACAAAATTAACACACTTGCCTCCCAGGGAGAGGATATATGGCATGCAAGTGCGGGCGCACGCATGTCCCTCGTGCCCGCTTTTTATTTTGGCTTCCGATTTTCAAAGTTTTATATCTTTTAAACGAAAATTCCAAACTAATTTATGTTTTCATATTCATGTTTCTCGTGACCAACGCTTTCAAATAAGATCCATTTTGAATATATTTTGATGACTTTTTTAAAAAATGTTAATTTTCAAGGTTGAAACTTAGTATGAGCGATCGATAAAAATCAATTACTTTGTGTCTATGACCGACAGAAAAATTGGTTGAAATTATATATCTGAAATTGATTGAAAGTTTTAGATGCAAAAACTGTAAGTTTTGTCGTTGAAACTTAAAACTTTTTGAGGAATTTTCTTTTTTACTGTGCCCTCATGTGTGATTGAACTACTACGTGAATCGTGAGGCAAAACGAGCGGGCAGCGGGACTTGGCAGGTGAGTGCCCCGCACTTGCATGCGCTTGCGCATTTCTGTTACCTCCCACTATGAATGCACTTGGAAGACTGCTCTGATGGTTCTTTAATTATGTTTTTTTCTATTCTTTTATCTTTGTTTGCCCGGAATTGTTGCCATCATGACTTGATTACATATAAACATCACGGCCTACATCCTTCTCCGGTCCCATGTCCTATCACCAATTACATAAAATGAGCTTGCTGAATATGATCTTTATCCATAAAGGTCGACAACCACACACTAAATTATTTATACATAATTTCTTATATATACCGGAATGCCATTTGGTAGTGACAGATGAGCAACATATATATAAATAAAGACAGATAAGTTTTTGGCATCTATGCAGAGATGCGTTGCTCTTAGTCAACCAGAGAAACATACCACGTGGAACTTGTCATAGTTCTCCACAACCCTAGCGGCCTAACTTTGACCATTCTACATGCATCTGATGCAACTGAAACAAGAGTGGTATTATAAATAGGTGGCTCGTGCCCGCCACAGTTATGCAAAGCCACTGAGCTAGCAATCCTTACGGTGAAAGAACACACTGAGCCTACGTAGGTAGCTAGATAGATTTGTGAGCCATGGCTTCCAGCTGCAGCTGTAGGGCCTGGCATTGCTTGCTTGCCCTCTTCCTCCTCTCCTCTTCCGCGTATGGTCAGCTGTCGCCGTCGTTCTACTCCAAGAGCTGCCCGACGCTGCAGCTCATCGTGCGGGCCACAATGATCAAGGCGCTTCTCGCCGAGCGCCGAATGGGCGCCTCCCTCCTCAGGCTCCACTTCCACGACTGCTTTGTCCAAGTAACTAAATTAAATGAACTGTTAGCAAAAGATATTTATGTCCAATTGATTTACGATCATATACTGATATTAATGTGTGCGTGAACACGCTCAATTAGACCATGATTAATGGTGGGGTTGTGTTATATGTATATGTAGGGCTGTGACGGGTCCATTCTCTTGGATGACGTTGGTAGCTTCGTGGGAGAGAAGACAGCCTTTCCGAACGTGGATTCGGTGCGGGGCTACGAGGTGATCGACGAGATCAAGAAGAACGTGGAGCTGCTCTGCCCTGGCATCGTCTCCTGCGCCGACATCGCCGCCCTCGCAGCACGGGACGGCACTTTCCTGGTACGTACGAGTACAACACAATCAATGGACAGTGGGTACACTGCACTTTTCTTGTTGCTGACAACGCTTGAATCGATCGGTACGCACGTCGTTCCTGCAGCTAGGCGGGCCCAGCTGGTCAGTGCCCCTCGGCCGCCGGGACTCCACGACGGCCAGCTTGACCGAGGCGAACAGCGACCTCCCGGCGCCCAGCTTAAGCCTGGACCTGCTCATCGAGGCTTTCGGCAAGAAACAGCTGAGCCCGCGGGACCTGACGGCGCTGTCCGGCGCGCACACCATCGGCTTCTCCCAGTGCCTCAACTTCCGGGACCACATCTACAACGGCACCAACATCGACCCGGCGTTCGCCACGCTGCGCAAGCGCACCTGCCCCGCCCAGGCCCCCAACGGCGACAAGAACCTGGCACCGTTCGACGTGCAGACGCAGCTTCTCTTCGACAACGCCTACTACCGCAACCTGGTCGCCAAGCGCGGCTTGCTGAACTCCGACCAGGTGCTCTTCAACGGCGGCTCCCAGGACGCGCTGGTGCGCCAGTACGTCGCTAACCCGGCGCTCTTCGCCTCCGACTTCGTGACGGCGATGATCAAGATGGGTAACATCAACCCGCTCACGGGAACCGCCGGCCAGATTAGGCGCAACTGCAAGGTCGTCAACAGCTGATCCGTCCATCGTCTCGCCATATGTGTTACAAATATATAGGCGTAAAATGTGTATGTAAAGTTTTAGGTTGGCTACGTACCAACCAGCTAGCATGCATGGCAGAATAACAGCCGTTTGGTTCAGATAAGATAATGCCTGGGGGCTCTTTGGTTTAATTTTACTAGCTAATTGTCCATACGTTGCAACGGGGTATACATATTTTAATGGTTCGACATCAGTTTTGTCCGACATCTACCTTAAATGCACCATATTCCAAATTTTTGGCAAGATTTAATTTTATTTAGGTATGGGTAGGGGAAGGTAAATAACGCGGAGAAGAAAAACGAGCAAGGAGGTGAGGCGAACCGGTGGGAGGAGACGTATGTGATAAAAGAGGATTAACTGGAGTGGAGGCGACGAAACTAACCCCCCAATAATAGAGATTAAGACTACCAATAGCAGACAAGGATAGAAATAGCCAATCGGTCTCGGGTCCCATATAATTGCGCCTGATTTAAATAATAATAATAATTTAGAAATTGTATAAAAATACAAAATTTCTGAAAATTCTTGGAAACAAGAATGGTATGGCCTTATACTCGTATAAAAAGTTTCACGTAGGAGTGACTTCCGTGGACTTTGGGACAAAAACAAAACAAATTTGTTATTACAAAATTGTGAATTGTAACATTTATATAGTGTTGATTTTGTTTTATTTCGCCTAGAACACCATGGAAGCTAGTCATTCCTTCATGAAACTTTTCACATGAGTATAACACTATGGCAAATTTTAGCTATACTATTCTTGTTTCCAAGAACTTTTAGGATTTATTGACTAATTTTGTAATTTTCAACATGTATTTGGAATCTGTGTGCATTGGCACCCAGGAGTCAAAGATCCGCGTTCCAAAGAAAAATATTTTTCTTCTACCACATCAGCACAGTCACCGTTCCTCCCCACCACACCTTTCCTTTTCTGGGCCGCACGAGCACCGCTCATCTTATTTGTGGACTTGGATTGCATAGCAAGAGGCCTAGACCGAATAACTTATCGGTTTGGCTGAAACTTAGCTAGCTGAGTTTCAAGTTTGGCATCATTCACCGTATCAGCCATTGGATGCTTTTTTCACGTCATGATTTGTGCGTTTCCTAGCTGGGCATATTGTCTCTCTGTGTCTGTGATGGACGCGGCCCAATGTTTTTTTTTTTCGTAATCAGGTTGTTGTCTGTTGGGGCTCTTTTCTTTTGTTGGCAGCCCGTTTCTCCGGGCCGTTTATGGCTGTCCGTCCCCCTGCGGCCCGCTACATCATGGCTTACAAGAGCCGTTGCCCCTCTTATCTATTTTAATTTTTTTCCTTTTTCTTCCATTTATTTTCTATTTTCTCATGTGGTTATTTTATTTTTAACTTTTCCTTCCATGGGTTTTTTCTTATTTTTTTCATGTAGCTCTTGCTCTCATCTATTATCGGTTTTTAAGTCGGTGTCCCAACCACAAGTTTTTAAATGGGGTCGGTATTCAAGCTTTTAAAAAGAGGCTGCAATTGCAAGTTTAGAAATAGAATCGCAACTGCAAGTTTTTAAAATGTGATTGCAACTGCCAGTTTTTAGTGAGAGTCGCAATTGCAAGTTTTCAAAATGGAATCGCAACTGCTTGTTTTTGGTGAGGATCGCAACTGCAAGTTTTTGAAATGGGGTCGCAACTGTAAGTTTTCAAAACATGATCGCAGCTGCTTGTTTTTCAAGGGATCGTAGTAGCAAGTTTTCATAATGGGGTCGCAACTTCATGTTTTCTAGTCAGGGTTGCAACTGCATGTTGGTCGCAACTGCATGTTTTTCAGAGGTGCGGGGGAGGTCACAACTGCAAGTTTTTTAAACGGGGTCGCAACTGCAAATTTTTAGGGAGAGGTCGCAACTGCATGTTTTCAAAATAAGGTTGCAACTGCAAGTTTTTAGTAAGGGTCGCAACTGCAAATTTTTAGGAAGAGGTCGCAACTGCATGTTTTCAAAATGGGGTCGCAACTGCAAGCTTTCAGGGAGAGGTCGAAACTGCATGTTTTCAAAATGGTGTCGGAACTGCAAGTTTTTAGTAAGGGTCGCAACTGCAAGCTTTCAGGGAGAGGTCGCAACTGCATGTTTTCAAAATGGTGTCGGAACTGCAAGTTTTTAGTAAGGGTCGCAACTGCAAATTTTCAGGGAGAAGTCGCATCTGCATGTTTGCAAAATGGGGTCGCGACTGCAAGTTTTTAGTGAGGGTCGCANAACTGCAAATTTTTAGGGAGAGGTCGCAACTGCATGTTTTCAAAATAAGGTTGCAACTGCAAGTTTTTAGTAAGGGTCGCAACTGCAAATTTTTAGGAAGAGGTCGCAACTGCATGTTTTCAAAATGGGGTCGCAACTGCAAGCTTTCAGGGAGAGGTCGAAACTGCATGTTTTCAAAATGGTGTCGGAACTGCAAGTTTTTAGTAAGGGTCGCAACTGCAAGCTTTCAGGGAGAGGTCGCAACTGCATGTTTTCAAAATGGTGTCGGAACTGCAAGTTTTTAGTAAGGGTCGCAACTGCAAATTTTCAGGGAGAAGTCGCATCTGCATGTTTGCAAAATGGGGTCGCGACTGCAAGTTTTTAGTGAGGGTCGCAACTGCAAGTTTTTCAAAAGGGGTCGCAACTACACATGACATATCCCATGGACAATTGCAAGAACTGCAATACATGTGCAACTGGTGCATGCCATTTTTTCCTTTCTTTTTTCTTGAAAAATGATTCTTCTCGAATGTATGTGGACCGTGTGCAACTACATGTGACGCAACTCAGCACAATTGTAGTCGACGACATACACACACAATTTGATGCATGCTCGATTTATAAGAAAAATAATATCACTAGTTGTATGGATATGCCGCTATAATTGATTTCTTAAATAAAAATACCATTCTAAATATCATCCTTCCTTCAAGCTGTTTTTTCAACACATCCGTTATTGTTTTTTTCCCTCATGACCAGTGAATCTTATTTGTGCAGCGGCTAAATGGAAAAGCTAGAATCAAGTTGTTTTTACTAAGAAAATAAATAAATTATTACATCACAATTCATATAATAAGGGCACAATTCTTTTGTACAGGTATGTTTAGTGGTCAGAGTGGTTCATATAACAAGCCATTACGTAAGGTCGTGGGTTTGACCCACATTTTTTGCATATTCCATTTTACTTTTCTCTATGAGCGATTTATTAGGCCAGGTAGATCCAGCGCGCAGCAACAAGAACAGAACAAATAATTATTGGGCTAACTTAAGAAATGTAATTATTGGGCTGGGTAGATGCGAGGCACAACAACAACAGCCAGAAAAAAATGACATGTCAGCCCAAAAGAATAAAATGATGGGCCAGTGAAAACAAATAGGCAAAATACATAATACAATGACGTCATGTGAATGAGACCATACTAAATCTCAGCTAGCTGAGTTCTAGGCGCTCCCATAACTTATTGCCCCTAAACCAGTTGCTTCCTCAGTCTTAAAATATATGACCTGTTTTTAGACTAAACAAGCCTAAAAAATTCTTCTATTTTAGCACCGAGGTAGTAGTAATTTCAAAATACTACACGACAGAGCAGATCTGCGATCAGAGCCAAATCATTTAGGGCCCTCTTATGAAGAAACAAAGGTTGCACAGAGAATAGTTAAGCTAAACAACGGGAAACCGTAAAAAAAATGTAACGTTCCGTTTCCTACCCTGCATGCATTTGTCTTCCTCCTTGGCCGCCATCTCCCACATAACCCACCTTTGATTTTTTTTTTTCGGCCACACGCAGTACAATCCCACCCGGCTGTGTCTTCTCTCTTCAGGATAGCCCCAATGCAACCTCCACCAACGACACTGCTCCTCGGTGATGCAATGCGCCGCGATTCCCATCGGCGCCTCGCCAGTTGTCCCCTCCATGCAGGGGCGGAGACAGGGAGGGGCGAGCAGGGGTCAGAACCCTGCCAATCGCTCGCCCCCCTCAACATTTGTAGCAGGTAGTGCGTATTATATGCCCTAACAGCCGCAGCTAATTACATAATTAGCCCATTTCTTTTTGAGCGTAACATAAGCCCATATATAGACAATTAACTGGACCAACACCAAAGCAAAATAGCCCACCCAATAATCCATGTACGACGGGTGGCTGGCTATTATCTTACCACGGCCCAGTGCCTAATCCATCAGTACGTACATGCGTGTTCTACTTCTGCTAGGTCGTTCTTCGCAGCCGCCGCTTGTCGTCAGCGTGTCCTGGTAGGGTCTAGGGTGTTTGCCATTCGCGCTGGCCGCTACTCGACACGACAACAACACCGGCAACCACTGATCTGCAGTACGCTATCGACGCACGGGCATGGGCGGACGGGTTGACGCAGGCGGATCAAATATGGCTAGATCTCGGGTGAGCAGAATAGATGAAGGTATATTACACTGATACTCCCTCCGTTCCTAAATATAAGTCTTCGTACTAATTTTACTATGGACCACATACAAATATATATAGATGCATTTTAAAGTATAGATTAACTCATTTTGGTGAAATTTCTACGAAGACTTATATTTAGGAACGGAGGAAGTAGTAGTTATTACTCTCTCTGTTTAAAAATAACTAGAGCTCTATGTTTGTCCTAAGTAAAACTAATTTAAGTTTAATCATGTTTATAGAAAAATATAGTAAGATCTACAAAACTAAATATACACAGTATGCATTTTTAAAGATTCTAATAAAACTATGGTGTTTCAAATATTGATATATTTTTCTACAAACTTGGTAGAACTTGAAGAAGTTTAACTTAGAATAAATTTAGAGCTTCAATTATTTTAAAACAGAGGGAGTGGGATTTTTTTTGATAAATTATAAGCTGAATTCGCTTAATTAATGTTTCTTATAAAAAGTAAATAAGTCTAGTAATTATGTGTCCATTTGTACTAGTCAAAGATGAAGCGGAAGACATCAACAACAAATGGGGTAAATCCTTTTTCAAACCAATTGGCTCAACTACAAGCTCCAACATTATTACTAATAATAATATATTTTTATAGTTCAAACAATAATTTTATGTATTATCTGGATGCTATTGTGAGACTTAATATATTGTGATATTTCTGTCGTTTGCGTTAACAATGGTGTCTCGCCCCCCTCATGTTCAAATCCTGGCTCCGCCCCTGCCTCCATGAAAAGACATCCGCTCCTAATGAGGGTGATGGCGCCATGGCCTAGGTGGTCCTCGCCATGTCGGATTCCGGCCTGGTGGGTCGGGCCAAGGACCCCTAAGTCGGTTCCATGCTAGGCCATGTTGGGCGTCAGATGATATGTTATGTGAGTACTCCGGAAAACCTGACGTACATGTCAAAGATACTGGAGCCATGGAGGACTCTACCTCCACTGACGTAGCTGACTAGGATCTATAACCCTAGGACCCCTGATATGGTATATAAGCCAGGGTCAGGCTCGTCAAGAGCATACATACAATCCCTTCATATTAACATATACTTTATACACAGCCCCATCAAATATACACGAGTAGGAGTAGGGTATTACCTCTATCATAAGGGACCGAACCTGGGTAACACTGTGCTCCTGTTACCGTCCAGCCTATTCTCCTTCTCGAGATACTCTACCGAGGGATCTGCCAGAATCTACTCTGACAGTGGTCGCCCAAGCAGGTTGGCTATCTGCTTCGATAAATCAAGGCCAAGGTGGACTTCCCCACTCCAGAGGTAGCCGGGCAGTCGTAGCCCGACTATGTGTGGATGCTTTTGAGGACGATTCATTGAACTTGCTTTAATCTCGGCAAATGAATATGATGTGCAGCTTGGAGGCGACCGAGGTACTCATTACCCACAAGTACAGGGGGTCGCGACAGTCTTTGAGGGTAGTATTTCATCCAAATTTATTGATTCAACACAACGGAAGCCAAAGAATATTTATAATTCAAAGCATTGAGTTGTCAATTCAACCACATATAAGAAATCACTTTCTTGCAGTAATTTATTAATAGAAGAGTAGCAGTAAAGTAGCAATAATAGTAACAAGTGGAGCAGTAGCAAATAAACGGTGACAATAGTAGAAAAGCCTAAGCATGGATTAGCGATGGGATGTTCGGATGATGTTCAATATGCAACTGTTACGACCTAGAGTGACACAAAACATGGAAAATAAATTTCTAATAGAAACCTACATACTAAAATTTAGGACGTATATATGTTCTCTCTCCGCTAAGACCACCCTTCCCTTCACCCCCTTGATGGGTCAAGGACATGCCCTACGAAGAGAATTGCACCCGACACCTCCTGCATCACGAAGATGGCAAATGAATGATCAGCGACGAAGTCGACACACACTTGCCGTTGGTAGGCCGCTATAAATCTACCAAAGCCAGTAGTGACAACGGGCGCCTCGGTGCCTTCCTCGTTTACCTTGATGACAGGCTTGTGTAATACTTCGTAAAAGCGTCGAGCTTCTGCCGCCCTCCTCCATCATGCCGGACATGTTGGACTTTTCCAGCTTGAATACGTGGTTGAGACCCATGTCCCGGAGAACGTCGATCATTTCAAATGAACCAAAAGCACCCCCAATATAAAGGAGATTTCAACATTGGAGCGTCTCCAATAGATGATGCAAAATACGGCATCCAAAAACAGTTTTATGGCACTAAAAAGCAGGTTTTAAGGCACCAAAAAATTTATGTCATGGGAGATGATGCAAAATAGGGCACTAGAAATTTTTCTGCCATAGCACATCATGTAAAACTGGTGCCCTAAAACTTCCAATCATGGTAATATTCCAAACACTATGAAAACGTTCAAACTTAAACATGAGCTCAAGGTATTTGTGACATACATAATTATATGATTCGACAAAATGCAAAAAATCTTAAGATTTATTTCTTGAATTGTTTCGAAATTATTAAACAAAATCCCCAATTCTAAGCGACAGAGAAAAGGATTGTATAGCACCAATGTAGAGAGTATTAGGACGAAGAGATTGACATGGGAGTGTCAACAGCGAATCAAAATGGAATGTCTGGCACTAACCTCATAGGCTAACATGCAGCCTTGTTCTCGAGAAAAACCCGTGTCATTGAAGCTGAAGGGGAACTGGTAAAAGAACACAGGAAGCGTCGTCAGTGAGGAATAAGCGGAAGGCCTCGATGCCATCCTCTCTAGCACTAATCTCTTCCTTCGTTAGTGGAAGGCCTCGACGCAATCCTAACACACCGGGCATTGCACGCTGCCCCTGATTGTGTCGACCTCCACAATTAGCACCGTCGAGAGGCCCCTCACGGCAGATTTCGCCACCGTCCGCCCGCCCTTTACCGGGGGCACGTGCTCTTCCTATGCAGGGAGCTTCCAGAACAACTTGTCGTCTTCCTAGTAGAGTGGCAGGCCCGTCTCGTCCGGCAGTGCGCAATCAGCGTCTTCTTCTCCTCATTCAAGTCGCGAGGCCAGGGAGAGCTGCGGCGGTCTACTTTTGGGCATCGACACAGCGGTCCATGTGGTGGGAAGGGATCGACGCGTCGGGGTCGTAGTTGGGAGGCTGCACTGGCTGGCTGTGGGACACAAAGCGGGCACATTGGAGTTCTATTCTATGGCCGGTCACGGAAGGGGGGCGGGCTGCCAACACCTATGGTGCGGTTGTATTTTGCAGCAGCCGGGTGGAGTGCTGTAAATATGCAGCACGCGGGGGTAAAATATGGGTCTGCTCCAAAAAATTTGTAGCGCTATATAAGGATCAGGCATCTGTTGTATTTTTGTTTTTTGTCCAAATGCCCAAAAAAAGTTTTTTGAGCATTGCCCTATTTTACATCATCTGTTAGAGATGCTCTGACTTTGAGCCATGATTTATTTGGTCGACACAAAATATGTGAGAAAGTCTCTCGACGCCTTGACCAAGTATTGTTTGACGTGTTATAGATCATGGAATTGACTAAACTAAAAATATGCAAATGAAATGGCAGGTAATTGTAGCACAAACATGGGAATAAAATTTCTAATAGAAACCTAAAGATTAAAAATTAGGACATATGTCCTCTCTCCACTAAACACCACCATTCCTATCACTCCCTTGATGGGTCAAGGACGTGTCCTGCGAAGAGAATTGCGCCCGACACCTCCTCCATCACGAAGAAGGCAAACGGATGATCAGCAACGAAGTCCACCCGCTGTGGCCGTTGGTAGGTCGATAGTTCTCTACCAAAGCCAGCAGTGATGGCGGCCGCCTTGGTCCCTTCCTCGTTCACCTCGATGACAGCCTTGTGTAATACTTCATCCAGCGCCGGGCTTCTGCCGGCCCCCTCCCCCATCATGCCGGACAGGTTGGACTTTTCCAGGTTGAAAACGTCATTCAGTCCCAAGTCCCGGAGAACGTTGATCATTTTTGTGGAGAAGGTGAGCTTGAACTTGGGCAGACGGAAGTCACCGACGCGAACGGTGCTCGTCGGCAGGTGCTCACGTAAAAAGTCAGGGCTGGATGCGATCTTGTCGGTCAGCCGCCACAGCCCGTTGTGGTCATCAGGGAGGAAGACACACATCGAGTAGATTGCCGATGCCGGACCAGGCAAGCCTGTCCGGTAATAAAGCTGGAGCACCTTGAACCCGTCGTGGCAGGCAATGCGCTGCCTTCCCGCGACGCGCTCCATGCCCGGGTCATGCATGAAGGGCACGTCGACGGTGCTGCCGTCTAGGCGGTAGAACTTGTCATCCTTTGTGTGTTTCTTGTGGAAAGGCTTGCTCCACCCGCCCTTGAAGTAGATGGCGTTGGCGACCACGAGGTCGGTGAGCTTGGACAGTTCGCGTGGATCAACGATCGAGTGGATCCGGTTGTTGGTGGACGCTGCCACCCATGCGTTGATCTGCTTCCCTGCTTCCTCCGGCTGCACCACCGCGCACATATTATTAATTAGTTGTTGTAATAGATGGATCAATCTGGACATGTGCCCGTACGGCGAACGACAAATCGGTACTGACCTTTTCGTGGAAGTCTACGGCGCCCGTCTGCGCGTTGTACGACTTGAGGGCGGCGTCGACGTACGCGGCCTTGAGAGGTCTCGTCTTGTCGTGCCATACGGCGCACGCGAAGCTGACGCATGGTCCGCCGGTCCGTGACCGGTCGGCGAAGGCCTGTTCCGCCAGCGCACGGACGGACCCAGCGAGCTCGTCGCGGGACTGTGCGCCGAGGACGCCTAGCATCTCCGCGAGGGTGCGCTCGCGGGCGCCGGCGGCCACCAGGGAGAGCGCCGCGTAGACCGACACCGGCGAGAAGATGAGGTTGTCGTTGTTCTTGCCGGCGTCGTCGGCGAGGCGCTTGTTAAGGGCTAGAGAGAGCGCCTGCAGACCGGACCCGGGGCTCGAGGAACGTGCCGGCAGATCGGCCACGGAGTTCGTCGAGATCCATCGGCGTAGCTTGGGAAAGCGGCGGGGCTTCAGCGATTGCATCTTGGGTAGGACGTGAGTTTGGTGCTCAGGTCATCTGTCTGTCTATTTAGAAGTTGGGCCATTGGTATCACCGTGAGGGACCGAGCTCCACGCAGTCCACTCTTTGGGCTCATTCGATTAGGGATTTTCTAAGAACTCCTATGGGCTTTTCACCAATTGGATTTTTTTTCCTGTGTAGCATTTGTTTCACAGAAAGAAATGCACTAGGTTTTTTTCCAGAGGGGTAAAGCCAAATTTATTCATGAAAGTCCACATGGTGTGGGATACATCTATGATCGTGAGACACGCCAAACCAAACGTGGCGTCCCGGACCTCTAGAGAGCGAAAACTTGGCTAAGCTATGTGCTTCATAATTAACAGCACAACTTTCAAAAGAAAAATTACAATGAAAAGTAGATGATCTAAGGTTTATCTCTGTGATGATCGCTCCATACGACCCATGCGAGTTCTTAAGAAATGCACTAGGTTCATTAGGATTCCGAGCATTACGTAAGACCTTATGATAAATACCCAAGGGTTGGAGTGGGCTTATGTGACACACCCTATTTCATTGCTTGAATTATTCCTTTGATTCCTTAGGCCCAATTTGTATGCATTGAGATATTCAAATCCGTCCTAGTAGGTCCAACAAATTAAGAAAGGTTGTATTTTCTTTAAAAGGAAACCACATATATCTTGATGAGTTAGGTTGATTTTGATTTAATGTGAGGTGCAAGTCACCATACCTTTCTGGGCTTGAATTGTATTTAATATGGGGACCACGGATCTAACAAAGAAAAAAAAGATGATGAATAAAATTTTCATACATACAGTGTACATAATACAAGTCATAATGTTTTTATTACAAAAACACTCTTTTACGAACGGCCGTGCCAACGCTCAGTTTCCAGAGGGACACGCCCAAAATCTCTCCCCTACTTGAATTTAGTTCTGGAGTTTGGTAATTAATTTCAACACCCCCTAATTTTAATTGTCAGTCCCACTAATTAATAGCCACCCCTGATTTTAATTGTGGGGCCGGCTAATTAATCCCCACGCTCAAAGAGATGGCGAGGAACCATGCCGTCCTGTTGAGCCTAGAGTGGTCGCGCATGTTGACGTAGCGCCACAGCTCGGCCTGGCGTGCCGCTTTGCGTCAGGAAACAGAAGGGTATCCACAAACTGATGGTAGTGATGGGTAATTTTCTTTCAACTCCAGCTTCTAAAGTGTTTTGGAAGTCCTCCAAAACAGCTTCACAAAAAACATGAAGTAGTACCCCAGATTCTTATTTTTTCTGCAGAGTGGCATATCATGGTGCTACCCCGTTTGGCTTGCGTTTTCTAGAGCGGAGCAGTTCCAAACAGGCTCTAAGAATATAAAATCAGATTGCTTGATACGTGACAGACTCTTCTCTACGACGGACTAGCGTATGCAGCATCACTATAGGTAATGTTTAGGGACATATTGTGATACACTAAATTAGTACCGCTTGGCTAAAATGATTAGAGATTCCCCATCAATCTTTTGACCCGGAATATATTACTTTCTATATATTTAACTTGCTCCAATCCTTATCTATTACTCCCTTTATAAAGATATATAAGAGCATTTAGATCACTAAAAGATCACTACTTTAGTGATATAAACTCTCTTCTATTTCTTTACAGGGGTAGTACTAGCTAAGTACTCATGCATTTTTTCAGGATTTTGAAGTAACGCCCCCGCGTCGCCACCTCCCGCCTGCCTCCCGCCGTCAAGCAGCGCCATCCACCGGTGCCTCCCCCTCGCCGCCGCCTGGGACCATCGCCGGGCAAAGCCCGCGTGCTGGAGGCGGCGGCGGGGTCTTCTCCGTCGCTCAACGCCCTTCCTCGGGGGTCGCAGCTGGGCGCGCTCGATCCAGATGCGTCTGGCGCGGTTTACATGGTCGGGCCGGCAGCTGCTCGTGTGGCGGCCTCGGGCTTCTCTGGTGATGCTGTGGTGGCGGGGGCGGCTGGATTTGGTCGGTTTCGGCTAGATCCACGAGCAGCGCGGGGCGCGGATGGTGGGGCGCGGGCATGGGCAGACGAGCGGGATGGCAAGGCTGTCACGGGGTCTGGTGCGCGGCGGGGCTGAGCAGCAGCTGCAACTTGGTCGCGGGGCGGCACGTGTGGCCAGGCGTTGCCGCGCAGGGTGGCGCGGCGAGCGCGCGCTGGGCGCGTCGCAGGTGCGGATGGGAGGCCACGACGGGGGCTCGTGTGCAGGGAGGTCACGGCCCTGGGCGAGTGTGCGCACGGTGCTGGGCGGCGTGCTTCTACAGCTTCGCTGGGCGGACGGCGTGGATTTGCGGCAAGGCAAGGATGTCGGGGTGGCGGCCCCGGAGCGGTGGCTGCGTCGGCATGGGCTGCTGCGGCGGCTGGGGACGGTGGATTCGGAGTGTTTCCCGTGGATCTGACCCTGGCAAACGCGTCGTCTCTCTGTCGCTTGAGGTGCTGCAGCGGGTCGTCTTGTCGCGGGAGGGCTTTGGCGGCTGACGACGGGAGGTGCTCTTCACAACAGGCTTGGCTCTGGTGGTCTAGGTATCCATGGTGCCCAGATCCGCAGGCTCACTGTTAGGAGATGAGGGACTTGGGCGAAAGCTTTTGACGACATCGGCGCCTGCGGGTGTCGTGACCTTCTTGGAGGCGTCGTCGTAGAGTTCCTCCTCTCCTTCCATGTGCTTGGGCTCTCCGGGTGAGAACCTAAACTTAAGTATTCTGGAGTGGGCGGCGGCGGCGTTTTATGTCGTAACCTTTTTGGAGGCGTCGCTTTGGAGGGTCAGCCTTTGGTTGTTGTGCGGGCTCTTCCGTTTTCATGGGCGGTGCATGCCGGGGCGGCGGCTCCGGGATGCTCAGTTGAGAGCCGAGGCGGCGGCCTCGGGCAGCGCTGCGGCGGTGGCCCCAGGAGGTAGGGTTGTTTGTCGACATGGCTTGGGTGAGGGCCTTGAGCTGCGTGGGTGGCAAGGTTGTCGGCTCGGTCGACGCGTCCCAGTGGGGGTGGTTGGACGGCATGTCGGGGCGGCGGCCCCGGATGTGGTGCGGCGTTCGTGGTCTGCCTGCGGTTGTCCTGAGCAGTGCAGGCTGCAGACTGCTGTATCGTGCGGCGTTGTTGCTCGAGGGTGAGCGGTGGCATGTCGGGGCGCCGGCCCCGGATGTGGTGCGACGTTCGTGGTCTGCGTGCGGTTGTCCTGAGCAGTGTGGGCTGCGGGCTGCTGTATCATGCGGTGTTACTGCTCAAGGGTGAGCAGTGGCATGTCGGGGCGGCGGCCCCGGAAGGCGGTGTTGGTTGAGTGCGCAGGGCGCAACGGAGCAGTGGATGTCGAGGTGGCGGCCCCGGGAGATTTGCAGCTTCGAGGGCATGGACCTCGTGTCGTGTGGGCGACGTGGTTGTCATCGATGTTGTTCGTGGGTGGACTTTGCCCTGAGTGTGTTAGTCTTTGGGGTGGGCTTGGCCCTTGTTGTTCCGGTTTTCGCCCGGTTTCCCCTAATTAACTGGGCAATTCTCTTCTGCTTAATTAATAGATGAGACAATCTTTGCCTCCATTTAAAAAAAATACTCGTGCGTTGCTACGAGGTGAAACAATATTTTAAGAGTGGTGGCATATGACCGATTTTCCTTGGTTGCAACACCGTCCTCGAAGGCGTGGCCGAAGCCATCGACCGTCAGTGCTTGCTCGTCCTAGAGCGCATGACCGTCTACCTTGTTCTCAAATGCATGTTGTCCTCGCCCGCGAACATTTCGATAACCCACAGCATGTAGATGTCCTGCAGGTCATGGTCCTCATTTATCTTGATAAACACTTGGTCGCCCATGGCGGGAGCGCATGGTAACCGTTGGCCACATTGGTAAGCGCTGGTCGGTTATGTCGCTCAGAGCCAGTTGACTGTCACCAACATCAGCGCGAGCATGTTGGCCATCCTCGCCCGCAAACGCTTTCAATTGATTCGACGCGATTAACTGTTCACCTAATTAAATAATTGCAGGCATAATTAATTGTCTGTCTAATTATCTACAAGCACAATTAAATGTGTGCCTAATGAATTAATTGAGTTTCTAAATGAAAAATCCCTAATTCTAGTTATCCGCACACACAGTTAATTGTCTAATTAATTGTATTAATGACTCTACTTTCAAATTGATTTGGCGTGATAAAATACCTATTTAAATGGACTTAATTAATTGCATGCATGTCTAATTAATTAATTGTGTTCCTAACTGAAAAAAAATCCATATTCCTAATTATCCACAGACATAATTGACTGTCGACCTAATTAGTTAATTGCATTAATGACTTGATTTTTAAATTGATTCGCCGCAATAAAATGCCTACTACGTACTTCAAATGAACGTAATTATTTGCATGCATAATTAATTTTATCTCTAATTAATTTCATTAATGGCTTAATTTTCAAATTTATCCGGTGCTTCATTTTGAAATTGTTTTAGCATAATGGTTGCGTCCCAACGACGACGACATACACACTCCCCTTTAATCGTACAGATGCATTGCTTTAGGCGTTAAACCAGGTACTACTATATTGTTTTGGATTTCATGCCTGGATCGGGAAACTAGTGGTAAGGCGCGCTCCCTATCGACAAACCATGAGGCCTGTGCAATCTCTCTCATATGGTGTTTGGGGCTTTTGATTCTCCTACCTTCCGTAGCCTCCTCCTATGCTTGTGTTGTTTTAGATGTTTCTTTAAAGACATAAAGGGCATCTTAGATGTGATTAATATCACCGAAAACAAAAACCATCTTGCAAAACAAACATATATATGATAAACAACTGGACGCAGAATGACCAGTGTAAAAATAAAATCATAATAGTCATCTCTTCTACTGATTATATGCCGCCCACTGCATAAATTGGAATCGAGTAATTACTAGAATCTGGAAAGATCTTCTTATAAATCTCCATTGGTCATTTCATTTACGCGTGATGAAACCACAACCATATTATTTTCTATGTTTCAAAAATCTGGACCGTTTGTTTATATTGCTTTAACAATTCAATCAATAAATAGATATATCAAGGAATAAATGTTAATTAGAAGTAGCCATTTCTAATTGTTGTGCCAAGATCCTTCGGCATTGACTGATATATAGTATGATATGTCGTGTTTATTGTTCTAGATGACAAACTTTTATATATATACCATCCACCTACAGATTGAGCTTGACGCACAAAACATCCCAGAAACCTAAGAAAATCGTAGCAGCAAAGCCATGAGGCAGTCGCAAGCTCTCTCGCTTCTCGTCCTCCTCCTGCTCCTCGCCTCGTCCAGCGCTTCCATTCTAGAAGATGCGTGCAGGAGCTTGGGCAACCCTTACTACTACAACACCTGCATCAAGTTCTTCAAGGCCGACAAGGAGAGCGCCTTGGCGAACAAGCGCGGCCTCGCCGTCATCGCCACTGGAATCGCCAAAAAGACGGCCGCGGTCACCCTCAAGCGCATCGCCGCCGTGAAGGCCGTGGACAAGGACCCGAAGATCCAGGCGATCCTTGTCTTCTGCGACCATTTTTACTCCATAGCCGTGGGCCTGTTCGATGAGGCAGCCAAGTGCATCTGGTCGAACAAGGTGGGCGACGCGGTGACGAGCCTCGGCTCCGCGTGGAACGTGCCCCGGAGCTGCGAGGACGAGTTCCGCAAGGCAGGAGTGAAGTCGCCGTTGCATGCCGAGAACTCCGAGTTCGAGATGGAGTGCATCATCACTATGGGTGTAACGGAACGGCTGCGTGTTCTGTAGGAGTTGTTAGCTAGCCGCCGAGGATATGTATCTGGGTAGAGTCCATTGCCATTTCAATGACCAAAGTTCTCGATATTAATAAACTCCGTAATGTTATCACTGGACTATGCAAGAAGTCCAAATATTGCTACTCTTTTCTGGGCACCTGGTGATGGTATCCTGTAGCTTGGTGGCTTAGGTTGTTGGCCGGCTGATAGGTGCCCGAGGATAGCTTTGACGACTTCTTTTTTCTTTCCTAGTAGCTATAAGGCTGCAGTTTCTATTAAATGAAAGCAGACGGGAGTGAGTTAGTGATCGAGTTCTATGGAGCCTTTTATTTTCGAAAAAATTAAAATTAAAATTTCTCAGTTTCAGAAAATTTTGAAATTTTTTTAGGAAGAAATACGCTGAAATGCAACCAATATAAAAAAAAATCTGGACTTCTGCGGATGAATAGTACTATGGGTTAAAAACCACCAGATTTGTTTTTTTACACAGCCCTCATTTCAACGTATTTTATTTTGATTACATGCATGTACATTATGCCTCTATGTATATCTAACGCCGACACGTGTGATGGGAGCAAACCCGGCCACATGCCTATAACACAAAGACTACCCTACGTCATCGCATGCATGTATGTGAGAATCTTTTCGGACTTTAAGTTTTTAAAATGTTTTATCTCTTCAATGAAAAATCCGATTGAAGATCCGTTTTCACCATTAAATTCCTCGCGACGAGATCTTCAAAACTAGATCTCATATCAGTATTTTTCGGCGAATTTTTCTTGGGTTAAAAATTGCCATGTATATTGCACATGAATTGCCATGGTGTTTACATTGATGTTGCCATGATATTTTCAGCTATTTTGTTCTACATTAAAAAGTAAATTTTGACATATTATAAAACGGGAAATTAAGAAACTAGACTTGACATGAATCATAAACTAAAATTGCCATGATACATGCACTTTAAATTGCCATAGTTCATACAAAAAATAATTTTTATGGTCAAAGTCACTGGTGGAAAAAAGGCCTTTGGTCGCGGTTCGCAACTGCCATTAGTCGCGGTTGCGCAACCGCGACCAAATAAGCGCGACTAAAGCCCCCCACCTTTAGTCGCGGCTGCTTAAGAACCGCGACTAACGGCCCGTCCACGTGGGCGCCAGGCGGCCGTCGGGGCGGAGGACCTTTAGTCGCGGTTCTTCTGGCCAACCGCGACTAAAGGGTTTAGGGTTTTAGCCCCCCCCCCCCCCCCCTAAACCTGTTTTCTGTTTAATTTGTATTGTTTTATTTCTTGTGTGCTTTATTTTAATTTTGAAGGAGTTTCATATATTCTACGGTACTACATACATGCATATGAATGTACAATTTCAAATAAATTTGAAATTAGAATCAAAAAGAATTCAAGAGGAATATACAATATATATTAAATATCATCGGATGACCATATACAATTTTGAACAAGTTTCCATACATGATTTAATCCATATAAAGTTCTACGTCCTCGTAATAGTGTTCTCCTTTAGGATGGAGGACTTCCCTGCTGAACCATCCAGCTAGTTCCTCTTGAAGTGGTCGGAAGCGAGCTTCTAGACTAAGCATCATCCGGAGGTTATTCCTCTGAGCATTGGTATCACTCGGAACCCGCTCAGAGGTGTATCTCCGGATCCTCTCACAGACATAGTATCCACATAGATTGGTCAACGGTGGCTGAATATCCCCAGCATTCTTAGGCTTTAACATTTTGAATTCTAGCTCTTTTTTGAATTCACCGACCTTTGTATCTACGAACCGTCTCCAAACCCTACGAGGCAAAGAAAATTAAATGAACAAGAGAGTTATTAGTTACTTGATATTAGGAAATGAACGAAATAGGCCGATCGATATAGAGCGCAA
>LR880971.1:46386978-46403697 GCA_904067115.1 Aegilops sharonensis | reverse complement strand
CCCCCCCCTGTGGATCGCCTTTTCAGTTTTAAAAAAATAAAAGAAAATGATGGAAATTTCAAAAAAATAAAAGAAAATAAGTTTCCCTTGTGATATGTGGTCTAGTTGTTGGGAAAATTTACAAATATGAATTTCGACTTTATTTGCAAAATCTCTCTGGAAATTTGTAAAATGGGCATAACTTTTGCATACGAACTCGGGTGAAAAAGTTTTTTATATGAAAAATCATCTACTCAAAAAGTTTCATCCAAATTTAACTGGGGAACCCCGTTAAACATTTTCAAAATCCCCAAAAACCTAACAGAAAAAAGTTACGGGGCTTTCAAGATCTAGAGGCAAAAAAATTCAAAAAATTTCAAACTTACTAGTGGCGCACCGTGGATGTGGTGCGCCACTAGTAACAAAAAAAAATTGGTTTTGAATTTTTTTTTCAAAAAATGATACGTAATATGACCTGAAAGTTTGAAATATTTTTCAAAATTTCATCATAGTCATGAACATGAACAAAGTCCTAGACATCAACAAGGTATAGTAGGATTGATATGCTAGATATATCAACAAGTGCCTGTGAAGTGAGATGTTGCTGGTGTTGGATAGAACTTTGAAGTTAAGCGTGCTTGGGCTGTAGTAGTGTGAGGATGGGTGACCTTTTGGGAAGTTTGACCACGGAGTGCAATTTGACCTGAGATTAAGCATATTGACCCAAGATTAAGCCATAGCGAACTGAGATTGAAAAAAAATTGAAATTTTTTTAAAATAAAATTCTGAAAAAATATTGTTACTAATGGCGCACTTCTATGTGGTGCGCCATTAGTATACAAATACTAATGGCGCACCGTGGGCTATTCTAATGGTGCGGCGCACTTCTATGTGGTGCGCCATTAGTATACAGATACTAATGGCGCACCGTGGGCTATTCTAATGGCGCACCAACGGTGCTCGTGCGCCATTAGTATACCAGATACTAATGGCTCACCACAGGTGCGCCATTAGTAAAGAAATACTAGTGGCGTGGTACTATTGGCGCACCGGTAGTGCGCCATTAGTAGGCAAAACCGGTGCACCATTAGTAGGCCTTTTTCTAGTAGTGACTTAGCTAGTGCTACATGATCTGGCATTTTTTTGCTATTAGCAAGGTGAGTCGGTTTGTTTCAAAACCAGGAGATGTGCAATAGAAAGCTCTAGAGAGAGTTATGTGTTATTTGAAAGGTACTGCGAGTTATGGAATTAACTATACTGGATATCCAAAGGTACTGTAAGGGTATAGCGACTCAAACTGGATCTCTGATGCTAATGAGATAAATGCCAAAGCAGATATGTATTCACTCATGGAGGTTGCACTGTTTCTTGGAAGGCTTGCAAGCAGACCATCTTAACGAGCTCAACAATGGAAGCAGAACTCACAACAATAGATATAGCTACGGTCGAAGCAGATTGGCTTCGTCGGCTCTTGAATGACTTGCCGGTTGTTGAGAAATCTTTACCGGGTATCCTTATGAAGTGCAACAACCAAACTGTGATTGCTAAAGTGAGCAGCTCAAAGGATAACATGAAGTCATCAAGATAAGGTTAAATTCTGTCAGGAAAATGAAAAACTCCTGAGTTATTGCATTGGATTATATCCAAACGTCTAAAAATTTAGCAGATCCTTTTACTAAGGGTCTATCATGTAATGTGATAGATAATGCATCGAAGGAGATGGGTATGAGAACCATAATATGAGTTGTTCACAGTGGTAACCTAGTCTATGTGATCGGAGATCCCGTGAATTAGATGTGGAAGACAATTTGTTGGTCAACTGAGAGGAGAGTATCCTTACTATTAACAATACCACTCCATGAAGATGCAATACTCTCCTAATCTGCATGGTAGGTTGATGTATATCTTAATGTGTTCTAAGTGGTTCGTCTAAGTAGAGATGTTGTCCTACAGAATATCTTTTCAAGAACACACGTATATGGGTCTGATTGTTAAACATCGCAATCTATGAGAGTAGGATGCTCTCTAGTAAACTCATGAAAGGTATTGAAGTATGATGCATAAGCTCCACCCGCGGGCAAGACCAATGGTAGCCTAGTATTGGTCAAGGCTTGGTGTGAAGCTAGATTCGCAGAAAACTTGCAGTTCAAGGCATAGTCCACTGTTCAAGTTGCTTACTAGTGTAGCATAGAGTTCTAGATGGAAGTTCAACTTAACAGTCTCCACTTCAGTACCGGTATATAAAATAGTGTTTTGAAACCAAAAGCAAATTTTGTGTACCTCTAGAATCTGGTGGGGGATTGTTGAAATTTTAATCTATTTTGGGGTAGCCCAACAATCAGTTTCTGAATTACTATGAAACTCAGAGGCCCACGCAGCCCATTTGTGCAAGGCAAGAGGTGGAACTAAAGTTTAGTCTTACATTGCTAGTTTGGTAGGAGTTGGACCTTCTTATAAGGGAGGTTGTTTTCCCACATGTATGAGCATGAGAACAAGAGGGACATTTATGCGCGCTTCTCCTCCGCCGCCCACCTCGCCAGGCCTCGTCCCGACATGGGTTGCGGGAATGAGCCGCACCGCGGGGTGGAGATTGAATCCGAACGACGCACCTCTTTGGATGCAGGCTGCAGAAGGGTGATAAGGTTTTTGGGGAGCGCTCTGCGCGACTACTGACCGGTTCATCACGGACGCTCCGGACGCAGACGACTTCTTCCCCGAGGTTGACAACCTCTTCGACACATGGCTGGCACGGACATCGAACCCAAGACCAGTGGTTCTAGCGCTGTTCCGTACGTCTTCGTGTTCTCTCTGTTTAAGATCATGTCTCAGTTTCTTGCTCCAGCCTTTCTTGTTCTAGCCTCTCTTCTACATATGTTCTGTTCTACTTTACATGTGCAAATGCTATTTGCTTTCACTCTGCTAGATTACATGACTTGTTTCATCTCTACTATATTAATCATGTTTTATCTACTATTTTTGTTAATAAAATCATACGGTAAATTGCTCATATTTCCAACAAAATGCACCCGGTCACTAGTTAAGGCATACCGCCACGGTTTCTTCCTATTGATCCGGGTACAGTTGACAAGCAGGCTGCTATCCATGCGGATATTAGGACAATTGCGCAGGTCAAGTAACTCTAGGAGAGGGCAGTTCTCAAGGATGGCTGATAACCCTGCATTGTCGAGGTCGTCGCCGAAGAGCTGCAAGGAAATTAACCTGGGCATTCGTGCAATTGCAAAGGCTTCCATGTTGCGGTAATGGGGGCCCAATGTCGATAAATTTCCCCGGGCCATAGAATTGCTTGGCATGTTTATAGTGCTTGAGCTGTGGGCAGAATTCAAGCAGCTGCCAGGCATACGTATCATTACAACTCGAAAGTGCAAGCTCCTCGAGCAGAGGGAACTTCTTCAGTGTCTCTGCAAATGGTTCTCTGGTGAGCCTGGATACGACGAGGCTGAGGCTCTTTAACGAGGGTGCCCTGCAAGGATGGATGTGTCGTGTTAGTAACCGAATTTTCTGAATGATTAAAATATCTGAAAACAAGGAACAGAGATCCTAATTACTGCTTTGCGAGGTAAAGGAGTAGGTCGACGTCAACATGGTGATCGCCCACGAACGACTGGCACTGCCCGGCGCTGAACGGGGTGGCGAGGAGCCGTGCCGTCCTACCGAGCATGGAGTTGCGGCGCCACAGCTCGGGCTGGCATGTCGCTGGGCGCTAGGTGCTGATGAAGCATGGACTAGCTAGCGAGATGCTAATTCACGAGTGTAGATTACCCGATCTTTCACGACGATGCTTGATCAACAGTTCTCCCCCGTGTTCCTTCTCGCAACCTTCACGATAATTTTCACCCGCGTACGAAAATGCATGAAGAAATTAACCCCTTGGATTAGCACGTAGGCATCGATGCGATGATCAACCCTCCGTCACTAGTAAATTTCCATGGTGGGAAAATAAAAAATAATACACAAGATATGGCCGCCCGTAACTCGGATTTTTTTCTGTATATCAAAACAAAACTCAAAAACGGATCTGATACATGGACACCATCTTCACTTTTATATAACGAACACATGGCCTAAGGATCACACCACCTGAACTCCTACCTATATATACGTAACTAACATAACTTGCCCTCACGGTTTGGATGGCACGTAATTAGCACAAGGGAAACTACTAACTAACAAGAAGATGTACTTCCTAATTTTATCTCTTGGTTTAGTTGGCTCCAGGCCTGTGTGCATGCATACGCTCACATTTATAGGTCGACTGCAATTTACTCCTTGCTTCAATCTTGGCTGCTGTGTAATTTTGACCCTCTTGTATATTGTGTCTCCACAACTAATGGCACAAAACCCAGGCCCACATAGCTCACGTTTCTTGCCGTCTCTACCACGGTACGAATAAGCTCTTCTCGCTCAACTCGGTTTGTTTAACTTCAATAGCAGCCACACTCTTTGATATACTAGACGTTGTTGTGTTCGTATCAGGTGCGGCACGCCATGGACGGGCCGCCAAACATGAGGTCAGCGTGGTCCAATTTGTGGAAGACGCACATCAACGCGTCCACCCAGTCGACACCCATTATGTGTATAGCTTAATGTTTAAGTATATAATGTTCAATACAACCGGTATCTCCACCCAGTTAGAAAACTCCGCATAATTTCTATCACTCATGGTCCAACTATTATGTGAATGATTGAACAAGAACAAATTGTGTTGCAGAGAAAAGAGAGTACAAACGGAGGACGAGAAGGAGGATAAGCAGCGAAACATATGATCTAAAAAGATGAATGACACATTTCTCCGTGGAAGAACCAATCAACAAGTGATGCAACAGTTCAAGGACATCAAGTCCTACATATTTTTCGTATTCCACAATTTTTACAATTAGCATGAGGATAATTTCCCTTTTATTTGCAAAGAAAATATACTAGCATATATTCTAGAAATCTTGATCAACTTTATAGCTCTCGGTCATGATATTTAACGTTGTGTTTAAGGAAACTAAAATACACACGAAAGCAAACGTATGTTTGTAATTAATCTAAGAGCACAATATTGATCCGTCATCACTTGCGATTTGTGTTTTATTCTTTTATAGAATATTCTAGTTAACCATAAAAAGAGACCGTCAAACTCTTGTATGTGCTTACAATTTAGTGAAATTAAAAAATTTCATGATTGATGTTAAAATTGTACAATACAAATATTTCATCTTCGTATTTAACTATAACATTATATAGTTGCTAATTATAATGAAATGTATAATGGTTAAGATCATATGTTCAAATTATAAATTCTAAAAAAATAAAAAAAAATTATAAATAAATGATTGCCTAACATCTCGTCTATCATACTGCATATGGACGGCATCAACATCCGAGAGTTACTACTCTCGTTGGCATGAAGAAGAAGAAAAATATCATATCGGAACGAGACGATTAGACATCGTACTTGGCGCAGCAGACCGATCAAACTGGGCTGGTCCTCTTCCCTAGGCGAGGTCATTACCAATTTAGTTTTGAATCTTCTAGTAAGTGTAAATTGTTAAGTGTGTCACATTGTTATGATCAGTATGAATTGATTTTAATGTCCACTGAAGAATTTTTTCTTAGTTGAGAATTGCGAAGGGTTTGGGTTTGACCACTCAACTCTGTTTATCTCAGAGCTTGCACTGTACATGCAGTGAGCTGTACACTATCTTCTCGTCATTGTCGCAAAAACCTTCGCCACTCAATTCACAGGACAACGGGCCTCCTCGGCTACTCCGAACCCAACATCTGCCGCTAGAGCTACCTTCCACCAACACCGCCACTATGAAAACCTCGTTGCGGCAGAGTCAAGGTGCTCAGAGAGGGTGCCAGCGATGTGGACGAATCGCAACAACAACGTTGTGGGTAAAACTAAAACACCATCGATAACTTCTATTGCTCTCATAGCAGAAGTATATATATTTTCCGCGAATCGGTCGGTGAAGACTAACGGGGAGCTCTCAAACTTGAGGCAGTTGATGTCATATCAAGATGCATGTTTGTCGACCCAACAATGCACCCGGTCGTCAGTTAAGGCATACCGCCACAGTTTCTTCGTGTTGTTTGTTAGACTGTACATACGTAGTCTTGTATATGCCTTGTATTGTACCTTTTGGTACGTCTATATAATGAGATAGCCACACCCCGTTTTAGGGTGTCGAGCCAGTTTCCCAAACCCTATGTTTTACATGGTATCAGTTTAGGTTACGATGTCTTCCGCTGCACCACCTCCCGCCGCCGCCGCCGCCGCGCCGATCTCGAACATCGCCGCTGCCGCGCCGGCCCTAGCCCCGATGTCGCCCTTCCTGGCCTCCCGGCCACTCGCGGCGACGTACGGCGCCACCCTGCCGCCGCCCGCTTCCCCGTAGGCGCCGGGCTTCGGGGACGATCTGGCCGCCCCGCCCGACGCTGCGGCGCTGCCGGCTACAGGCGGCCCTCCTCCGCCGAGCAACCCGTGGCACGGCGCCTATGGTGCCCCCCCGCCACCGTCGTCTCTCTGGCCGGGATCGGCCCCCGCTGCGCCGCCGCCGCACTCCTGGCCGGGATCGGCCCCCGCTGCGGCGCCGTCGCACCCCTACACGGCGGTGCCGCCGCCGCCGCCGCACCACTACTACTCCGCGCCGCCGCAGCAGTCCTATGGGGGCGCGGCTGCCTCGCCGTATGGTGCTCCCGTAGCTCCCGGGCACGGTGACTCGGCCCCTGCAGCGCCCGGCCTCTACGGCCCTCCTGCAGCGCCAGGCGCCCTGGCTGCTCCCTCGCCCGGCTACCCCTATGCGATGATCGCTCGTCCAGAGATGGCTCCGTCCATGGATCCGTATGCATCACTGGCGCAGGCATACACTGCTCAAACCGCGGCGCCGCCGCCATTTTATTTTTCGCACCTGCTACTAGTGAAGCTCGGGCCGGACAACTACCTGTCATGGCGTGCGCATGTCTTGCCTCTCCTCCGCAGCCGCTACTTGGAGGGCTACGTTGATGGGTCCATCCCGTGCCCACCTCCTCACCATCCGGCATATCACACCACACGTGGGTGGCGCAGGATCAGGCCATTCTCTCTGCCATCCAGTCCTCGCTCACGCCGAGTGTTTCGTCGATGGTCATCTTCGCCGCTACGTCCAGGGAGGCGTGGGCGGCCCTCCACACCAGTTTCGCCTCTCAGTCTCAGGCGCGTGCGCACTCTATACGCACCGAGCTAGGTGAGACCAAACTTGGCGATCTCAGCATCACGGAGTACTTCAACAAGATGACGAGCCTCGCTGACACCCTGGCCTCTGTTGGTCGGCCACTTCTGGACGCGGACTTCACCACCTTTGTGCTTAACAGGCTCGATGATGATTATGATAATGTCATTGAGAACGTCCATGGTCGAGATGATACACTCCCGCGTCGTGAGCTCTATGCACGCCTCCTTGGGCGTCAGCAGCGCATCAAGGCGCGCCGTGTTTCCCCCAGCTTCGTCTCCGCCAACGCCGCCACACGCGGCAAACCTCAGAAGCCGGCCCCATCAGGTGGCAAACCACCGGCTTCCCCGTCGCAGGCCTCGGGGGGCAACGCGCCGACTATCGCAGGAGGGAGTCGCCCAGTTGCTTGTTGTTCCAGTTGTGGCGCTCCTCAGGCTTGTCAGCTTTGTGGCATAGATCGTCACCTCGCCTCTCGCTGCCACCGACGCTACAAGCAAGACTTCCTTGGCCTTGGCAACAATGGAAAAGGGAATGATAAGCAGGCTGCAGCTGCGGTTACAGGGCACGACCACGGGCGCACCCAGTCATACTCCCTTGATCCGGCGTGGTACTTGGATACAGGAGCGACGAATCACCTCACCGGTGAGATGGGCAAGCTCTCCGTTCAGGAAACGTATCGTGGACATGATCAGGTGCACACCGCCAATGGAGCAGGTATGCGCATCTCCCATGTTGGTCAGGCATCACTTCTTGCACACAATTTTCGTAAACTGCATCTTTCTAACGTCCTTCGAGTTCCCTCTGCTACGCATAGTTTGTTGTCTATTCCTCAACTTACTCGTGATAATAATGTCCTTGCTGAGTTTCACCCTTTTCGTTTCTTTATCAAGGATCGGGACACGAGGGCCGTTCTGCTTAGTGGTCGTCTTCGCCATGGCTTATATGCACTTGACGCACCGTCTGCATCTCTTACGCCGTCTTCTCCTCAGATGTTCAGTGGTGTTCGTGTGTCGCCTACGCACTGGCATGCGCGCCTTGGACATCCTGCTGCTCCTATAGTTAGTCATGTGCTGCATCGCCATGAACTACCAGTTGTGTCCAATAAGAGTGCTGAAACTATTTGTGATGCCTGTCAGCAGGGCAAGAGTCACCAACTACCTTTTTCAGAGTCTAGTCGTGTTGTGAAACATCCTCTTGAGCTTGTGTTTTCTGATGTATGGGGTCATGCCCAAACATCTGTTAGTGGTCACAATTACTATGTCAGTTTCATTGATGCTTACAGTCGGTTTACTTGCCTATATCTTATCAAGCGAAAATCTGATGTGTTTAATGTTTTCATTCAGTTCCAAGCACATGTTGAGCGTCTCCTTAAGCATAAGATTATTCATGTTCAATCCGATTGGGGGGGGGGGGTGAATATAACAACCTCAACTCGTTTTTTAATAAGCTTGGGATTTCTCTTGTATGAATCAAAATTGAAACTAGCCGACTCAAAGTGGACCCAGTTCATACACATTGTGCCAGTCAAAGAACAAAAGAACAGGGTTGGCAGTTACATGATCTAAAGGGGAACACAAACTGGGATCTGAGCCTGACCTTGATAACCTTTCTTCTGCTTATCAGTACAATGAATCTGGGATCTGAGCCTTACATCATCGAACTAGGCTTTCGCCCGCTTTATAGATAAAGCAGAAGTCGGCGTGGCCTAGTGGCAAAGCCATCCTTTTCTCAGCCTTACATTGATGCAATGCAAAGGCAGAATTGTAACAGTATATTTGAAATCCTAACCAGATAATGGAATCATGAACAAGAATAAATTGCAACAGAAAAATCCTTTGAGAAGCTCACTATAATGCAGTGTTTCAGTTAAACTGCTGTTCCCAGCTCTTGAAAAAGTTATGGTGCAACTTCTAATCAGCTAAAACAAACATACAAACAGGAAACATATGCATATTTTCTAAGTTTTAGTGTTAAGAAGACCAACGGGTAATCTTTTTAAAATAAGACCTCAATAAACATAAAAGAAAATTATCCATTCAAATAAAAACAGAGACAAGGCGATAGAATTGCTAACTAGTAACTNACAACCTCAACTCGTTTTTTAATAAGCTTGGGATTTCTCTTGTATGAATCAAAATTGAAACTAGCCGACTCAAAGTGGACCCAGTTCATACACATTGTGCCAGTCAAAGAACAAAAGAACAGGGTTGGCAGTTACATGATCTAAAGGGGAACACAAACTGGGATCTGAGCCTGACCTTGATAACCTTTCTTCTGCTTATCAGTACAATGAATCTGGGATCTGAGCCTTACATCATCGAACTAGGCTTTCGCCCGCTTTATAGATAAAGCAGAAGTCGGCGTGGCCTAGTGGCAAAGCCATCCTTTTCTCAGCCTTACATTGATGCAATGCAAAGGCAGAATTGTAACAGTATATTTGAAATCCTAACCAGATAATGGAATCATGAACAAGAATAAATTGCAACAGAAAAATCCTTTGAGAAGCTCACTATAATGCAGTGTTTCAGTTAAACTGCTGTTCCCAGCTCTTGAAAAAGTTATGGTGCAACTTCTAATCAGCTAAAACAAACATACAAACAGGAAACATATGCATATTTTCTAAGTTTTAGTGTTAAGAAGACCAACGGGTAATCTTTTTAAAATAAGACCTCAATAAACATAAAAGAAAATTATCCATTCAAATAAAAACAGAGACAAGGCGATAGAATTGCTAACTAGTAACTAGTATTTAGTACTAAGAAGACCACTTTATAAATAAAGGAGAGAAAAATAAGTCCATTCTTCAGTTCAAGAAAAAACAGACACATGAGTCAGAGCAATTGGGAAACATTTTAGATGTTGATCCAAATGACTTGTAGTTTTAGCATCAATGCTCATAGCTGCCACTTCAGCCCAAAGGATATTCAAAGAAATATAACACAACCATGTAACAGTTCAGAGCTTCTTCTTTTTTACGGGAAAACTTCTGATCTATTCATCTTTAATCATGGAAGTACAACGAACACCAAAAATAATAAAAATTACATCCAGATACGTAAACCACCTAAAGACGACTACAAGCACTGAACCGAGCCGAAGGCGCGCCGCCATCATCGCCCCTCCATTGCCGGAGTCGGGCACAACTTGCTGTAGTAGACAGTCGAGAAGTGGTCAGGCTAAGGCCCCATAGGACTAGTGTGCCAGAACAGCAACCGCCGCCGATGAAGAATAACGTAAATCATAAGGAACCAAACCGAAGACACACGAACGTAGACGAACAACGACAAGATCCAAGCAAATCCACCAAAGATATCTTGACCATATCTTGTTGTACATAAACAAAGAAGCTAGCAGGCTCATGGTGTATCAAGTTACTATACACTGTAGCTCATGTGGATATGGAGACCAAGGCCATTAAGAAGCACCATCACACTCAACAACCCAAACCTAATGAAAGGCTAAGTGTTAACAACATGGTCATATGGTCAGATAAAAGGCGAAGCATTCACAACATAACCTCTCGTGTCAGAAAGAAGGTATGTGAAACTAGAGATTGTTTGAGCTGAAACGGAGTAGGATCAAGGCCTCTGTCATGGAAAATGGCAACCACCTTGTCATCCATGTCAACATGAAGTAGCCAGTCGTCATATTTGGCCAGCACGAGCAACTCACCATCCCAAGACACAACAAGCACATACCAATAGCCGTCAAACTTTGGAAATTGCACCCTTATCTCTGCGACCGGCAATTAAACCCGGTACTTGAAGGTCTAGACTTGGCCTTCATAGTCCAAGCATTTCACCCATTTCAACCAGGTCAGCCTAGCCATGACCAATTGAAGAGCGCATCTGTTGAAACGACTCAGCGAAGGTGTCAAATACCATTATCATGTGGACTCTGCACCAATACAGCCTACCATGGAACAGGACAGATCCAGGGGTGAGGTACATCAATAACTCCGCATCAGGACACCCTATGTACCTTGGCGGCTGGCCAGAGCCTAATGTGGAGATGTAGGGGCCATCTTCAGCGTCAGGCACCAGCTCATCACACATCGAGTTTGAGATCCAGTACAACAATAGTCGGTACTCGCCCATAGGGCTGTGTGGGTACATCCCCAAGGGCATGAAGCCATAAATCTGCTGGAGAGGAGCATACTGACGAGTTGCTGGGTTGCAGATGCAGAAGCTTCTGTACTCGGTGAAGACAAGGAGACCGTCGCACGATGCCTGGATTAGGAGGACACTACCAAGTCGCGCGATGGACTGCAGCTGGTCGGGAGCGGCGAGCCCTTCCCGGCAGTCCAAGGGGATGATGTCCAGGGACTCATCACCCTCGTCGTAGAGGAGGGGGGGTGGGCTGGTGGCCGTGGTGGGCGAGGAGGAAGCAGGGGGTGGAGGCCGCACGGCACCACGCGTGACAGACGACGTGGCAGCGGAGGAGAGATTTTGGGGGGAGGCGGACGAGGATCTCCCAGATGGTGATCTCATCCAAGAGGCCGGAGAGGAGGGGCGTCACTGTTGTTGTTGCCGCTCTTGCGTTCTCCGGCATGGTGGCCGGCTGGGCACAGCATGAGGAGCGGTGGAGTCAGTGAAGGCGGCGGAGAGAGGTTACATAAAAATGCATGTGGACTAGGCTTAGCCCATCTCATTGAGATGAAACACCACACTACAAATGCTGAAACGGGCTGGGCTTGTTTCTATTTGTTCTTTTTTTCTTTTTTTTTTATGATATAGCTTGCCCCTCTCTGTTGATCCAAAAAAAGCTTGCCCCTCTCTAAAGAAAAACAATTCTGTGAAGGTGGCCCAGGTTACACGCGTCTCATCTTTCATGCTTGAATTTAGCCGCATACGTACTGGTTGCTTGATGTTTCACTGGAGGACCTCGAAGGAAGTGTTGATTTTGTGTTGGAGCTGAGAACTGTACTGCGCCTTCCCTGTTTTTTGTTTTTGTTGTTGTTGTTGTTGTTATTGGTGTTGTTGTTGGTGGTGGTGGTGGTGGTGGCGGTGGTAGCAAATAGTGTTTTCCCTTCTAAAAGAAAATAGTGTTTTCTGAATGTACATTGAGTTACGCGCAAAAATAATGTACACTACCCAGGCATTTCTTATTATCTTTCCTTTAGGATACCTGTATCGGAAATTGAAGAGATCAAGTTTGCTTGAGGCCGTGCTGGTAAGATATGTCATCATTTCGAAGAGATGGTCCATTGCTCCACAACACACCGAGCCCCATAATCCCGTAGTGCTCAGGAGCTAACTGAAGGGGTTGATCTGCGTGCGTCCCCATCTTGTCTTGTGCAGTATGCTCGCCGAGAATGCGGGCTGAGATGGTGTGATGAGGAGGGGAGCACCATCTGGGAGATTTGCCTCCAGGTTTGCAGAACAAGCTTGGCCTCTTCGTTTCCTTGAATTTTTTCATTTAGTCGAATCCTCCTCCATGGGATGATGAATCAATTGTGTTTGTCCTTCTCGACGAGGAATTGGAAGTAGTACAATGCTACTTTTGCAAAGTACCAGCTCCAAATTATATCTATCCAGACAGACTATGATTGAACATTTGACATGTATTCCTTTGATCTGAAGGCATGGTTGCTAAGGGCTAGGAGGATCTTGAAATTTGTCGTTCTACACTTCATGATGCATGCGGCACATGTCCGCGTTGCAGATGCTCCAGGTGTGTTGTGGCCTTTTCAGCGACAACAACTGCATATGACAATTCTTGTTGGCTGAAGAAAACGATAAAGTGGGTGACCTCAAGCCCTGTTATAAATAGGACTTCTTTGTAGCCTTAAGTTGTAATTACACCTTTTATTCACTCTAGTTAGACTATCATAGTGCGGTAGCGGATTAAGGCGGGGGCGACCCGTGCGGTAAGGACAAAGATGAGCTTCTGTGATCCACAAGCACCCAAAGAATAGCTGGGTGACGTCGGGCACAAAGTGCAAACCAGGCGAGCCGGTGAGGGTTTGCCGATTCACGAGGCACACCGACACCGGCCACCTTGCCATATTCCCCCCGCGTGGTGAGCCATGGCGAAGTCGGATTCATTGTCTCCAAAGATCAATCATAATGTTTTTTTGGCGAGAGACCTCAACAATGCTACATCCTCGATAGCATGCCGAAAGGTGATACCCCAAGACTACACCATATACCAATAACTCGCATGCAATCTACTCAAGTGAGCATTGCATTCCTGATGTCTCCTAAGCTCACAACTTGGTTACATTTCTGGCCCATATCCAGATAATGGTCAAAACATGACAATAAATTTTAGCATCCCTTCTTTCGTTTCCTCATCTCTCACATTGCTCACTCTTGTCTCGGCTAGAACACCTTTTATAACATTGTTTTTTTTTTTGCGGTGGAAAAGGGAGCTTTATATATCAAAGTAATAGGATTACATTCTATAGCCAGTAGGCTAATGAGAGCATCTGGGGCAACCTGCAACCACAACTCGGTTCGATGCTCCGCTCTCGACAAAAAGGCTAGTCGATTTGCAGCCGTATTCTGCACACGGTCAATACACATAAGAATATGCTCCCTGTCTCCTAACAACTCCTTAATCTCCTCTATCACATGGCCTAGGTATGATGCGTTATGTCCCGCTTCCTTCAGCACCTTCACAACTGCAGCGCAATCAGTCTGAACAATGAATGGCAAAGAGGTATGCATCAATGCCGCTTTAACTCCTTCTCTGACCGCCACCAGTTCAGCTTCAAAAGCATCTATACAATGGGGAATATACCAGCATCCAGATAGTACATGCCCCCCATTGTTATCCCTTGCTACCATGGCTACTCCACCACCATTGTTGCATGTTCCAAAGGATCCATCCGTGGAAAGCGCTACCCAGCCCGCCGGTGGCGGCGGCCATGCGGTTTGCTCCTTCACCCGATGGATGCACGGTTTTATGATCATGGCGCCCTCTTCTAGTGCATGACCTTTTCCCTTCACCAAGTCTCTCCCATCATTCAACTTAATCTGCTCCAAAGATGACACATAACTCAGAAGAAACTTACGTGTTGCCTCAACAGGAGTCGGGACTTTGTCATGCAGAGTGTCATTCCTTATCTGCCAATTTCTCCATATGATCATCAGGACCCTTGTCCGTTCTTCCTCCGTGAGAGTAACAAGCAGGTCAAACAACCACTCAACTCCAGTGTTCAAAATTGTCTCCTTCGCTGGGACCTTCCAAACCTCACCCATGGCATCCCACACAGCCCTCGCCGCCGGACACGCAACAACGGCATGAAAACTGTCCTCGGTAGTGCACCCACATCGTTGGCACTGGTCAACAATCTCCAAGTGCCTATGCTTCTTAACTTGGCGTGTAGGTAAACCTTCCCGTAACAATTTCCATGCACAAAGTTTCACCTTTTGCGGCACGTTGATTTTCCAAAACATTCGCCATACAGGTCGCTCCCCATCAGGCCTTGTACTCGTCACAGCACCACCTTGTTCTTGGATGCGATGTGAAACTGCTAGGTGGTATGTACTACGAATAGTAAAACGACCATTTTTTTCAGGATGCCATTCCGAAAAATCATCCATTAGTCTTGGCGACACCTTTATTTTTAGAATCTCATTAATGTCCGCCTCAATGAAGTGCTCATTCAGCCTATAACATTGTTGGGTTGGGTGTGCATAATGTTTTACAAAACAAATGCATTTAGAATATTGAAGCTGAGATCGAAAATAATAAGTGCAAGTGATTTCTGTTCAATGGTTGGCGATATGGCAGAGAGCACATGGTAGATCGCTTATCTTCCCTTGTAAAGTCTTGTGCAAGAACCTATGTTTTTTTTCTGTAAAGATCACGTACCTATGTTTTTTTTTTAATGTCTCACGTACCTATGTTTTTGGATAAAGATTACGTCAAAAACGCTTTAGTTATCCTCAACAGTAGAAACTTCACACACACTAGAATCACTACTCGTCAAGCATGACTGTAAAACTGACAAAAACTTAGCTAGGCTCATCAAATTAACTGGTGTATGGACCAAGTGTTAACTTGTGCATAGTTCAGCACACCTATACGCAGTGGCTGCGCCAGGAATACGGCAAGCCCCAGGCCGCCCCAGGCCACCTTCGTCCACTGTAGATACAGTGGAGAACTGTAGCTGCACTGTTTCAAAACTTAACAAAGGAATTGGTCTTCACGCCCCAGGCTGCCTGGGGCCTGTCTCCCCCGCTGACTATACGACTGACAGAAAAGATTCTGGCCGAATGTACTAACATGCATGGACTGAATTTCAATGCACATCTTTCTCTACTAGCGCTGCAACTGATGATGGCCTATCGTGGAGCAGCGTGGCCCGAGGCGCGGCCTTTGATGAAACATGTGCAACTCAAATCATAAATTTCACTCTCATACAAAGTGCAAGAGACTACAGAACGACCCTTTCCTTACTAGCGGAATACATGTTTTAGTTTACTGACTACTGGAATCTTTGGCAAATGTATTTTGTCAAGCACTCGGTAAAGTCACTAGTCTAAACCAAGTGAGAAGGAAAACACTCAGCAAAGGCAGAAAACTCAGTCATAACCTCCGCTTTTTCGAGTGTCCGACAAAATACATTCGGTAAACAGGTGGACACGTGTCCCTATTCTCAGCGGTTGACAGTGGGGTGACGGCACATCCACCTATGTTGTGGGACTCGCTCCGGATCTTGTTGAAAATGGAGTGGCAGTTCTGCAATATGCAGATGATACAGTCCTTTGCATAGACCATGATTTGGATAAAGCTGTGAATATGAAGTTGCTGTTATACATATTTGAGCTCATGTCTGGGCTCAAAATCAATTTTCAGAAAAGTGAGATTCTGTGTGTAGGGGGGGATGATGAGATCCTTAAAGCATATGCTGATATTTTTGATTGTCAAATAGGGCACTTCCCCATAAAGTATCTTGGGGTGCCAGTGACCTTTTCTTCTTTGCGAGTAGCTGACTGGGACTTTTTAGAGTCCAGATTCATTAAAAGGTGTGATTCTGGCCTGGGGGGCAATGCCTCATCTGGGGAACATTTAACATTGCTTAATGCTAATATTTCTAGCATTGCCTTTTATTATATGTCCATGTACCTTTTATCCAAAACGATACTTGCAAGGATTGACAAGTGTAGAAGGAGATTCTTCTGGCATGTGACTCAGAACAAAAAACAATATTACCTGGTTAAGTGGACTAGAATTTGTAGATCCAAGAATAAAGGGGGGCTGGGTGTGAAAGATCTGCATAAGCAGAACCTCAGCCTGCTTACTAAATGGTGGTGGAAGTTAGAAACTAAATCTGGACTTTGGCAGGATATTGTGAAAGCCAAGTACTTCAGTAGGGCTACTGTGGCTGATATTAAAATGAAGTGCAATGACTCACCATGCTGGAAAGCCATTATGAAGGTGAAATATCTTTATATGGCAGGGAGGAGAGTAATTGTACAGTCTGGAAACATTGCCAGACTGTGGGTTGATCCCATTGGGGACAATATCCCTCTGGCTGAGCAGTTTCCTCGTCTTTTCTCTATTTGCA
>LR880971.1:46370351-46386786 GCA_904067115.1 Aegilops sharonensis | reverse complement strand
AAGGAGATTCTTCTGGCATGTGACTCAGAACAAAAAACGATATTACCTGGTTAAGTGGACTAGAATTTGTAGATCCAAGAATAAAGGGGGGCTGGGTGTGAAAGATCTGCATAAGCAGAACCTCAGCCTGCTTACTAAATGGTGGTGGAAGTTAGAAACTAAATCTGGACTTTGGCAGGATATTGTGAAAGCCAAGTACTTCAGTAGGGCTACTGTGGCTGATATTAAAATGAAGTGCAATGACTCACCATGCTGGAAAGCCATTATGAAGGTGAAATATCTTTATATGGCAGGGAGGAGAGTAATTGTACAGTCTGGAAACATTGCCAGACTGTGGGTTGATCCCATTGGGGACAATATCCCTCTGGCTGAGCAGTTTCCTCGTCTTTTCTCTATTTGCAGCTATCCTGAGTGCACTATTGATAAATTCTTAAATGTTGATCTCTAGTGAGCTTAATGACCAGTGGGTTGTTGTGAGTAAATTGGCTAGAGAAGCATGTGTTTCAGACGCTGCTGATGTGATCAAATGGGGCTTGGGTGGGAAAACCTCTTTTACCACCAAATTTGTTTATTCGTTCTTGGAAAAGAATATTGCAGGGTGCGATTATAGATGGATCTGGGGTGCCAGAATCCCTCTCAAAATTCAAATATTCTTGTGGCAACTTTTTCAGGATGCTGTCCTGACTAGGATGTGATGAAACACCGAGGTTGGAAAGGGAACCCAAAATGTTCCTTTTGTGGAAGGAGAGAGACCACACATCACCTATTCTTTGCTTGCCCTGTTGCCAGGGTAACCTGGAGGACAGTGGCATGTATATTTGGCACTGCTTTGTGCCCTGATAACATCTGGCAAGCTTATTCGTGGTGTTATACATTCTTCCCTGGAGGGGAAAAGATTTATACGACAGGGATTGCTGCTATGTGCTGGGCGATCTGGTCGTGTCGTAACAGGGTTACTTTTGAGTTCAAACCGCTTACAAACCCATTTGAATGTATATTCTCTGCCTGTGCTTTAATTTGCTACTGGGCAGGAATGATGAAGCAAGAGGATGCAGTTGCCATGAGGGACAGGGCGAAGATGTTGAAGGAGAATGCGTCGATGATGATGAGGATCTGTGCTGCAAAACACGAAGAGGCGACCCGTTGATCCTGATGGAGATGTTCCCTTGTGGTCTAGCTTGATGTTTGAGTTGTTCTCCCCTGCGTGGGCTTGAATTTATGCTGCTCGACTGTTGTGAGCTTGTGTGCTGTGACTTGTGGGGCTGTTGGCCCTGGTTCCTAGCTTTAGATATATGGTGTCGTCGGGTTTTCGCCCCACAGCGAGTAATCTCGATGGCAAGTGCTTGCACTGGGTTTCCCGACGATGCGTTGAACTCGCTCCCCCTTTTCTCCTTTCTTGGACTGTTGTATTTCCGTTATGTTGCAGTAATGGAAAGAGGTGATGCCCGGTTTAAAAAAAAGCAAAATATTTAAGTTGTTAGTAAGTTCATCTTTGCTGAGTGTTTCCGTGACAATTGCTAAACTTTTTTTAATTGATTGTTTTGTGAAACAGAGTAGTATTTAAGGTTTGATTGTCATTTGTGCAATGTACTCCCCTATACCATACCAGAGGTTTACCATCCACCGTGGACCTATGTAGCTGGAGACGTGGCCTTCGAGAAACACGTGCAACTCAAAATCTTAAATCTCGAAAAAAATCTTAAATCTCGCTCTCATACCACATGTAGGAGATTGCAGAACGACCCTTCCCTCGCTAGCAGAATTGACATCTTTATTGAGTGACAGAATCTTTGTCGAGTGTATTTTGTCAAGCACTTGGTAAAGGTAGAATACTCGGCATAGCAACTGGTTGAGCATGTTCCGAAGACGGGGCAAGAAAACCATAGAAATAGAAAAATTGCAGGAAAGGGATGCCATGTCTTGTAGATTCGTACAAAATGTTTATAGTCATCCAAAATGGGAAGGAAAGGAAGGATTCATATATGAATTTTCAAGAAAAAACTTTCAACCTAAATGGCATTACAAGAAAATTCCATGAGCATATCCCTAAGAAATTCCTGCGAAATTCATGTGTTCCTAACGGGGCTGAACATGAATGATCTTTAAACAGTACAGTCACTACCATAGATGGACCTAGAACTAACGCAAACTGGACTAATTAAGATCTTCCATATGGTGTGCTAGTCAATACCTCTTATGGCTCGCTCACGGTCATGGGTCACTCTTCTCAGAAATATAACTGACTTACCTAGGATCAGTTGGGCCATTTAGAAGCTTATAAATTGAGCTTTCTTTGAATATAAATTCATTTTATCTTGGTAAAAAAAATTAGAGCACACAGGAGATCTGCATGAGTAGTGAATTTTTTTATTACAAGCACACCATAGCCATGCTCTACCACCGTAGTATTTCACAGTATTACTCATATTAACCCCCAAAACTGCCTACGTGCTTGAACATACAGTACATTGTTGATGCCCTTGACAACCGATGTCGATGATTAGGACTTTGTTCTTGAACACCCTATGGAAACAACAATTGCACCTGCCACCACTGGCATATACCTATAACTGGATTCCTCGCTTCATTCTCTCATGCAAAACCATGCATGGCAAGCGATAAGTAGAACTTTCAGAAGCAGTGAAATAGAGGCTCAGAGTACATGACATGATGTGTAGGTGTAGCAGTAGGGACTGGGAGGCGATGCCTGATAGGAGCTAGTGGGCTTCACCGAGAAGCGTTGTATCATTATCAGGCAGGGCATGGGCAGCCCTAAGATTGGTGTCAGCGGACAAAGAGTGGTGATGAGTTGGTGGAGTGAGGAAGATGAAGCGGCAACATGCTACTCAATCGCAAATATTAGTGAGAAAAGTTCTTTTTCTAGAATACGCACAAGCATGTGTATCATTATTAGTGGGAAAAGTTGTTATAATAAGGAAACTTGTCTGTAGCCTTAGGCCCATATTGTAATTGACCTTTATTTACTCTAGTTAGACTATCAGACAACCGTCGTGAATCAAGGCTTGGAAGGGCAAAAACGAGCTTTTGTGGTCTGCAAGCATCTGAAAGACCCGTTGGGTGATGTCAAACACAAAGTGGAAACCAGGCGAGGCTTTGCCGACCTACGAGGCACACCGGCCACCTTGCCATCTTCCCGCCATGTTGTGAGCCTCCAACGGTCAGTCATAGTTTAAGTTTTTTGGCAAGAGTACTCAGCAAAGCTACATCATCGGTAGCATACCATAAGGTGATACCCTGAGACTACAACATGTACCGCTAACTCGCTTGTAATCTACTGCACGCAAGTGGGCATTGCATTCCTGACGTCTCCCAAGCTCACAACTTGGTTACATTTTTTGTCCATGTCCAAATAACAGTCAAAACATAGCAACAAGCATCCCTTGTTTCCTTTCTTCATCTCTCACATTACTCACTCTTGTCTGGGCTAAACCACCTTTTATAACATTGTGGGGGTTTGGGTGTGCATAATGTTTAACAAAACAAATGCACTTGAACATTGAAGCTGAGATTGAAAATAATAAATGCAATTGATTTCTGTTCAATTGTTGGCGATATGGCAGAGAGCACATGGTCAATCGCTTATCTTCCCTTGTAAAGTCTTGCGCAGGTACCTATGTGTTTTTTTCATAAAGATCACGTCTAAAAGCTTTAGGTATCCTCGCTCAACACTTTAGACACTGGAATCACTACTCATCAAACACAATTATAAAGCTGGCAGAAACTTAGCTAGGCTCATCAAATTAACCAGTGTATGGACCCCAAGCATTAACTTGTGCATAATTCAGGATACCTATATGACTCATAGAAAGGATTCTGATCGAATGTAACATACATGCACCGTGTTTCATTGCACATGTTTCTCTCCTAACACTACCAGAATCACCGCCGATGCCGATGGCATTTCCTATGCCGACGGCCTTTTGTCGGGGCCATCGGCATACCCGGACATATGCCGACGGCCTGGCCGAAGCCGTAGGCACAGAAAAGCCGTTGGTATAACTTCATCTACGCCGACGGCAGCCGTAGGCATAGACAGGCCGTCGGCATACCTCTTTGTATGCAGACAGCGGCCATCGGTATATATCATCCATCGGCACATATGTAGGCCCACCGACCCGGATATAGATTGCAGGCCGACGTCGTTAAATCTGTGCCGACGGCCCCGGTGGTGTGACGCTGCAAATGACGACAGCCTATCATGAACCACGTGGCCCGAGGCACGGCCTTTGATGAAACACGTCCAACTCAAAATCATAAATCTCACTCTCATACAAAATGCAGGAGACTACAGAATGACCTTTTCCTCATAAGCGGAATTGATTTTCTTTAATGACTCCGGAATCTTTGCCGAATGTATTTTTTCAAGCACTTGGTAAAGTCACCAGACTAAGCCAAGTGACATGGAAAACACTTGGTAAAGGCGTAACACTCGGCATAACCTCTGCATTTTTTAGTGTCCGGCAAAATACACTCGCTAAACGGGTAGACACGTGTCCCTACTCACCGTGGTTGACATCAGGGTGACGGTGGGTCCACATATGTCGAGTGTTTTTCGTCCTACACTCGGCAAAGTATTTAAGTTGTTAGTAAGTTCATGTTTGCTTAACGTTAACATGACAATTGGTAAACTTATTTTTATTTGATTATTTTGTGAAACAAAGTAGTATTTGTGGCTTGGTTGTCATTTGTGTCATGTAGTCCTCCATACCAGAGGTTCACTCCATCCATCGTGGAGCTGCGAGGCTGGGATGTGGCCTTCGATAAACACGTGCAACTCAAAATCTAAAATGTCTGCTCTCATACCACGTGTAGGATGTTGCAGAATGACCCTTCCCTCGCTAGCGGAATCAACATCTTTACTGAGTGTCAGAAACTTTGCCGAGTGTATTTTGTCAAGCACTTGGTAAAGTTAGAACACTCGGCATAGCAACTCCTTTTTGAAAAGATTATTTTTCTCGTACAGAAAATACTAGAAGTGATTCTCAACACCTGAGAGCATGTTAGGAACACGGGGTAGGAAAAGCATAGAAATAGAAAAATTGCAGGAGTTGGATGGCATGTTTTGTAGACTCCTACATGAATCAGAAATGCAGTAGTTGTACAACATGGTCATTTGGAGAGAGAGAGAGAGAGAGAGAGAGAGAGAGAGAGAGAGAGAGAGAGAGAGAGAGAGAGAGCGAGAGAGAGAGCGAGAGAGAGAGAGAGAGAGAGAGAGAGAGCGAGAGAGAGAGCGAGAGAGAGAGAGAGAGAGAGAGAGAGAGCGAGAGAGAGAGCGAGAGAGAGAGAGAGAGAGAGAGAGAGAGCGAGAGAGAGAGCGAGAGAGAGAGAGAGAGAGAGAGAGAGAGCGAGAGAGAGAGCGAGAGAGAGAGAGAGAGAGAGAGAGAGAGCGAGAGAGAGAGCGAGAGAGAGAGAGAGAGAGAGAGAGAGAGCGAGAGAGAGAGCGAGAGAGAGAGAGAGAGAGAGAGAGAGAGCGAGAGAGAGAGCGAGAGAGAGAGAGAGAGAGAGAGAGAGAGCGAGAGAGAGAGCGAGAGAGAGAGAGAGAGAGAGAGAGAGAGCGAGAGAGAGAGCGAGAGAGAGAGAGAGAGAGAGAGAGAGAGCGAGAGAGAGAGCGAGAGAGAGAGAGAGAGAGAGAGAGAGAGCGAGAGAGAGAGCGAGAGAGAGAGAGAGAGAGAGAGAGAGAGCGAGAGAGAGAGCGAGAGAGAGAGAGAGAGAGAGAGAGAGAGCGAGAGAGAGAGCGAGAGAGAGAGAGAGAGAGAGAGAGAGAGAGAGAGAGACGTGTTGCATTGGACTTCTTGGAGAAAGTCAATACATCAGGTTTGAGAAGATATTTGTAGTCATCCAAAATGGGAAGGAAAGGAAGGATTCATATATGAATTTTCAAAATCAATCCTTCAACCCAAATGGCATTATGAAAAATTCCCATATGATCATATCCCTAAGAAATTCCTGCGAAATTCATGTGTTCCTAACGGGGCTGAACATGAATGATCTTTAAATGCTAGAGTCACCACTAGTAGAAAAGGGGGCAATGGTCCAGGCCCGGCCAGCCCATTAGTCCCGGTTCAATCCAGAACCGGGACCAATGGGGGCATTGGACCCGTTTCGTGAGCCCCGGGGGCCAGCCGGGCCACGTGGGCCATTGGTCCCGGTTCGTCTGGACCTTTTGGTCCCGGTTGGTGGGATGAACCGGGACCAATGGGCCTCGCTCCTGGCCCACCACCATTGGTCCCGGTTGGTGGGACGAACCGGGACCAAAGGCTGCCCTTTAGTCCCGGTTCAAGTCACCAACCAGGACCAATTAGTTGCCTATATATACCCCTCTCCTGCGAGCAGAGCACTCCCAGTGCTCTGTTTTTCGTGGCCGGCGAGGCGAGAGCTTGTGGTGCTCTAGCTCACCTCCTATGCACACGAGGTGTTCGATGGAATGCCCGAGCCACACTACTTAAGCTTTCTCCTCTCCAAGCTCGACCTCCAAGCTCCATTTTCCTTAATATTTGTCTAGGTTTAGCGGTGCGTCACGTCCCGTCCCCGTCTTCACCACCGTCGATCGCCCGCGCCGATCTCGTCGCCGGCACCACCATGGTGAGCCTCTTGTTCTTATCTTCTTTCTGAAAGGAAAAAAAATTCTTACTTGTATGTTTATATAGATACTTGTATAATTTTCTTACTTTTATTATTGCATCTTATATAGTGCAATGGTTTTGGTATCCGCCCCCGTCGGCCCTCGTCCTGTCTATGATTCGGATGTGGTATGTATTATCTTTTCATAACTATTGGTTCATTTATTGTTTATGACAATTATGCCGACCAACGTGACATAGATTTTATTTATCTAGGAGGTTGTTGAACCGAAAATTCCAACCGACCCTATTGTCGAGAGGTTAAATTTAGTTGAAGAAGAAAACAATTTGTTGAAGGAAAAAATTAGAAAAATTGAGGAGGAGAAGATGATATTGGAGTTGCATGTTGTGGATGTCGTCGATGATCACAAGATCAAGATGGATGCAATACGCTTGAAGATTAGAAAGATTAGAAAATATGCCATTCATACTGAGGCTTGGTATCATTATGCCGTTGGATCAGTTCTTACATTGGTTGCGATTATGATCGCATTTGTTTTCTCATTGAAATGTTTTACATAGTTTCAGTGTATGGTTTAATTAATTTAGATGCTCTGCAGAGCTTTATGTTGTTAGATGAGAACTATGTATGTACTTTGGTTTTTATGTGATGATGAACTCCTATTAATTTGGTCACTTAATTATCTATTCATGATGTTCTGTAATGATTTTTGACACACTTAATTATATATAATGCACGCAGATGAACCAGCAATGGATGTACGGTTCAAGACACACCTCCGAGTACATTAAGGGCGTGCATGATTTTCTCGAAGTGGCTGAGGCAAACAAGCAGAATGGTTTTATGTGTTGTCCATGCCCTATATGTGGGAATATGAAGTCTTACTCTGACCGAAAAATCCTACACACCCACCTGCTTTACAAGGGTTTCATGCCACACTATAATGTTTGGACGAGGCACGGAGAAATAGGGGTTATGATGGAAGACGGCGAAGAAGAAGAGTACGATGACAACTATGTGCCCCCTGAATACGGTGATGCTACTGAACATCAAGAGGAACTAGATGATGTGCACGATGATGCTGCAACGGGCGAAGCTGCTGAAGATCAAGAGGAACCAGACGATGTGCCCGATGATGATGATCTCCGCCGGGTCATTGTCGATGCAAGGACGCAATGCGAAAGTCAAAAGGAGAAGCTGAAGTTCGATCGCATGTTAGAGGACCACAAAAAGGGGTTGTACCCCAATTGCGAAGATGGCAACACAAAGCTCGGTACGTACTGGAATTGCTGCAGTGGAAGGCAGAGAATGTTGTGCCTGACAAAGGATTTGAGAAGCCACTGAAAATATTGAAGAAGAAGCTTCCAAAGGATAACGAATTGCCCGACAGTACATACGCAGCAAAGAAGGCCGTATACCCTCTAGGACTGGAGGTGCAGAAGATACATGCATGCCCTAATGACTGCATCCTCTACCGCGGTGCGTACAAGGATCTGAACGCATGCCCGGTATGCGGTGCATTACGGTATAAGATCAGACGAGATGACCCTGGTGATGTTGACGGCGAGCCCCCAGGAAGAGGGTTCCTGTGAAGGTGATGTGGTATGCTCCTATAATACCACGGTTGAAACGTCTGTTCAGAAACGGAGAGCATGCCAAGTTGATGCGATGGCACAGTGAGGACCGTAAGAAAGACGGGAGGTTGAGAGCACCCGCTGACGGGTCGCAATGGAGAAAAATCGAGAGGAAGTACTGGGATGAGTTTGCAAGTGAGCCAAGGAACGTACGGTTTGCTTTAAGCGCAGATGGCCTTAATCCTTTCGGGGAGCAGAGCAGCAATCACAGCACCTGCCCGTGACTCTATGTATGTATAACCTTCCTCCTTGGATGTGCATGAAGCGGAAGTTCATTATAATGCCAGTTCTCATCCAAGGCCCTAAGCAACCCGGCAACGACATTGATGTGTACCTAAGGCCATTAGTTGAAGAACTTTTACAGTTGTGGAATGGAAACGGTGTACATACGTGGGATGAGCACAAACAGGAGGAATTTAACCTAAAGGCGTTGCTGTTCGTGACCATCAACGATTGGCCCGCTCTCAGTAACCTTTCAGGACAGACAAACAAGGGATACCACGCATGCACGCACTGTTTACTTGACACCGATAGTATATACTTGGCAAGCTGCAGGAAGAATGTGTACCTGGGCCATCGTCGATTTCTTCCGACCAACCATCACTGTCGAAAGAAAGGCAAGCATTTCAAAGGCGAGGCAGATCACCGAAAGAAGCCCGCCATGCGTACCGGTGATCACGTACTTGCTATGGTCAATGATTTACACGTAATCTTTGGAAAGGGTCCCGGCGGACTAGCTGTTCTGAATGACGCTGAGAATCACGCACCCATGTGGAAGAAGAAATCTATATTTTGGGACCTACCCTACTGGAAAGACCTAGAGGTCCGCTCTTTGATCGACATGATGCACGTGACGAAGAACCTTTGCGTGAACCTGCTAGGCTTCTTGGGCGTGTATGGGAAGACAAAAGATACACCTGAGGCACGGGAGGACCTGCAACGCTTGCACGAAAAAGAGGGCATGCCTCCGAGGCAGTATGAAGGTCCTGCCAGCTACGCTCTTACGAAAGAAGAGAAAGAAAACTTCTTTGAATGCCTGCTCAGTATGAAGGTCCCGACTGGCTTCTCGTCGAATATAAAGGGAATAATAAATATGCTAGAGAAAAAGTTCCAGAACCTAAGTCTCCTGACTGCCACGTGATTATGACGCAACTGCTTCCGGTTGCATTGAGGGGGCTTCTACCGGAAAACGTCCGATTAGCCAGTGAAGCTATGTGCATTCCTCAATGCAATCTCTCAGAAGGTGATCGATCCAGAAATCATACCAAGGCTAAGGAGTGATGTGGTGCAATGTCTTGTCAGTTTCGAGCTGGTGTTCCCACCATCCTTCTTCAATATCATGATGCACGTCCTAGTTCATCTAGTTGACGAGATTTTCATTCTGGGCCCCGTATTTCTACACAATATGTACCCCTTTGAGAGGTTCATGGGAGTCCTAAAGAAATATGTCCGTAACCGCGCTAGGCCAGAAGGAAGCATCTCCATGGGCCATCAAACAGAGGATGTCATCGGGTTTTGTGTTGACTTCATTCCTGGCCTTAAGAAGATAGGTCTCCCTAAATCGCGGTATGAGGGGAGACTGACTGGAAAAGGCACGCTTGGAAGGGACTCAATAATATGCAGGGACGGATATTCTTGGTCTCAAGCACACTACACAGTTCTACAGAACTCTACCTTGGTGACCACGTATGTCGATGGACACAAGAACAGTCTGTGCTCCAAACAGCCGGAGCAGTGCGACGACTGGATTACATGTGAACACATCAGGACTTTCAACAGTTGGTTGGAAGCACGTATCAGAGGTGACAACACTGTTTGTGATGAGATGTACTTGTTGTCCAGGGGACCATCTTTGACTTTATTGATTTGGAAAGGATACGAGATAAATGGAAATACATTTTACACGATTTACCAAGATCAAAAGAGCACCAACCAAAACAGCGGTGTCCGCTTTGATGCAACAACCGAGAGGGGAAAGGACACATATTATGGTTACATAGTGGACATATGGGACCTTGACTACGGACATGATTTTAAGGTCCCTTTGTTTAAGTGCAAATGGGTCAATCTGTCAGGAGGCGGGGTACAGATAGACCCACGGTACGGAATGACAACAGTGGATCTAAAAAATCTTGGGTACACTGACGAACCGTTCGTCCTAGCCAATGATGTGGCACAGGTTATCTATGTGAAGGACATGTCTACCAGACCGAGAAAGAGAAAAGATAAGGAAGCGAATACATCATACGAAGAGCCAAAGCGCCACATAGTTCTTTCAGGAAAAAGGGACATCATGGGAGTGGAGGATAAGACAGACATGTCTGAAGATTATGAAAAGTTTCATGAAATTCCTCCCTTCAAAGTCAAGGCTGACCCCAGCATCCTGATAAATGATGAAGATTATCCATGGTTACGGCGCAATAAGCAAATGACACAAGCGAAGAAAAAGTGAAGACTTTCTCCCGCAACTATTATGATGATACCATGCCAACTTTGTAACTGACGAGTATGATACCATGCCAACTTTCAACTTTTTCAGAGTTAATTTGAAATGCTTTAATGTCTTATGGTTCGGCCCTCGTAATAATTAAAAATAGCAACAATAAGTATTTTGTTGTAAGTAGAAACAAAATAAAATAAATAAAGCAAGAAAGAAAACAAAAAAATAAAAAAAGTGTTTTCAAATTTGAAAAGTAGGCACTAACAGAAAGTTTATAATTTTCCTAAAACTAAAAGCAAAAAAGAATTAAAAAATAAAGCAAAAAACAAAAGAAAATAAATAATGCAGAAAACAAAACAAAAAAACTAGAAAAAAATAAAAATAGCAACAATAAGTAAAGAAAACAAAAAAAAACAAAAAAAATACCTCCTACTGGGCCCCCACGGCCTGAATACGACATGAAACCCTACTATGGGCCAGGATTCAGGCCCGCAGTAGGCCCGGAAGGACCATCAGGAACAGCAATAGCGAGTAGGCCCGAAAGCCTGCGGTGGAGAGGAGCTCGAGAGGGGTGCGGCAGTGGGGCTTATAAACCACTGCGCGCCCCTCTCAACTAGCAAGGTGGGACTAAACTTTGGCCCCGACGCGGGCAGCACAGGGGCCTTTGGTCCCGGTTGGTGGCACCAACCGGGACTAAAGGGGGGGCATTGGTACCGGTTCGTGGCACCAACCGGTACCAAAGGCCGCCGCTTCCCGCCCTTTGGGCTGCCGAAAAAGAGGCCTTTGGTCCCGGTTGGTGGCACCAACCGGGACTAATGGGTGCATTAGTCCCGGTTGGTTTCACGAACCGGGACCAATGGCTTTGCTATATAAGCAAACACTTTGCAAAAATTCAGAATCTCATCGCCAGTTGCCCCCGACGACGCCGACCCTCCTCGACGCCGCCAGGCTGCTCCACCTCGCCGTCGCCGCCGCCGCCGCCAAGGCCGTCGCCCCCCAACCCGCGCCATCCTCATCGACGGCCTCCCCAAGCCCGCGCCGTCCTCGTTGCTGGTCTCCCCGAGCCCGCGCCCCGTCCCGCCCCCGCGCGCCGCCCCGAGCCCCTGCCCCGTCGTCCCACCCCCACCGTCGCCATCGTCATCTAGCCGCCCCCGCTGTGAGCCGCCGCGCCGCACCGGCTCTGTTTTTTTTTCATTTTTATTAGTTTAATTTTTTGTTCATATATATATAATGTATATGTGTATGTGTATGTATGTGGCTATGTGTATGTAGATGTTCAAAATGTATAAAAAAATTGTTCAGAGCATGTTTTTCTTCATATATGTATTTTTTGTTCATATGTGTATTAATGTTTTCATATATGCAAAAGATAGATTTTTAGAAAAGTTAGGTTTTTTTTCTGTTCATAGATTTTTTTGGTGATATTAATTATTGTAGAATGTTTTCATATTCATATTCTTCTTCTCCTCTATTCCTTTCTTCTTCTCCTCTTTTTTTCTTCTTTTTTTTTCTTCTTCCTTCTTCCTCTTTTCTTCCTTTTCCTTATTTTCCTTTCTTGAGGGAGAAGAAGAAAAAGAAGAGTAGAAGAAGAAGAAAGGAATAGAGGAGAAAGAAGAAACTTCAACACGAGGGGGGGGGGGTACCGATACCCCCTCCCCGATAACATTATTTTCCCATGTATATGTATGTCGCGTCGTTGTCGATATAACCCCCTCGAGATAACTTCGACATGAGGGGCGGTCGATATATATACCCCCTCTCGACCGTGATAATTTATACAACGGCAGCACCCCCCTCGGCCCTCTCGCTCGACCAAAACTCTCGAGGACACCCAAACCCTAGAGAGAAAACGATGTTGGTCTCCTACCCCCTCCCGCCGCGCCCCTACCCGACAAATTAACTCTCACGAGGCCACCCAAATTAACCCTTGAAGCGTTGTGTCGAGGCGACCCCAAACCCTAGAGAAGCAGCGTCGAGGCCACTAACATGATTCCTTGTTGTGATTAGCTAGCTAGTTCTACGTTTACCACTAATATATATATCCATCTGTACCATGTTTGAATAATAATTGACATGTTGTAAATATTTGCAGAAACTATGGAGCACTCCCGAGACGAAGAAACAGAAGCAATGTTGGGGCACATAATCGCACAAGGAAGTGATGAAGTTGCGTCATTTCTCAACGACGCCGATGTTCCCGAAGGACTGGGTGAAGAAGAGGGCTATGTTCATGATGGCTTCGACCCATTAATGCCGGTACAAGAAGAGGACTATGTTCATGATGGCTCCGGTGACACAATGGAGGTACAAGAAGGAGACCGTGCTGACTGCTCCGGTGACCGAACCGAGTCCGGCCAGGTATATATATATTAGTTAAGCCCGTGCTGACTAGTTAATTGATGCATCCATTGTTTTGGTATATGTACACATATTAATTACTCTCGTATTTCTTCCTTATAATTTCTAGCCCTCCAGATCGAGCACAACTTCGGTAAGGAGACGAGGCCCGAAGAAAAAGTTAAGCTCGGATGAAAAGTTTGAGATCATAGAAATCGCGCCCGACGGCGAACCGATTGAACCCATGCGGACAAGGAAGGCATTTTCTGCTCAGTGCGGGGTTCTTGTTAGGGACAAGATCCCGATCAGCATCCATCAATGGTATAAGCCTAAGGAGGAAGACCCTGAGGTGTCTTATGTCAATGATATGCAGAAAGAAGATCTTTGGACTCAGCTGAAGGCAAATTTCACCCTACCGCCAGAGGAGGATCCGGAGAAGCCAGTTAAAGAGCAATTAATCAAGTCTTGTGCTCTTAAGAAGATGGCAACCCTAATGAGGAGGTGGAGGAAAGAACTGAACCAGTTTGTCGAGAAAGAAAAGACACCAGAATTCATCGGCAAATATGAGAAGATCAAAGATCACTGGCCCGCATTTGTGGCCCACAAGACATCGGAAAAGAGTAAGAAGATGTCGGCGACAAACAAGCAAAATGCTGCGAAGAAGAAGCTTCACCATCGCACGGGGTCAGGTGGCTACCTCAAAGCCCGGCCTAAGTGGTCCAAGGCTGAGCATGATCTGCTTGAAAAAGGGATCGAACCAGAGACAATGTACTGGCCAGACCGTTGCCGGACTTGGTTCTTCGGGGCTGGCGGAACCTTGGACCCTGTAATAGGGAAGTGCCAGTGGACGGACGAGCAACTGCAAATACCAGTCAGGAAGCTTCGACACTATATCGATGCAGCGCAGCGAGGGACGTTCCTTCCAAACAGGGAGAAGGACGAGCTCACAATGGCCCTTGGGAATCCTGAGCACCCTGGACGGACACGAGGCACGCCAGGCTCCCTTTCGTGGAAGGTTGGTTTTCCGGATGCAGGGGGTTACAAAACCCACGAGAGGAGGAAGAAACTGGAGCAGGACCAACTGCAGGCGCTGCACGAAAGGGTAATGGGGCTAGAGGAACGAGAAGAGGAACGAGAAGCAGCAGATCGCAGCAAACGACCTGCCGAAGCTTCCCCCAAAGCTACCCCGCCATCTCAGCGGAGAAGCAGCGCGGCTTCCACCGAGCTGCTTCAGCCGGAGCATGTCTTGACGGCTCCTGCCAGCTATCCCGTGGATGGTATCACGGAGTCTCAGAATTGCCACATTATGGCGCCATGTATGAATTTGAAGGTCAAGGCGGCTGTTGGCCAAGTTTATCCTAGTGGACCCGGCACAACTTATCACTGCCAGCCGATTCCATAAGGATATGCTAAGGTGATGGTGGATGAAATAACGGAGGGATTTGATGACCTCCTGCTTGACCACCCTACCGGTGAAGGGGAGACTAGGCTGGGTTCTGCTCTGAAGACTCCATGCCTTTGGCGGAAGGAGCTCATCAACCTTCCGAACTGGACGCCTCCGCCTCCTCCTCCTCCTCCGGCGAGTCAGGGAACTCCGCCTCCTCCACCGCCTCCTCCTCCGGCGAGTGACGATCAGGGCACGCGTGGCGGCACTCCGCCTCCTTCTCCGGCGCGTGGCGGCACTCCGCCTCCTTCTCCGCCTGCGCCGGCGCGCCCGAGCAGCCAGCCTCCTCCTTCTCCGCCTCGTCAGCAAGGGCGGAAGAGACCCGCCGCCGCTCCGGCTGCTCCGGCGCGTCGTAGTCCTTCTCCTCCGCCTCGTAAGCAAGCAAAGAAGACATCCGCTCCGTCTGCTCTGCCAGCGTCTAGCAGTACAGCCAAAGGCGGAAGGAAATACAGATTCGGTCCTTGTCTGAAGACTCCAGAGAAGTTACCGTACGAGAGGACCGAGGAGGAAAACGCGAAGATCGCGCAGACCGAAGTGGATGACTGGTTTGCAGGGTTGAAAGCAAAGAGATATCCACCTCCGGAGGAGAAGTTAGATCCGGTGAAAGCGAAGCGCACTCTGGCCGCCCTGAGGAAACCGGCAAAGTCTCCGCCGAGAACCAACTATGAGCGCATTACTGAACAGAATATCTCCAAGCGGAGTGGTCGGGAAGTACTGTCATACATCAAAGAGCAAAAGAACGAGCAGCTGCGAAAAAAATTGACCAGCTCGGCGAACAAGCAAACCAATCGTGCCCCCCGCTCAATGTGTCTAGCGGCAACATCGTCGCTAATGTTCCGGGGATGGTGGCCGGTTATGGCAATCTACAAGATTACCTGCCTGACGATGCACTTCCTGAATACATGAAGGTGGAAGAACACAGATACGAGTACGGGAAGCCTCTCGTCAAAGATGAAAAATCTCTAACAACGATGATGCGAAGATTCCATACTTGGTACATGAAAACCTGCAGAGACTCTGGGGGGACGAATACTTTGTATCTGAGAATTAAAGAGGAGCACGACCTCGTTGGAACTGATCTATTGCCTGTTCCATTTGAGGAGTTCTTCGAGTTCTTCAATCAAAAGGCCCTCGATAAATTAACGGTCTTTTGCTACTGCCTGTAAGTACTATTTCTGTCATTAAGTCTCTATATATAGCTCGGCTCTTTCCTTGCATGTATTTATAATTAATTATCCTCAATATATTATGCAGATTGAAGATCGTCGAGTGCAAAAAAAATGAAATCTATGATATTGGGTTCATTAACACAAATATCATAGTTGTATTTCTGGTTGAAAAGCACGTCAAAGAGGCCAAGGACAACTTGCTACAATCGTTGATCAAAAATCAAAACAAAGATACCATACTCTTTCCTTACAACGGCAAGTGAGTGTTATTGATCGTTTGCATATTCGGTTTCCCTTATTACTCGAGCGAGGTTATAGTAATGTAATTGATGAGTTATGCATGCGTGCGCAGGTACCATTATATTATTCTGGAGATTAAGCTTGAGCGTGGACTAGTAACCGTCTTAGACTCGAGACGGAAAGATCCCAGCACCTATGCAGACATGACTGAAATGCTTAGCAAGTAAGTTCAATCGATCATTATCGCACAATAGTGGCAACTTTTTGTTCATTTCCTGATATCTCAAGTAATAATAATTATTTTCTGTGTCTTGCAGGGTTTGGAAACAGTTCGCCGCAAAAGCTTCGGGACTGCCGAAGGAGCTGCGATATACATACCCGAAAGTAAGTACTACTGGCTAGCTAGTTGTGCGCATCTCCCGTTGATTCTATAGCTATACTTTCATCAATGCCATTTATAATGCTTCATTATCAGTTTGATTGACCTCTATTTCTCGTAAAGTGCTTGTGGCAGGAACAAGGGAATGATTTCTGTGGATACTACGTGTGCGAGTTCATCTACAACGCG
>LR880971.1:46324664-46366867 GCA_904067115.1 Aegilops sharonensis | reverse complement strand
TATTGACTTGAGGTAGTCTCGGTCATGTCTGCATGTCTCCCGAACCCGTAGGGTCTACACACTTAAGGTTCGGTGACGCTAGGGTTAATAGGAAGACAAGTATGTGATTACCGAATGTTGTTCGGAGTCCCGGATGAGATCCCGGACGTCACGAGGAGTTCCGGAATGGTCCGGAGGTAAAGATTTATATATGGAAAGTGGTTAAACGGACTCCGGAAAGTTTCGGGGGTATACCGGTAATGTACCGGGGCCACCGGGAGAGTTCCGGAGGTCCACCGGGAGGGGCCACCCCTCCCGGGGGGCCACATGGGCTAAGTGGGAGAGGGAGCCAGCCCCTGGTGGGCTGGGCGCGCCTCCCCACCTAGGCCCATGCGGCTAGGGTTTGGGGAAGGGGAAACCCTAAAGGGGGCGCCCCCCTAGCTTGGGGGGCAAGCCACCCTCCCCTCCTCCCCTTGGGCCGCCGCCCCCATCTAGGGTTTCCCCTAGATGGCCGGCCCCCCTTTGCCCTCTCCTCCTATAAATAGAGGGGTGGGGGGAGGGCTGCCAACACCATTGAAGGCGCAGCCCCTCCCCTCCCCAACACCTCTCTTTCTCCACGCGAGCTTGGCGAAGCCCTGCCGGAGAACTGCCGTACCAACTGCACCACGCCGTCGTGCTGCCATTGGAGTTGTCTTCCTCAACCTCTCCTTCATTCTTGCTGGATCAAGACGGAGGAGACGCCATCGTCCCGTACGTGTGTTGAACACGGAGGTGCTGTCCTTTCAGCACTTTGGTCATCGGTGATCGGAATCACGTTGGGAACGTCTTCATCATCACCACTCTCTCGAACGCTTCCGTACTCGATCTACAAGTGGTATGTAGATGCAAACTCTCTCTCGTAACTCGTTGCTTAGTAGAACTCATAGATGGATCTTGGTGAAACCGTAGAAAAAATTTTAATTTTCTGCAACGTTCCCCAACAGGACTAATAGGTGTTTTTCTACTAGTGCACTAACATAGATGGACCTAGAAACTAACACAAACCCGGCTAATTAAGATCTTCCATATGGTGTGCTACTCAATACCTCTTGTGCCTCCCTCACGGGTCACTCTTCTCACGAATATAACTGACCTACCTCTGATCTGTTGGGCCATTTAGAAACTTATAAATTGAGCTTTCTTTGAATTTAAATTTATTTGATCTTGGTATGATTTTTTTCGAGAACACACAGGAGATTGGCACGAGTAGTGATTTTTTTATTGCAAGCACACCATAGAGCCATGCTCACCGTAGTATTTCATGGTATTACTCGTGTTAACCCCAACACTGCCTAAACGCTTGAACATACAGTACACTATTGATGCCCTTGACAGCCGACATCGATGATTAGGACTTTGTTCTTGAACATCCTACATTCCTACAGCAACAACAATTGCGCCTGCCTATAACTGGATTCCTCACTTCATTCTCTCATGCAAAACCATGCATGGCAAGCGGCAAGTAAAACTTTCAGTAGCAGTGAAGAATAGAGGCTCAGAGTGCATGACTTGATATGAAGCATTAGGGACTCGGAGGCGAATGCTGATAGGAGCTAGCGGGCTTCAGTAAGAAGCATTGTATCGTCATCAGGAAGGGCATGGGCAGCCCCAAGAGTGGTGTCAACGGACAAATAAAGATGAGTTGGTGGAGTGCAGGAGGATGGAGTGGCAGCAGGCTACTGTACGATGCAAATATCAGCGGGAAAAGTTGTTATGGTAAGGAAACTTCTATGTAGCCTTAAGCCCTGCTGTAACTAGACGACCTTTATTTACTCTAGTTAGACTGTTAGAGCGCGATAACAGATCAAGGCCTGGAAGGTCAGATAAAAAACAAAACTTGAGCTGGGGCAACTAGGGGATGCAGGCACGGACGCGTCCGTGCCACGGGGCCAAATAAAGCATTAGCCTTTGTTACTTCAATTATTGTGTTGGACTTAATCCTCATCATGCGGACGTTTGCGGACTCGCGAATGCCATTTGCGTCAAGGGCAAATTAAAGACGAGCTTTCGTGACCCGCAAGTGCCTGACGAGGCCAGGTGAGGCTTGACGACTCACGAGTCACGAGGCACACCGGCCACCTTGCCATCTTCACCCCTCGTGGTGAGCCTCCAACTATCAATCATAGTTTATGTTTTTCGGCATGAGTACTTAGCAAAGCTGCATCATCGATAGCCTGCCACAAGGTGATACCCCGAGACTGCAACATGTACTGATAACTCGCATGTGATATAAAAGAGTGAGCACTCCGTTCCTGATGTCTCCCAAGCTCACAACTTGGTTACATTTTTGGTCCATGTCCAAATAATACTCAAAACATAGCAACAAATTTCAGCATCCCTTGTTTCTTCATCTCTCACATTACTCACTCTTGTCAGAGAGAGAGAGAGAGGGAGAGGGAGAGAGAGACGTGTTGCATTGGACTTCTAAGAGAAAATGGGAAGGAAAGGAAGGATTCATTTATGAATTTTCAAGACAAAACCTTCAACCTAAATGGCATTATAAGAAAATTCCCATGATCATATCCCTAAGAAATTCCTACAGAATTCATGTGCCCCTAACGGGGCTGAACATGAATGAATCTTTAAACACTAAAGTCACTGCTATACACGGACCTAGAAAATAACACAAACTCGGCTAATTAGGGTGCGTTTGGTTGCGTTCTCGTTTCAGCATAGTTGTTCCCTCTTCATGCATGCTCTCTTCATGCATGCTTCTAGTGTATTTGTGCTAAGCTAGTGTGGACTCATCCACCCTTCATACACTCTACCAAACATCCAAAAGTGGGTCAAGAAGGGAACTTTTGGGCTCATGCACCCTTCATACACCCTACCAAACACACCCTTAAGTTCTTCCATATGGTGTGCTACTCAATACCTCTTATGGCTCCCTCACGGGTCATTCTTCTCAGCAATATAACTAACCTAGCTAGAATCAGTTGGGCCATTTGGAAACCTAAAAATTGAGATTTCTTTGAATCTAAATTCATTTGATCTTGGTATTTTTTTTCAAGAACACATAGAAGATCTGCACAACTAGAGAAATTTTATTTACAAGACCAAACACTAACTACATGCTTGAAGATACAGTACATTGTTGATGCCCTTGACCGCCAACGTCGGTGATTAGGATTTTGTTCTTGAACACCCTACAGAAACAACAATTGCACCTGCCATCACCGGAATATTCCTATAACTGGATTTCGTGCTTCATTCTCTCATGTAAAACCATCCACGGCGAGCAGCAAGTAAAACTTTCAGTGCCAGTGAAGAAGAGAGGCTCCTCCCCCCTCCTGTGACTCTCCCGCAAGCACCGGGGGAAACCCTAGCGCTCGGGCCAGGCCCTCCTCCTCGCTCCCCGTCCCCGTGCCGTAGCCTCGGCTTGCTGGCGGGCAAAGCTCAGCCAGCGTTGGCGATGGCGGGGTGCTCTTCCTCCCCCCCCCCCCCCCCCCCCCGCCCCCCCCGTTCCCGGGGGGCAAACACAACCCCCCGGGGGGGGGGGGGGGGGGGGGGGGGCCCCCCCCCCCCCCCCCCCCCCCCCTCCCGTACCCCCCCTCGCCTGGGGGCCAAACCCCACCCGGGGTGGGGGGGGGGGGGGTGTTCTCCCCCCCCCCCCCCCCCCCCCCCCGCCCCCCCCGTTCCCGGGGGGCAAACACAACCCCCCGGGGGGGGGGGGGGGGGGGGGGGGGCCCCCCCCCCCCCCCCCCCCCCCCCTCCCCCCCCCCCCCCCCCCCTGGTGCAGGATGGTGCGGGTCATAGGCGTCGGTCAGCGGTGCGGCGGCCTCAGCTGTGGAGGCGCAGGCTGCTGGGGGGCAGATCTGTCAGGATTTGGAGCGGTCATCGGTACGTGCCGCAGGGGAGGTGGAGGTGGTGGCTCGTCGGGCAAACCCTTGTCGGCCGAAAACATTGGAGTCCTAGGTGGCCTGGTGGAGGCATCACTCAGGCTCTCCGTGCAGCGATGGGGCGACGCGGCTGCTATGGTTTAGCGGCGTGCGATCCGGGTCGCTGGCGTCGCTGGCGTCTTTGGCGGGCGTGCAGGGTCAAGGGGCTGACTTGTCCATGTTGGTTGCCTTCATGTTGTGCTTGTCTTGCATGTCGTGGTTGGTGGCGTCTTTCCAAGTTGCGCTCTCCGGGTGTTGTCGTGTCGTCGGACGGATCGGCAGTGATGGCCACAGGCATGGCGTCGTTCGAGCTTCTCGGCGGCGGCCGTCGACAGCTATTGGGTTGTGTCCACCCTAGTCCACTGGGACCATGTGAGGACACAGGTGTGAGTGCCTCCTGCCGTGGAGGCGCTGACCCAAACTCGATGGTTGATGTCGGGTTAGGAGTGAAAGGGGAGGTGCCTTTCATTCCTACTTTTGTGGTTGGGTGACTGAGACATGGATGGTCGGCGGTGTCTAGGGGCATCAACACCAGGGCGGCGGCCCTGGATGGTGGTCCGCATGTTTGGCTCTCGGACGGACAACATGTCGGAGGTGGTGGCTCTGCCTCTTGGCCGTCTGGGTGGCGAGGGGTGTAGGAGTGGGTAGCTCGGGCTCACTTCCTGTCGTGGCAGAGGAGACGCCTAGATCCGGACCTGGTGGCATGCGCTCGTCGTGGCTTCTCTGGGTGCATCGTGGTGGCACAGATGAGTTACCAAGCAAAAGCTCCGCGCTTTGGCGCTGACAGTGGCGATGCTCGCAGGTGCCGCTATCCTCATGAAGACGTCATTGTGTTTCTTCTCTCCATGCCAGGGTTCCATGTAAAGACCTTTGTCCGTCAAGGACTCGGCAACGACGACACATATCGCCGTTTCCCCTCTTGAGGGCACTATCGTGCAGCTTAGGTGTCCAAGGTTGTGTCTTGGCGTTGTATCCATGCCTACCTGTATTCTCTTTCGGCAATGTAACCTTGTTGGTTAGGTTGTCCGGGTACCATAGGATCTGCTGCTTTAGGAGGCTGCCTCACTACCATGTATGGTATGTTCGGCTGTGTACTATGTGGTTTGTGCTTTATATATAAAGCGGGGCGAAATCTTGTTTCGAGTGAAGAAGAAAGGCTCAGAGTACATGACTTGATATGTGGCATTAGGGACTGGGTGGCGAATGCTGATAGGTGCTAGCGGGCTTCAGCAAGAAGCGTTGTATCGTGATCAGGCAGGGCATGGGCAGCCAAAAGATTGGTGTCAGCGGACAAATAGAGATGAGTTGGTGGAGTGTCGTAGGATGAAGTGGCAGCAGGCTACTCTGGGATGCAAATATTGGGGAAAGTTGTTATGATAAGGAAACTTCTCTGTAGCCTTAAGCCCTGGTGGTAGATAGACCTTTATTTACTCTAGTTAGACTGTCAGAGTGCGACGGCGGATCAAGGACTGGAATGTCAGATTAATGAAAAATTAAAAATAAAGCGGTGGCGCGAGGCAAAAAAATGCATTAACCTTTATTTCTTTAACTATCGTGCTGGACTTTATCCTCGTCGTGTGGATGTTTGCGGACTCACAAACGACGCTTGCATGCTTAGGGGTGACCCGTGCGACAAGCGCAAAGACGAGCTTCCATGATCCGCAAGGAGCTCAAAACACGCTGGGTAATGCTGAGCACAAAGTGGAAACCAGGCGAGGCATTGCTGACTCATGAGGCACACCGGCCACCTTGCCATCTTCCTCCCACGTGGTGAGCCTCCAATGAGCAGTCATATTTTTTGTTTTTTCGCAACGGTGCTCAGCAAATCTACATCATCGTTGGCATGCCAAAAGGTGATACCCCGAGACTACAACATGTACCGATAACTAGCCTGTAATCTACAACAGTCCAGTGAGCACTGTGTTCCTGATGTCTCCGAAGCTCACAACTTAGTATTTTTGGTCCATGTCCAAATAATAGTCAAAACATAGCAACAAATTTCAGCATCCCTTGTTTCCTTTTTTCATCTCTCACATTACTCACTTTTGTCTGGGCGAGACTACCTTTTATAACATTGTTGGGTCGGGTGTGCTTACTGTTGTACAAAACAAATGCACTTGAACATTGAAGCTGAGATCAAAAATAATAATTGCAAGTGATTTCTGTTCACTGGTTGGCGATATGGCAGAGAGCACATGGTCGATCGCTTATTTTCCTTTGTAAAGTCTTGTGCGAGTAGGCATGTGTTTTTTGTGGTAAAGATCGCGTCTAAAGAAAGGCTTTAGTTATCCTCGACAGTTGAAACTTCACGCACTATAATCACTACTCATCAAATACGGCTACAAAACTAAAATAAACTTAGTTAGGCTCATCAAATTAACTGATGTATAGACCCCCAATCGTTAACTTGTGCACGGCTCAGGACACCCTATACGACACCTAGAGAAGTTTGTAACCGAATGAACAACGTGCATGCACCGAATTTCATTGCACATGTTCCTCTTCTGATGCTGCATTTGACGATGGCCTATCGTGGAGCCATGTGGCCCAAGTCATGGCCTTCCATGAAACACATGCAACTCAAAATCATAAATCTCACTCATACCAAATGCAGGAGACTACAGAATGACCCTTTCCTTACTAGCGAAATCGATGTTTTTACTGACTACCAAAATCTTTGCCGAATGTATTTTGTCAAGCACTTAGTAAAGTCACCAGCCTAAACCAAGTGACAAGGAAAACACTCGGTAAGGCATAACGTCTGCTTTTTTGAGTGTCTGACTAAATACACTCGGTAAACAGGTGGACACGTCACACGTGTCCCTACTCGCCGCGGTTGACAGTAGGGTGACAGTGCGTCCGCCTATGCTGATTGTTTTCCGGCTGACACTCGGCAAAGTATTTAAGTTGTTAGTAAGTTCATCTTTGTTGATTGTTTCCATGACAATTGGTAAACTTGTTTTTATTTGATTGTTTTGTGAAACAGAGTAGTATTTATGGTTTCGTTATCATTTGTGTCATGTACTCCTATGCCATACCAGAGGCTTACCCCATCCATTGTGGAGCTGCGTGGGTGGAGACATGGCCGTCCGAGAAACACGTGCAACTCAAAATCTTAAATATAGCTCTCATACCAAATGTAGGAGACTGTAGAATGACCCTTCCCTCGCTAGCGGAATCGACGTCTTTACTAAGTTGCAGAATATTTGTCGAGTGTATTTTGTCAAGCACTCGGTAAAGGTAGAACACTGAACGTAGCCTCCGCCTTTTTTTGTGTCCGGCAAACTACATGACATTACACCAACAACATCAACTGAAATGACCATGTCGGAGAGCATCATCCCACAAACAAAGCAACTTCAAGCTTGAGCAATATCAGGACCTCCTTGGGTCGCAGCGCAAATCCTCATCATGTTGGTGCCGTTATTCCTCGGCATTGTGGCTCTGTACTTTAACTGTCCAGAATCATCTTCCTTATGGAGACCTTCCCCAAAGAAAAGATATGCGCAAGAAGCAAAAACAACCTCAAAAGGAGTACGAGGCCATTTGAACTGAAAGGTTGCACGATTTCGACAGTTCCAAGTACTCTAGCAGGTAGCAGCAAGACCCACAGTATTTATTTTTCTCCACTAGGGAAAAAACAATAGCACCAAGCAAAAAAATGCCACATGTTGTTTGGACAGAGATCAGTTCCTAGCACTGATCCCACCGATCGCCAAACCACATGTGAAATAAGGCATAAGAAAAAAAAGTCCTATGAGGTTTCTCTATCTCCAGAAAAGGAACATTTTGGATTGCCAGGCTATTTCCTTCTACACATAACATCCCTAGTTGTGACCGCATCTTGTGATAACTTCCACATAAAAATATATTTTTTAATGGAAGCTTAGCTTCTTAGATCCACTCGCTCACACCCTTGCAAGAGGCCTTTCCAACATCTTATAAATAGATTTTGTATTGAACTTCTTATTAGGGCCAAACTTCTAGGAGACCAACACTAGAGCATATGTTCTTAATGAAGTTACATTGTTCCAACATATCATTAGATAGTATTCTTCTATAGTAATTGGAAGTATCGACATTAAGACTATCTTCGATAGTACAATCAGGGAAGTTGCAGATCTTAAATAACTGAGGAAATTTATCACACAAAGGAATATTATCATCCCAAAGGTTCTTTCCACAACCTAGCAATGTTGCCAGATTTGACTGTCGCCTCTCTTCCCAACATGTATACCTCCTTAACTTTCATAAGGTCTTTCCAAATAGGGGAATTGGAAAAAAAATCTTTAACAGTAGCAACATTGTCTCTTTTTTCAAATATTTAGCCTTAATAATATCTTGCCAGATCCCCTTACAATGCTCAACTTTCCAACACCAGTTGACAAGGAGGCTTATATTATGCCTTCTCAAGTCCTTAATACCAAGGCCCCCTTTATTTTTGGACCTACAAACCCTAGATGACTACCTTTTTCTTCCACCTTTTCTTTGCCAGAAAAAGTTCCTACGGTTTTTTTCCAACTTCCCAATGAATCCTTTGTTCATTAAGAACATAGACATATGGAAATAGGAGATATTTGATAGGTTAGAATTTAGGAGGGTAGTTCTACCACCAGAGGATGCAATGTTCCCCACCCAGCATCACACATCTTAATATATTTATTTTAATATAAGAGAGATCAAAGTTTTTCAAAGCAACAAAGCCAACATGGACCCCTAAATACTTCATTGGGAAGTGCCGAATATCACAGCCAAAGAGCTCATCACAGAACTCCAGGATACTCTCATCCCCTCCAACACGGAAGATTTCAATTTTCTAATAGTTAATCTTGAGGCCAGGCATGAGCTCAGAAGTATAAAGAATGTTTTCCAACAGCTCTCTCAGGATCATGACTGATACACAACCTTGTATCATCAACATACTAGAGAATAGCTAGCTACTCCAATATCAACCAGTCAAGAGCCAAACTAGTAAGAATATTATTCTTTTGAGCATTCTGAATTAATTTGGCCAAGCATTCAGCAGCCAAATTTAAAAGAAAGGAGATAGGGGCTCCCCCCGTCTCACCCCTTTATGGCTCTGGAAATAGGGAGCCAGTAGTGCTATTAAGTTTTTCGCTAACAGTTTCATTGTGCATAATGTTCTTAATCAAACTACACCAAATAGCATTAAAGCCTCCTAATTCATGGCAGTCCAACACGACATCCCGATTGACTTTGTCATATGCCTTCTCAAAGTCAATTTTAAGCACAGTCCCACATTGTTTCTTACGAAGTTACGATGACAATGATGGAGATTTTCATGTAAAGAAAGGAAACCATCCGTTATGTTCCTCCCCTTAATGAAGGCATTTTGAGTAATGTTAATCAATTTGTCTGTAACGAGGTCCTATCTAAAGACCAAAGTTTTATCGATCAACTTATATAAGCACCTAATGGGACAAAACTGTTGAATTGTGTTAGCCTCCGAGGTTTCGGGAATTAAAGATATAATTCCATAATTCGGCCGTCACACATCCAAAGTGCCAGCATGGAAAACATGAAACATGTTAATAATATCATCCTCTTAATTCAACCATGTTTTCTACATAAATCGGCTCAATTTCCTTGAATAGAGATCAATATATGTATGTCACGGCTTACAAGTAGGTGTTCTGATGAAACTGAGATAACACCTAACGCGTTGCTCTGGAATTTTTTTTAACATTGAACTTATGAAAAAACAAGAATAGTACCACACTACTCAACCTAGAGAAAAAATGGAGGGTGGACCCATTTTATATTGTCTTGTGACATTCAAGTTCAATTATTTATTTATTGAAAAATAAGAAATAAAATTAAAAATTAATGGTCTAGAGGGCTTTCATGTTCCTCGATGATGAGAGGGCTTGCAGTGGTTGAAAGTGAAAAGTTTAATGGTTGCATGGGCCTTTGATGATGTGAAGTCCGTGCATGTGTTGAAATGTAAAAATGTTGATTGGTTGGATGCGCTTAATGATGTAGATAACTTGCACGTGCATTTAAATGTGAGGTGGCATATGTGAGACATATGTGATGAGGTGGATAGGTTGACAAATAAGATATATAGAATTTTAATTTCTTTTCTTAATAACTTGTTTAGTCTGGAGTGCGGCGTTTCTGCTCCCGAGCTCATCTGCACCCCCTTGACGAAAAAAATCAAAACAAATACTAAAAAAATTCAAGAAAAAACTATTTTTTTGTGTGGTATATAAGTTTATGCGTAAGGTGCGCTCTAAATTTCAACTCATTTGGGCATCTGAGCAACTCTCAGCAAAAAAGACAAATTCAAGGTCTGTAAAAAAGTTTATTGTCCACACACTGTTATGACCCAATTTGTTTTTTTTCTGACAGTTTCTCATATGTCCAAATAAGTTAAAATTTGGAGCGAAATTCACGCATACAATTGTCTATCACACAAAAAAATGGGTTTTAAAAAAAATTAGTATTTGTTTTGATTTTGTTTCTGACCAGGTGCAGATGAGCCTAGGCACCGAATTGGATTTTTCGGTTCAGTCTGTCCTTAAATAAAATTCTCTGCTCACTGTATTTTCCTTTTCAAAGACGGTGGGATCTGCCACTGCATGTGTGATGACAGGTGGGCCCGGACTGACGTAAGTAAAGTATAAGTAAATTGGTCAAGGAGGTCCAGAAGGTTCTGTGGGAGTGGGAGTGGGAGCTGCAGGGACGTATTTAAAGATGTGCCGGACCTGGGGGGCATATCTGCAAAAGGACCAAACTCACGCGACGAAGAAGAAAGAAGCGGAGACCGGAGATCGAGATCGGCGGTGGGAGAGATGGAGCCGAGACGAGCGATCCACCGCAGATCCGGCGCGCTCCTGCTCCTCTTCGCCGCTGTATTCGCGGCGGCCGCCTGCGTCTCCGCCTCCGCCATCGGCGACAAGTGCGCCGCCTGCAAAGCCGTCGCGGTGAGCTCATCTCCTCTGCCTTCCGTCCTTCTCTCAGTTCCTAGCTTTCAAGGTTCCCATCTTTCATCTTTACCGCTCGCCGCTAAGCCATCATCCGTAGCCTGGATCTTCGTGGATTTATTAGTGCAGACGTGGTAGACTTAAGGAAGTTTCAGCGGTCTGTGTTTCAGAGGCACCGCACATTATAGTAGCAGAAGATCTGATGTGTCGTTCGGTCTTGTTTTTGCAGGCTGAGCTAGAGATTGGAATATCAAGTGTAAGTAAAAAAACTTCCTGCCTTTCAGTTGTCGTTGTTTAGCTGCTTGATTTCTGCTATCATCTGCAGTGCTGATTTGGTGGTTATGTGTTTCTTCCAGTTTCTTGTAACCAGGGCCATTCATTGATTGTCCACTGTCCTGAATTTCTCTTAATGCAGGAGAAACCAAGAAATCACTTGGACCTGCGTAACAGGTTAAATTCGAAAGGTCAGCGTGAGGGGAAGGTCATCGATTACAGGTATATCATCTAATACTGCACTACCCCTCTGCTGTTCAATGATTAAACTGCGGTAAAAAAGAGTATATCTGACTACACCAGTACAGAAACGTGCATTCTAACAATATTGGAACATCAAATGGACACAATGTGATGTAGAGGAATGCTGACAATTTACCATACATTTGTTTGGGGGAAAATGTTGGCTTAGTCATTGCTAATACTAAACACTGCATTGACTCTTTTTGTTCATCTTGACTGTACCATTCGCTTCGACACCTAAATAACAATTATGGACATGGTCTTCATCTTCGATTTTTTTGCACTTATGTATGTGCGGTGCAGAGTCAGCGAGCTTCGGATCGTAGAGCTTCTGGATGACCTATGTGATAAGATGCAAGACTATACACTACAGAAGGTAGAAAATGAAGCTGCACAATTGTTTTAGAATTCTATTACTGCACAATACCATCTTATTCAGGCTAAATATTTTTTCAACATATTAAGTCATGTATGGATATAGTATAATCGAGTTATCCCTCTAGTATTGAACTGTCGACCACCAGCCAAAGCATTTTAGTCATCTAATAAACTGAACTGTGTGCAGTTGGAATCAGGCGAAAAAGAATGGGTGAAAGTAAAAAGCTGGAATAGTTTTGAAACTGGTAAGTTCGGATATTTGTGGCACCTGTTTACTCTTTCGACTAATTGTAAGCTGTAACCACACCATAAACATTGGAGAGCCATGGCCAGTCCGTACTCCATAGTTTGTTGTGCTTATTCTTCTTGCTCAGTTGTTCTGCACACATGTCATCTCAGTAAATCCAGCAAGCCCTAGATTAGAACTGTATATCCCCAGTGCTCGCCCTGATAGACTTATTACCAGTACCAGGACCCTGGACTCGAGATGCTAATACAATCATGCGGGACATCATTGAGAGATGGTCTTCCGTTAAAGTAAAATAAGTAAAAGTTAGCATCCACTACAAGGAAATGAACTTGTGGATAAATTTAAGCTAAATAACAAGCAAATGATAGCTGCTACTATGCATTGGATTTTTCTCATTGCGACATAATGAATATGAGCTGTAAAATAGTGTGACTTGTAGTTACTAATTGTGTACTGGTTGTCTGATAATTTGTGTGTAGATAAGAAAGCTGCAGCACGAGCACACTCCAAAAATCTATCCAGTTACTGTGGAAGGTACAGTGAGGCTTTCAGTACTTCAGAGAATTGAACTGATGAAAACCAGAGTTTATATTTCTCTAAAATATGCTTTTCCCTCCGATCCATATTACTTGTCGCTCAAACGGATGTATCTAGCGTTGAACTGCGTCTAGATACATCCGCTTCAGGGACAAGTAATATGGATCGGAGGGAGTACAAAACTTTCTACGTAGCACGGTGCCAGCCTAGACTTTCTACTTAACTTGGGCAAAAAAAATTATCTCTGCCCCCTTTAACCCTCTTTTCATTACCTATTTTTTGCTTGCTGGATTTAACATATTTTATATAGCATAGCCATCATCTTGTTAATGAAGTGTGTAAAAGGCGTTTGTCTTTCTTCAGTAAAACCTTGTAACTGACGAACAGTGTGTCTGGCCTGTGGCTTTGTTGCAAATGGCCCCTTGTACCACATTGGGTGTGGACGTAGCTGTGATGTAGCTTTAGTAAAGCTCTCAGCTTTCTGTCAGAAAAAATGAAGAACAGTATTTTTCAAATTTGTATAACATCAAAGTTGCTAGTAATAGGTGCTTAGTTTGGCAAATAATTGGATTGCTTTAGGGTGCAGATTTAACAGTTGTCTAAAGATAATATTACCTTTCTTGGCTTTTGAAGAATTGTGTTGTCTATTGAATAAGTGAATCACTGGGCGTGCTGACAAAGTTCACTCATGGCGCAGGTTACTGGAGGAAACTGAGGACGAGGTAATTTTTCTTGCCTTGGATAGCATTACCCTTCGGACAGTATTTTATAGATTTTTGTAAATAGCATATGATTTTTTTCACCTATTTGCTAGCTGTGTTTTTGTTTTGTTTTGTAACTACGAAGATGTGTCAATTTGTTGGCACAAGGCCTGATGTGGGTTATTATTGTTTCTGTTGCAGCTTGCTGAGTGGATAAAAACAAGCTCAGCAGAATCCGGGAACGTGAGCCAGGCCCTTTGCCAGGATATTAGCAAACACTGTCAGTCCACAAGGTATATGTTGTTCAGCGTATATATGAATCAGCTGATTCGCGCCCTTTGCACTTACTCGAACTGGCTAACGTTTTCTCATTGTTCATTTCGCCTTCCTGCCATCTCCAGTGCTACAGCCCCGGTCGACGATGAACTATAACAGCATGTGTTAGCTCCCCGTATTTACTCGACAAAGAAAAGCAGATGAATGCCTGAGAAGCGTCAAAGAAGAAGCTCCAGTAGGAAATGAAGCTGTTATTTCTTAGCGTCTGCGATTTTACACTCACATTGTTGTCTTAAAGAGGGACTTGCAGTTTTTCACATATGATTACTGATGTATTGAGAACATTCGAACTTTGAGAATTTTTTTGCATATACTGAACTACAGTTGGTCGCATGGTATGATCTGCTTTTGTGATATCCCTTGTAACGTCTAGTCCGAACATTTTGCTCTCAGCCCTCTTGCGAGCCAGGATGCTATAAATGAAAAATGAAAGGTGCAAATTTTTCTCAAAAGTTCCGATTGTTTTGATTTTTGAAATGTGATATTTATGGAATCCCATGAATAGTATCAAAGCTTATTTCATGCTACTTCCATAAGATTTTGCTCGCTATGTATGGTGTTAATTAAACTACTAAGATTTTAACAACCCTCTTTGTTATAATATCAGTTTTTATAAAGACCGAAGTTTAGCAAATCTGCTATACTTGTTTAACCATCGCATATAAATGTACTGATCCCCTTGGTGCACAAACCAAAGTATTCTGATGTCTGAGCACTACTTATGCTAAAAGTGAGATTTTAGAGTAATCAAGCGTCTACCTCCTGTCAAAAAAACGGCGTCTACCTGCTGTTATTGGCCTAAGAGTGCATCTTACATTCCGCTAACTTTTGCTAAATAATTTGAATATCATATTACGGTTAGCGCACGCTGGTGCAACTCAGTAACAAGACCAGCAAAAAAGACGCATGACCATGGGACATGGAGTATTTGATCGCGAGCTCATATGCTCCTGCATTAGCAGTAAAACCTGGAAAAATATTAAAATCAAAAAAATCTAAATCTTTTTTTGTGATGAACATTGATAAATTTTCTAGATGTATGCAAAACTTCAGGTTGAAATGACATTGGTGGAGGTCTGGGCAAAAAAATTAAAATCGATGGTCCAAAAGGACTCTTGTTGGAAGCATTTTATTATTGCAGTGTGATCTGTATTGGAATAGTTGCTGAAATAAAATTTGAAATTGTTTGTGTCGATTTTGCAATAATCAAGTCAATTCTTTTTTGAGAAAATCTGAAATTTGAATAGTTGAAATAACGTTTTAAAGATATTGAAATTGTTGATGGCACCCATTTGGAATAATCAGTTTCACTTTTTTGTGATGTGCGGGATTGGAATATATGAAATAAGTGTTGTTCAAAATTCAAAATTGTTACATGAAACTGATATTTCTCATATGTGTAACTTGTTATTGCAGTGTGATATGTATTTAAATAGTTGTTGAAATAAAAAATTGAAATTGTTTGTGTCACTTTTGGAATAATCAATTTCAATTTTTTTTAAGAAAATCTAAAATTGGAATAGTTGAAACCACATTTTAAAGATATCAGAATTGTTGATGTCACCCATTTGAAATAATCAATTTCACTTTTTTTGTGATGTGCGAGATTGGAATATATGAAATAATTTTTTTTCAAAATTCAAAATTGTTACATGAAATATTTCTCATATGTGTAACTTGTTATTGTACTGTGATCTGTATTTAAATATGAGTGCGATAGTTTAAATAAACTTTTAATGATAGTGGAATTGTTCATATCACCCATTTGAAATAGTCAGTTTGAGTTTCTGGTGGTGTGTGAGATTGGAATATGTGATAGAAATTGTTGAATTTGTTTTTTGAAAGAGTTGAAATGAACTTTCGAAATTCTGAAATCATTTCTTTAAAAGGGATAAAAACATTTTTTGAAGGAAAAAATGATATCCTTTTTTGGAATGAGTGGAATTACTTTCAAAAATGGAAATCAATTTATGGAACAATTGAAATCAGCTTCTTGAAATGGTCTGAATCTGTTTTTTTTGTAAACACGTTTTTTTCCAAATTGTGAAAGCGGTAAAATTGTTAAAAGTAGTTTCTTGTAAATGAGCGAAGTTTTATTTGAAATGAATGGACTGATTTTTAAATCAAATATGTGTTTTAAAATATTTCAAAACAATTTAAAGTGAGAGAGGTTGATCTGAAAAAATAAGCTGAAATTACTATGTATGTAATTATGTACGTGTGTGAAGTGAGAGACTTCTCAAGCGTAAGTGTAAAGCGAGGGGCATGGCTCAAATCACGTGGGTGGGCCCCAACTGGTCAAATCACGTGGGTGGGCCCCAGCTGGTGGAATAAAATGGCTTAAATGAAGAGAAGAGTGAAATACAAAGATACATCGTGTGACAACTTTTGAGTTGACATAATTCAAAATAGTTTATGTCGCCCATTTGTGATGTGAGAGATTGGAATATATGAAACCGATATTTTTTATATGTGTAACTTGTTATTGCAGTGTGATGTGTATTGAAATAGTTCTTGAAATAAAAAATTGAAATTGTTTGTCTCGCTTTTGGAATAATCAATTTCAAATTCTTTTGAGAAAATCTGAAATTGGAATAGTTGAAATCACCTTTTAAAGATATTGAAATTGTTGATGTCACCCATTTGAAATAATCTGTTTCACGTTTTCGTGATGTGCGGGATTGGAATATATGAAATAAGTGTTGTTCAAAATTCAAAATTGTTACATGAAACTTATATTTCTCATATGTGTAACTTGTTATTGCAGTGTGATATGTATTTAAATAGTTGTTGAAATAAAAAAATGAAATTGTTTGTGTTACTTTTGGAATAATCAATTTCAATTTTGTTGAGAAAATCTAAAATTGGAATAGTTGAAACCACCGTTTAAAGATATCGGAATTGTTGATGTCACCCATTTGAAATAATCAGTTTCACTTTTTTGGGATGTGCGAGATTGGAATATATGAAATAAGTTTTGTTCAAAATTCAAAATTGTTACATGAAGCTGATACTTCTCATATGCGTAACTTGTTATTGTAGTGTGATCTGTATTGAAATAGTTTAAATAAAAATTGAATTTTTTTGTCTCTTTTAGAATAGTCAATTTAATTTTTTTATAAAATCTTAAAGTGCGATAGTTGAAATAAACTTTTAATGATAGTTGAATTGTTGATGTCACCCATTTGAAATAGTCTGTTTCAGTTTCTTATGGTGTGTGAGATTGGAATATATGAAATAAATGGTTGAATTTGTTTTTTCGAAAGAGTTGAAATGAACTTTCAAAATTTTGAAATCATTTCTTTAAAAGAGATTTAAAAAATCCTTTTTTAAAGAAAAATCATATCGGTTTTTTGGAAATAGTGGAATTACTTTAAAAAATGAAAATCAATTTACGGAACAATTGAAATCAGCTTCTTGAAATGGTCTGAAACTATTTTTTTGTAAACACGGTTTTTCCATATTGTGAAATCGGTATTTAAAATTGTTAAAAGTAGTTTCTTGTAAATGAGCGAAGTTTTATTTGAAATGAATGGAATGATTTTTCAAAATCAAATATGTGGTTTAAAATATTTCAAATCAATTTAAAGTGAGAGAGGTTGATCCTTTGAATAAATAAGCTGAAATTACTATGTATGTGGTTCTGTACGTGTGTGAAGTGAGAGACTTCTCAAGCGTAAGTGTAAAGCGAGGGGCATGGCTCAAATCACGTGGGTGGGCCCCAGCTGGTGGAATACACTGGCTTAAATGAAGAGAAGAGTGGAATACAAAGATACACCATGTGATAGCTTTTGAGTTGGCATAATTCAAAATTGTTGATTTCACCCATTTGTGATGTGTGTGATTGGAATATATGAAACTGATATTTCTCATATGTGTAACTTGTTATTGCAGTGTGATGTGTATAGAAATAGTTCTTGAAATAAAAGATTGAAATTTTTTGTCTCGCTTTTGGAATAATCAATTTCAAATTCTTTTGAGAAAATCTGAAATTGGAATAGTTGAAATCACCTTTTAAAGATATTGAAATTGTTGATGTCACCCATTTGAAATAATCAGTTTCACTTTTTTGTGATGTGCGAGATTGGAATATATGAAACAAATGTTGTTCAAAATTCAAAATTGTTACATGAAACTGATATTTCTCATATGTGTAACTTGTTATTGTAGTGTGATATGTATTGAAATAGTTGTTGAAATAAAAATGAAAATTTTTGTATCACCTTTGCAATAATCAATTTCAATTTTTTTTGAGAAAATCTAAAATGGGAATATTTGAAACCACCTTTTTGAGATTGTGGAATTGTTGATGTCACTCATTTCAAATAATCAGTTTCACTTTTTTTGGTGTGTGTGATTGGAATATATGAAATAAAGGATTTAATTTGTTTATTTAAAGAGTTGAAATGAACTTTTGAAAAATTGAAAGCAGTTCTTTAAAAGAGTTAAAATTTGTTTATTTGAAGAAAAAATGATATCGATTTTTCCGATGAGTGGAATTAGTTTTAAAAAATGAACATTCAAATTATGAAACTATTGAAATCAGCTTTTGGAAATGGTCGGAATCTTTTCTTTGTAAACACGTTTTTTTAAAATTGTAAAATCTGTTCCCTTGGTGAGCTGTGCTCGGACAACTTCAAGGGCGCCGAGCTCGTGTTCCCTTGGAAGTTCGGTCCAACTCAGTCCCAACTCGGGAGGTTGGCCCCCGATTCCTGGAAGCAGGGCAGGACACTGGAGTAGTAAAACCACGAACAGTACTGCTCTAGCGGTGGCAATTTTCTGGCCAATCTGCACATGGTTGAATCAGCCATTAGATTGTAGCATATTACTCCCTTTGTGAAAAAACAGAAGACCGTTTAGATCACTATTTTAGCGATATAAACAGTCTTATATGTCTTTACAGAGAGAGTACTAATCACTGCCGTTGGAAGTATGCATCGTCCCTCATTCGTTCATAGACCGTCGTGCGCAGAGCACTTGCGTAAAACCACTCTGATTCCATCCCTTGTTTGTCGAATTGGCCGGGACTTGATGTGTTGGACAACTGAAATCCAGTGCCCCCGACTATAGACGGGTTGCTCTTGCTAGGGCGGGGCTGGACTAAAAAGAGATATTTCCACAAAGCAAAATGTGGTTCTAAAACAAACTACATGCAGTAGCCAGCAGCCTGCCAGACAGAGTGGCACTAGCGCTGGCATTGGACTTTTTTTTTAACAAAACGGCCAGGCTTTTATTGATCTATGAATATGTTCATTGAAATTACATCAGGAGCACGTGTTTCTTTTGCTCCCATGGGAGCCATATATTTGCTTCCATTTGAGACACAGCTGTGCCTTTCGGAAAAAGAAAAAAAATGTGTTTTTCTTTTACGGGAGGCACAAATTTGCTTATGGTGGAGGCACATATTTGCTCTCAGAAAAAGAAAAAAATGTGTGTGTGTGTGTGTGTGTGTGTGTGTGTGTGTGTTTTGGCTTTCACGGGAGACACATATTTTGCTTCCGCAATGTGCCTCTCAGAAAGGAAAAGAAACGTAATTTTTTTCTTTCATGAGATTTAGTTTCAAAGATCTCGATGATAGAAATCCAATTGTGAAAACGGTTCGGCACTTGGATGCACGGTTTAAGACATAACCTTTTGAATAAACGAATCTACAAAAAAAATCCCAAATTATAACAACTGACGTATACACAGGTGAGAAGATGGACAACATACAGTGCAGTACTTGCCAACTCTCCTGAGAAGATGGAATGACCTTTGCAAAGGTATCTTATTTTTTAAATAAGGACACCCAAAGGGCATTTTAGATCTGATTAATATCGAGAAAAATAAAGACTAGTATGAAGATAGACAACTGGATGTAGTGCGACCAATACAAAATAAAATTACATTAAAAAGCATACTAGTCTCTTCTTCCTCTGAATGTATGTCGCGGACCGGAGATTGCAAGTTGCGCTGAACCAATATCAAAGAAAGGCGGCATGTTTTTTTAAGGGTAAGAAAGGCAACATCTACAAACACCCTTACTATACTAGGCATAGAAGACCAATAGCCAGTCGTCCCTTTCGGACGGGTACCGGAGGGTAATACCACCTTTGCAAGGGTGGTATGACCTGATACTCTCCTCGGAGCATTTTAGGTGTCTTAGCATGAAACATCTAAAATTCAACTTTTATTGCCGCAATTTTTTTGAAAAAAAAAAATCATGAATAATCACAAGGAATGTGTCTACATCCCCTGAAAATTTCAGCTTCAAATTCAAAATGTACATTGAGAAACAAAAGAGACAAATTCATGCTAGATTTGTCATTTTGGTTTCTCAAGGTGTATTTCGAATTTGGATCTGATTTTTTAGGCGTTGTAGTCAAATACGTTGTGAACATTCACAAAGTATTCAGAATTTTTTGAAATATCTAAAATTGATTATTTTTTTAGTTATATCATAAAGGCATTTTAGGTGTGATACTCTGCCTCCTTCGTCCATCTTGCTTGATCCCCTTTCTACACCCACGGAAAGCAACACAGAAATGGAGGGCGAGAGGCAGCCGGCGGCGGCCGCCGCCGTGTCCAAGGTGCTGGACGACGACGACCTCCTCGCAGAGATCCTCCTCCGCGTCGCCCTCCCCACCACCCTCGTCCGCGCCGCGCTCGTCTGCAAGCGCTGGCTGGGGCACGCGTCCGGTCGCGCCTTCCTCCGCCGTTTCCGCAAGCTCCACCCGCCCCGCCTCCTCGGCTTCTACGTCGAGGGAGACAGGGACGTCCCGGCCGACCCGCCGGCCTTCGTCCCGGTGCTGCCCCAGCCCGCAGAGCTCGCCGCCGCCGTCCGCCGCGCAAGCTTCAGCTTCGACATCTACAGGGGCCAATTGGTCCAGATCCACGACTGCCGGAACGGCAGCGTGTTCGTCCAGGTCGGGAGCGAGGGCAGGGCGGTCATGAGGGTGCACGCCCCGCTATGCCCTCGGAGACCCGTCGCCTTCATCCCGCCGCTCCCGCGCCCTGCACTCCGGCCCCGTGGTCTCTGCAGCTTCACGCAGATCCTCTCCACGGAGGAAAGGGGCGGCCTTTCCTACCACTACCTGTACGTGGAGTCTACAGTGGACAAGCCAGAAACCAGGCTGCACCTGTATACGCTGCAAGATGGTCTCTGGCTCCCGCGGCCTCCCTTGGACATGCACCAACTCCCTCGCCCACTACTCCAGCCAAGGCCCGTGCTCGTCGACACAAGAATTTACATGCCGGCGGGCCTGGGCGACATCATCGTCCTGGATTTGACGGCCTCGAGTTTCTCCACGATCCAACTCCCACGGGGCGCCAAGCACGACGGGTGCGGCGCCACCATGCTGGCGCGGGCTCATGATGCTTCCGGCGTGTATTTCATCCTCGTCGAGGGGTTTCGGCTCCTCATCTGGCTCCACAAGGGGGGCAACTGGTTGCTGGTGGACACCATTTGTTTGCGTGAGATGTGTCCTGATTTGAGGGTGCTAGGCTGCACGGCTGAGGATGAGGACAGTGATCTTATCATAAGACGGGTGGGGAACGACGCTGAGTTTGTGCTCTTGCAGATGGGCCGGTGCGCGCTCCACCTGGATACCAGGCGCAGGACACTGCGTAAGGTGTATGAGCAGACGGAAGAGAATCAGTGTTTTGGTGATATCCATCCGTTTATGATGGTCTGGCATCCCACATTCCCCGCGCTCCGGGGTGATCATGCAAGGTTCGCCTTTTGGCCTTTAGATCATCTGTATAGTGCTCTCTGTTGAGGTTACACGGTTTTGCAATGTGCATCATTCATCGCATTGTTGTGGAATTGTGTTAGGTATATGATTGATTCCTTAGGATATTTTAACCATATTGCCTTAAGATGATTTAAAATCACTTGTGTACTGTGGGCATAATACAGGGTGTTTACTTGTGGTCATAGTAGGGGACACTTTGGTAGCATGGGTGCCGCACGGAGGATGAGGGTGTCCCTTGCGTGTCATCGACTCCTCGTGGGTGCTTGATTGGCTAGTTGAGAAGGAAGATGCGGATAGATAAGAGAAATTAGAGAGGTCGTCTTAGGGAAGGATGGAGGTGTATTTCTTGGTTGCTAAAAGATTATAGAAAACTCCTTTTAAATAGACAAACATGATGGACACCGAAGGCAAATAATCTGCTTGGGTACAGACTCTATTTACCTTTTACTCCCCAGGTGCTACTCAGATGACTATATATCCAAATGCAAAGCTTTTATCTCCCAGTATATTGTCATCCTTAATGACAGTTTTTCATTGGTTTTAGCGAAGCTACTAATGTTTTTTGTGGACTCAAGACTAGTTACAGAATTTCATTTGATACTGTCGATTGCTGTGATTGTCATTTGCTAGACATATACTGAAGTTTCAGAGTGCGGTGGGGAGACCACTCCATGGAAGGGTTACTTTTCTAGCGCTGGTGTTGGAATGGCATGCTTCTGAACTTGTTCTTCCCCTTATGCAGTCTCGTAATAGTACTTCGCAGTGGTGCTGAAAAATGATTTTTTTTTTTTTGCTGTCTTAGCATGGACCATCGTGCTGTTGTGTCATTTTTTTTGAACTATCAAGCAGTCTTAAGTGCAAAACTGAAAAATGGACCTACAAAAGTATGAAACATGTTTTTTCAGAATGTTGATGTATAATAGAACAAATGTCCCATATTTGTATGTTAAAGCATGCTGCATGCTATTGCTTAGAGGATTCTAAATTTCTTATGCATAATTTCCCGAGTCAATATTTCCTGAGTCAGATGCATAATACAAGTTGATAGCAGGTAGTTTGTGCTTCTATGTCATTTGTCCTTCTATGATCAGAGGTTTGTTTTTGTTTTACTGGACTGCAGACTGTACAATGCAAAGTTGCATGTCTGGGATGTGAAGCCATTTAACATCCTATTATTGTTGTACTAGCGACTTGTCTTTGCGTTCCATTTGGTATTCAGATACTTAATTATCTCCATGCTGACCTTTGTTTTGTTTCCTTTGAAAACAGAGATGCAATGTGAAGAAGAGAGATACCAGGAAGCTCATGGATGCTATCTATGCTGGAAGAGCAGTAGTGGGCTGCATTCTGTCCAGTACGTGATAGACTGATAGCAGTTTGGCATCTGGGACTGTGGACATGAACGCTTCAGACAGATTAAGGATGCTGTGTTTAGGTATTGATGCTGAAGCTGAACTATAGATTAAGGGTGCAAAGTCCATTTGGCATCTGGGACTATGGACATGAACACTTCAGACAAATTAATCGACAGAGATATATAGTGGTGGTAGCAGATTGAACAATGCTCTTGTGTTTGACATGGACAGCAGAACATAATAAAAAGTTTTCTAAAAATGAACAAATGAGCATGGCTTAGCTTAATTGGCTGCGTGTTTTTCCCTTTTCGAGGGTGCCGATGTAATCCTTGTTATTACCACTGCACGAGCAGCTAACTATAACATGAAGCTCTGTCGTGGCAATGTACTGATGAGATCACTGCAATTAATTATGCAGGATAGATCACACCCGGGCTCATACAACAAAAGCAGTGTACTTTATAGTGCAACCCATGATGCAGAAATGCTGGTCTCATTAACCAATCCAGACATTACATGACACCAACAAGAAGTGCTACATGCTTTAATAGAAATATTAATGATAGAAAAGGAGGATAATAATAATTCACTACTTGGAAAGTCTGATATTTTCCCCACCTTCTTCAGACTTTTTCCCTTTGTTCTTGACTAGTGAAGGAGCCCTTCCTGTATAGATTCTTTCGGTATATATTGTATGTGAAGGGAACCTCTGATAATTTGCCACGGGATTTTCTCCTTCTCAGCTTATCTTCCCTTTGTGTCCTCTTTATCTTGCCGTTTGCAATAAACGTTTGGAGCCAAGCTATATTTTGTTTCCTGAACTGGGCGAAACCTGGGAATTATTAGCTTCATCATTTCAGTGTGTACTGCAATGTTGGAGTAGTTTGCAGAAGTGCTCTGCAAAATCTGGGATTGTTGTTTCTTTTTCGACGAGATAATGAACGAAAGAGCCATGTTTTAGTTTGATGAAAACTAGGGAAATTACCTTATCATGCACAATTGTGTACAGCAACGTTTTGGTTTGCCAAAGTTTTACGCAAGATAATGTAAAACAACCTGGGTTACAAAGCTTGTTATGAGCAACCTGACATATAACGGTTTTACGCATCCAGGTGGGCATTCTTGCTATTGTGCTTCTGGAAAGATGCTTGCGCAAAGTATTAATTGTGCTTTCTGAGATGATGCTTATGTAAGATATCAATGAGTATTACTCCTTTGAGAAGTTCCTTTCTCAGACCTGAAAAAATTTCCGGCATAGCAAATCCCCGCTGGTTCATCGCTTTGCGGAACTAACCCGCAAGTTTTGACATGGTGAGAACTTCAAGGGTCAAGTTAGTAGGAGTACACATGAGCTCCTTCAAGCAGTTTGAGGGCCAGCGAGAGGAGGTTCCAAATTGGGGCCTTGCAGACCCTACACATTCCACATATTTGTGATGTGTAAACAGCAAACATCTGTCGAAACTCCATAAATCAGCAAACCTAAATTGCGCATTAAGCTATTCAACACTAGAGATATTATTGAAAATTTAAAACTTTCTGCCATGCATCAATTTCATTATCATATGAGCTACACTTGAAGCATTTGAATTCTCAGGAGCAAGCTTAACATTGCATTCCACCATCTTATGTGGCAGATAGAAATACCTAACATGCATTAACCCAAAAAACACAGCCACTCATACACAGAAACTGATCAGAGACACAAGGATAAAATCCAAGGACACTCATAGGATAAGATTTGATAGCAGATCATGCAAATAAGTATATCAGGTATCAAACAAGATGTCCGAGAAGGCCAAAACAGAAATTCAGAAACTAGCACTTGATAACAACAGAACCCACTAGCTGCCTTAAGCATCTCATCACTTCTTCTCCTCCTTCTCCGCCTCGGCAGCCTTCTTCTGCCTGGCTCCCAACTGGCGCTGGTTCATCCTCTCGACGCGGAGCTTGCCATAGGCCTTGAACTCCTTCATCTCCTCTGTGACCTTCACGACCTCAACTGAGCGCTTCTCGCCACGGGCGATGGGCATGTAGTCGCCCTGGACCTGTGTGGCGTTGGCAAGCTCCTCCGGAGTAGAGTCACCAGCCTGGGAACAAGAGAGCAGTTAGAGAGGGCCACAGACATAAGAACATCCAAATGTAAAATACAGTGGAAAAGAGTAAGCTGTTATATACCTTGACCTTGCGAGCACGCCTTGGGAAGATAACCAGCTTGGCCTTGTAGGTCTTGAGCCTCTGGATATTGGACTGCATACCCTCAAGCGACCTGTTCTTGCGGCGGTGGTCCACAGAGATGCCAATGGTCGGAGCGAGCTTCTTTGGGATGCCAGCGGACTACAGTTACAGTATATAAACATTAGCAGATGATAAAGAATGTTCTGGAGTAACAACTATAGTTTCTCAGCACATAATCTCATCTAACATCTGAATCTAAACTGAAGCAACATGCATCAATTGTAGGAGAGGAGAGCAATACAAAGCTACAGAGAGAACACAAGTTCTCTGAAAGTAGAGAACAAAGGTAAGCCAGAAATTGATGCAATGTACAACCATGGAATTTTACTGATCTTACAGAGCAAACATTTAAAAATCCATGTTTAGTTATAGACCAATTATGGGAACAGGTGATGTAGCATCATTCATAGGCTATTCAGAGATGAAGAAAACAGAGCAGAGGAACGATAAATCACCTTAAGCTCCTCAAGGGTAAAGCCTCTGCCAGCCCTGGCCTTCATGTTGTACTTGCGGGTCTGGCATTGCACGATGGGGCGAAGAGGTCCAGAGGTAGGGCGGGGGAAGATCTTCACAGCCTTCTTCTGGCGAGCTGCATACAGAAAGAACAGAATGTAAGATGACACTAACACAAATATGCTGTCAGTGGATTGTATGGCAACTTCCTAGTAAATCAACAAAGAAGCTAATGATGATACACCCACTCTGCCCTGCTGTAGCAAGCATGTACTTAACTCCTTACAAGTAAATACATACACCAGTGCAAGTGTTGCTCACATGTTACTGCTTGAGACATGACAATAAACATGCATACCAGAGATGGACGTCTAGTCTAGCATCAAACTAAAATTCATGGTAGATGTACTAGAGAAAACTAACTGACCCAGTAGCTTCACAGATATCATAGATGGCATCCTATAGCACTGTACACCTCAACCCCAAGCCACATCCATTACAGTCATGAACATCACCATAATCATAAGCAATACCAAACCAAACTACCCATTCTAGAATTACAGATCCCGCCGAGGAAGTGTGACTAAGATCCTCGCGCGGAAAGGGAAAACAGAGACATCATCACAGCTGCCAGGAGGCGGGGGAGTGCTCACCGATGCGGCGCCTCTGCTTGCGGGCGGGCTGGTTGAACCACGTCTTGACATAGTTCTGCCAGTGCTTCTTGAAGTGGCCGTTGGGGATGACGTTGTTGTGCTTCACCATCTCGCCCTCCTTACCTGCACAGCGCACCAACAAATCAGCCAAGGAAACCACGGATCCAAGCTACCGATTCACAAGAAAGCGCCGGCGAATCGTGGTGGGAACGCAGGAGCGAGACGCGACGGCATTTCGTCGGGCGCGAACGGTGGCGAGGCACGGGGAGGGGGGGACAAACCTGGAGACGACGGGGCGGCGGCGGCGGCGGCGGGGGAGGGCTAGGGTTTTGCGGGGGAGTGGAGCGGCGGCGCGGGGGGATGAAGATGATGAGGGATCTTATAGTGCTGGCCCGTGCGAGAGGGTAGGGTTTTCGTCCGTGAGGGGTGTGAGGCTGCGGTATTGGCCCACTTGCGAGCGCTCGGCCCATGGGCTTTGTATGAGTGGGCTGGCTGTTCCCGCAGAAGAATGAGTGGGCTTGTAATGTCACTGACCGGGGCTGTACGCCTGTAACCGAACAAAATCGAAAATATGGTCTTTATCCACAAAAATATGTACCCCTCAAAAAAAATCTACAAAAATATGTTTTTCGTCACAAAGAAAGGTTTCTTCGAAAATAACATTGGCCAAGAAGTAAATGAAATAATCAGTTTCATGAGCTGTGATTTTCTACTTGTGACTTTGCTCACAAAGAGACATGTTGTGGTTCAGTCCTGCATTTAAACTAAATATGACCACTAAATGCCTAGTTGGATAAAGAGATTGAAAGGCATAAAACTATAGGGATAGAGCTGTCATGCATTATTATTATTATTATTATTATTATTATATGATCTCAAGGTACACCATTTTTAAGTGGTAACTATGGTGTCTTTGGGTGGTGCACAATAAATAAACATGTGGTTTTTTCTAGGAAATGAAGAGAAACATAAAGTTATATGGTCAAGGATGTAGACTAGGGGGGATAGGCTGAAGGATCGAAGATGTTAGCTCACATTTTAACTTTCTTAGTTGGTTTTAGGTTGAATTGTAAATTCTCTACAAATACAACCAAGGTGGATCATTGTGTAGCTTTTATCTATAAAGTGGGTTGTGAGCCAGTTTCATGAAAACTTATATAATAAAGGAACACTGGCCAACAAAAATAACCAGATAAAAAAAACTAAGTTACCAATAAACAAGTAATATAGTTAGGGAACAAGCTAACCTAAAGTACAAGGATGAGAAAATAGGTCCCGAAATTCAAGTCCTTAGGGGGGCGCTAAACTTAGTCAGAAAGGTGTGTGGCACTAAGTTCCTTGATGACACTAAATGTCTCACCTTCTTCTCCTTGAGCTTCGACAAATGGTTCAAACTCAATCAATAAGTGATAGGTCACACTCCACCTTCACAAACTTTCTGCAGCTTTTCCACAACTTGGAAGCTTCCGGGAGACTCAAACCATCTAGGAGTACTCCCACAACTCCAATGGTAACAAGACCCCATGAAGAACTTGGAGTGGGATCATGATTTGGCTCGGTGGAAACAGATATCTAGTTCTCTTCTTCCCTCACTTGGTTCAAACCTGGGAGATTCAAAGAGGAGTATTCAAGTACTCAAGGTCAACCATGGAGGTTTGAGCTCAGATCCAAGAAACAACCAACCTGTTTTAGGAAAAGGGGTGGTTTATATAAATTTGACAGAATCAAATTGTTACTTTCACTATGCAACATACGCGTAGACTCTGGGTTTAGTCTGGAGCTCTAGTATCTTAGAATCTTGATAGTATGGATTTTCTGGGTTGTCTGGACTAAAATTTGGACCATAAAGGGAGCAAACTCTCTAGTTTAGAGCTTAGCCTAGACCCTTCTGGGCATTCCGTCTCCACGAAGAAGCAAGAACGAGATCTTATGGTTACCTTTTCTCACTGAATTAGGCCTTTTATGTATGTAGGGGGGCTCGTAGTTATGGTTTAGAGGGGGTGAATAGAACTAACACAAATTCCAGTGATTTTATACAAGTTGATAGTCGTCTAGGAGGCGCACACCTTCCATGAGTAGCAAGCAAAGCAAAGTTAAAGAAAGAGGTTATAGCAGGCATCAAATACTTTTCTGGTGTCATTGCTAGGAAAGTAAGTCAAGGTTGTATATCTTCTCTTTATGTGTTGTTTCGGTAAAAGATTACCTTCTTATTAACTATGTGTAACTGTATTTTATAGTAAACTTATGGTTTGTTTCATTTTCCAATTTTTGAGATAAAGTTTATCCAGTTACTTTGATTTACTTTCTAACTTCTTTTTAGTTTTTTATACTGATTGATATACCACTTGCGCAAAAATCAAAGCCATGTCATTCAAAATGGTACATCTTGTAAGGTCCAGTAGACGGCATTCATAGGATTTTGATTTGGTAGTTACACTTCAAACTTGTTTTACAGTTTCATAGCAAAACCTAGGATTGAATAGTAATTAAGGGAAACCTTATCCATCAACTAGTTTGCACTCAAAGCTTGACCTGATGTGGGAAAGTTGGCTACCACATATGATTGAGCAGTTTCCGTATAGAGGTTTGTCTACAAGTAAGGTACTCGAGCTGCCCTTTTCTTCCTCCTTGCTATTAGTGCAACCCCTGGACCCCCTCCCCCCGTTGAAAAATAGTAATCCGCTTGAAAAGGATTAAAAAGTGGTGTCATGACCATGGTGGGGCTCGAAAATGGTATCTCCTTGAACAAGGTGGCTGATGACTCTGAAACTACGTCGACACCTCTACATATTATGTATGAAATAAGAAAATCCGCAATAACTTATTTGTGGCTTCGTTGTAGTAAGACACAGTCGCATTGCATCAATTCAATTTACTAAAAGAACAAAACGAACATGTCTGGTTAATTCCATTAAAGTTAAAAAAAGAAGCATTAGTGGTAAGCAAATTAATTTGATTTGCGAGGTAAGCACTTGAAATTGTCTTTACATCAGATGGTCTGGTGTTTGATGATCCGAAGTTGGGTAATGCATGACACACGGTAAGGCCAGGGAGGAATAGTTAGGATTCAACCAAACATACTTCACCACAAAATTACTTAGTTGTTGTTCTATAAAGCAAACCATAGAGACTACTGATTAATGTGGAGGCAAACCATATAGCTGAAATCTAATGGAATAAGAGCCAAAAAGAATCAAGTCCAATGCCCTACCGATCATGTGATCACATCTTATTATTGGATCAAGATATTTGCTCATTAGCTTGGTAATGGACATTCATAGAAGCATTCAATTCACGAACCCGTTGAAGAGAATCGCAATAACCAAGCCCAAGAGTCTGGGAAAACCCACAACAACCATACTCCATACTTGTTTTGTAGGCCCCTTCTGGACACTCGCATCGAGATAGTAGTGGATAGGAGTTTTACTCTTTTTTTGGTTTAGATGTCCTAGTTAACTAACCCCATAATGCAATCCCACCCTCCAAGTATTTACAATATTTGGATTGGTTACTTCAAGATCATATGTGCGAATTTTCTTGAAAACTACTTTCACAATATATTCCATTATTTGGATTTGGGTGTGTGTGTGTGTGTGTTGCAATAGAGTGGATGTCCAAATTTTGTTTTGAAGACCATATAAAAATCAAATGAGTACCAAAGAAAGTATTAGTGTGTACTCTTAGCATTTGGTGGGACCTAATCAATTCCACCATGAGGTCTTACAGTCGCTCACTACACCAGGTAGTGAGTTGGTAAAGCAATGTAACTTGTTTGTCAACATTTTACTTGCAATCCTGTCATAGCTCTGCACAATCACTGGACCTTTCTCTGTTCCCAATTTCTCTTATTACCATTACTCCTTATATCTCTTTTGATCCACTCTCATCATGTCCTCATCTTTGTATGTGACTTCTATTTTTTGGTATGCTAATTAATGTGGTGCTAGGAACATAAAAGTGAGGTTGAACAAATGAGCTTTATCTATTTAGATAGAGACATGGTGCTATGTATATCAGGCATACAAGTGAAGGTTGGTAGGGTATTCATTTTCTTAATCATGTGATGAATGCCCTTGAGTTGCATTAATGCATTGACAATTCATATCAACAACCATAATAAATCTCATGCAAGATATGGCACATCTCTGACTAGAAAGCTTGCAAAAGCTTGAATCGCACCCAAGGGATTCTAAGCAGCACAATGCAAATTGGCATGCTGTGGCGAGACAAGTGCTTCACCACTCAAAAATTGGCTGAAAGCGCACCCCAAGCTTGGCAGGCAGGCGTGGGATCTAGTGTCTTTGCTACATCGAACTCAAGTCGATGACTTGGATAGCACACGGTTGAAATGTACTATATCCAGAATGCACCATGTGAAACACGGCCTCGCTGACACCACATTGACGTCAAAGAAGACACCGCTGGGACGAGGAAGGAGTTACTCCGAAACTTACTATTATGAGATAAGCTAAAAAGAGACGCATAAGATGCTGCTATTTTGCTAGCGGTCATGCATGGTGGACTCGAGAAACATGACCGAGTTGAATTTTATAAATGGATACTTTCGTTGTGGGCACGCAATTTCTTATGCATTTGCGCAACTTCAAATTTATACAACTGACATCTCGCTCAAGCTATATGCGAGCATTTGGGAAGGCGTGCGAGAGACCAACGAATATATAACTTGATTAATTCAAGTTCTTAAGAAAAAAACACAATAGTTAATTTTGACTCTGAACGGACGGCCTGTAAAACCCCTTCCCTAGCTCATGTAAATATTCTTCATTGCTACCAAGAAATAAATCAAGCATCAAACTTGTGACTTCCGTTGGACTCTTGCTGATCGACTGGCACTCACATCCAGAGTTGTGTTACTACCTAGTATAAAACAATAGATATAAAAATGAACTCAAAACTAACCCTTGGGGACTAATTAACTCCACCACAAGGCCATCATTGCCATCAAATAATCGACACCGCTGAACCAAAGGGACATATTCTAATAACCGCACTAGCATTAATCAGAGATGCTGCACAACGTCTCTCTTGTGAAGATCATTGGTTGTAGCACGGTTGTGTATTTTGATGATCATTGGATCTTCCAATCTTCCCGACGTCTTCTATTCCCGCCGTTTGCTATATGTCTTTCGTTCTTCTCTCGTCCTCTCTTTGCCATTGTACGCGGGTTTCACCAACTTGGCGTACTAAGCCAATGCGGCTAACATGCAAAAGTGAAGCGAGACAATAGAATTTCTTATAGTCAGGCCGGGATAGAGTAGTTTATATAATGGGCAAAGCGTTATTATTTAGATAGATGAAGGTTGGTGGAGCATCCATTTTTTTATCGTGGGATGAATGGCCATGAGTTACTTTTGATCTCCCAATTATAAAATTAGACTACTCAAATCATTAATTAAGAATCATATAGTCTTTTACCCGTCCCTTGAACAATTGAAAGGGAGACTCTAGATGACTTGAAACTAGTTTTACACATGTTGAAAACCAGTCCACATGAATAAAAATAGAAATTTCTTTTAGAAAAATAAAATAAAAATAAACAAATTCTACAACAAAAGGGAGAGTCATTCATATATGTGGACACAATGATACATATATATATCCACACTAATGTTAAATATGGTGATGTCTACTGTTAAATTTTCATAAACACATTCCCTTTTTATGAGTTTCAAAATTATGCGTGACCAGCCTCGATTTTTCTTGTTTTATAGAATACTAGCAAAACGGCCCATTCATTGCAACAGAAAGAATCATAATCTCCAATGGCCATGACCACATTTTGCTGCATCACCAAGATACAATATCACTCTCAACTTTGTGAAATCATGAACAATTTTTGAAATCATGAAAATGTTTTTAAACTCATGAACATATTTGAAATCATGAACATTTTTCAAATTTGTGTACATTTTTAAAAAATTACAAATATTTTTAAAATCAAGAACATTTTCTAAATTGATGAATATTTTATACTATTTGCAAACATTTTTATAAAATGTTAACATTTTAAGCAATTTTCTTGAACCGGTGAACATTTCCAGAATCGACGAACATTTTTTTGGAAATTGGTGAAACAAACTTTGAATTTAACGAACAATTTTTTCGATTTAATGAACATTTTTTGAAAACACATGATCATTTTTTGAATCAGAGGACATTTAATGAATGAATAGACTATTTTGTAAGTCACGAATAATTTCTGAATTCTTAGGATATTTTTTCATTCATGAACATTTTTTGAAGTGTCGAAATTTTGTTTAATTTATTTAATATTTTTAATACACGAAGTTTTTAGAAAAACCAGGAACATTGTTATATTTCCCGAACATTTGTTTTGAAAATTTCAAACATTTTTTGAATAAGCAAACATTTATTTTTTACAAAATCATGAACATTTTTAATCCATGAACATTCTATGATTTGTTTTAGTTTTGAAATAACATTTTAGGTATTATGATAAAGTTTTTTAATTGACGTGGCAGACCAAATGGGTAAACACATGAAACATGCTAAGGTTAGATGGATATATAAAGCTGGAAAGAGCTGATTCCACTAATCCACTACGCCATAACTAGTTTTGCTTCAAGCTCGTAGGTAACCACCGGAGAGTGGACACAAACGGATGCCTTGCTCCTCAATGTGAATATAACAAAAACTAGAAAAGGCTAACGGGCCTAGCCTGGCCCGTACTTGTCGTCTCTGCACCTCCGCAACGCTCATACATCAATACATGTCATACTGTGTCAAGAAGAGCAGATGGGTCCCAATCCCCGTGATAGTGCTCAAATGGAAGGGTTCAGAGATGCGGTCGATGTGTGCGGCCTAGCCGATCTTGGATACAAAGGCCTGGACTGGACATGGGAAAAATGGGTCACGGGAGGTCAGTTCTGTAGAGTACGCCTTGACAGAGCCCTTGCCTCGCCAAGTTGGTCAAATATGTTTCCTTTTGCTAGCGTTGAGCATCTGACCGCAGTCAAGAGCGATCACAACCCAATTCTTCTCATGACCAAGTTGGAGGAAGAAAGTATACGACTCGGCATGCAAAGACCTTTCAGGTACGAGTGTGCCTGAGAGAGTGATGGTCGTTTCAGAGATGTGGTGGAATCTGCTTGGAATGGCGAGGGACCAGCGATGTCAGTTTCTGACCCGGCAACAAAACTTCACACTATGGCGAGGACTATGACTCACTGGAACAAATACACCTTTGGTTCAGTTCGCCACGAGCTGCGTCCCCTGAGACGTCAGCTTACCACACTCCAGGCGGATCCCTTGAGAGTCGGTCCTACTGCAGAAGAGAAGAGGGTAGAGGATCGTATGATCGAGCTTGCTTACAGAGAGGAGGTCATGGCAAGACAAAGATCCCGCATCACCTGGCTGTCGGAGGGGGATAACAACACGAAATTTTTTCAGAGAAAGGCAAGTGCTAGGCGAGCAAAGAACACGATCATAAAGTTGGACCGCCAGGATGGGACCGTTTGTACAGATCAGAACGAGCTAGCAAATATGGCAACTGAGTTCTACTCCAATTTATATTCGTCTGAAGGTACTATTGGTATGGAGGAAGTGTTGTCACACATCCCTGCAAGGGTGGATGGTAGTATGAATGCTCGTTTGAATGCAAGCTATAGCAAGGAGGAAGTTAAAGATGCTCTCTTCCAGATGTTCCCTACTAAGGCCCCGGGCCCAGATGGTTTTCCCGCACACTTTTTCCAGAAACATTGGGATTTATGTGCTGATGAAGTTACAAGGATGATAATCAGAGTGCTTGATGGGGTAGATTCACCGAAGGAAATTAATAATACATTCATTGTTTTGATTCCCAAGATTGCAAGTCCAAAAGTTTTAGGACAATTTCGGCCAATAAGTCTTTGTAATGTGATCTATAAGATTGCTTCAAAGGTCTTAGCAAATAGGCTGAAAACTATCCTCCCTGAGATCATCTCCGAAGAGCAGTCCGCTTTCGTCCCTGGACGTCTCATTACAGATAATTTCATTACAGCCTATGAGTGTTCACACTATATGAAAACCAAGCGGGTTAAGGGTAACAGATATTATGCTTTAAAACTCGATATGATGAAGGCTTATGATCGTTTGGAGTGGGCATATCTGAAGACAGTGATGCTAAAAATGGGGTTTAGCCCTCGTTACACCGAGACAATATGAGGTGTGTCTCATCGGTTTCTTTCTCTGTTTTGTTTAACGGTGATAGTTTGGATGTTTTCAGGCCCACCCGCGGGTTGCGACAAGGAGATCCTATATCACCATATCATTTTTTGATCGCAGCCGAAGGGCTTTCTTGTTTGCTCAAGGGGGAAGGAGGTGTACGTGGAATTTATGTGGCACCCAATGCCCCGGCAGTCAATCACTTACTTTTTGCTGATGACAACCTTCTCTTTTTTGAAGCAATTGAGCTGAGTGCAACATGCATAAATGAGCTCCTGAGAACTTATTGCAATGCTTCAGGCCAGCGGGTCAACACGGAGAAATCGTCCATCTTTTTCAGTAAGGGGGTTCATGTTTCTGCTCGTGACACCATTAAAAACACTCTTGATGTTCATACTGAACCATTGTCCGAAAAGTATCTTGGTTTGCCTTCGGACGTGGGTAGGGCAAATGAAGGATCATTCAAATACTTAAAAGATCGTATTTGGAAGAAAGTGCAAGGTTGGATGGAGAAGTGTTTATCAGGAGGAGGGAAGGAGGTGCTCATCAAATCTCTGGCTCAATCTATTCCAACATACTCGATGGCCTATTTTAAGCTTCCAAGGGGGCTGTGTGAACATATTAATAAGATCATCCGCAAGTTCTGGTGGGGTTGCAAGGATGGACAGAGGAAAACAGCGTGGGTCTCGTGGAGAACGATGACAAAGCCGAAATTCATGGGTGGTTTGGGCTTCAGAGATATGGAGCTGTTTAATCTAGCCCTACTAGTGTGGCAAGTTTGGAGGTTGCTACATGAGCCTGATTCGCTAAGTGCCCATGTTCTTAAGGCGAGGTATTTCCCAAATAATCACCTGCTGGAAGCAACGTTAGGACCTGCGCCTTCTCAGGTGTGGTGTTCCCTCTTGGAAAGCAGGGATGTGCTAGCCCTGGGGCTAATTAAGAGGATTGGATCGGGACAAGATACGAATATCTGGTACGATAACTGGTTGCCGAGGGATTATAACCTACGGCCGTTTTGTGCCCGATCTATAAACCCTCCATCACTGGTCTCGGATCTGATTAATCCTACCACACGGGTATGGAACAAGCCAGTTCTTGTTGAACACTTCATCGCTCCTGATGTCGAGGTGATCCTTAATATTCCCCTCAGTACTCGGGTTCAGGACGACTTTTGGGCTTGGCACTACGATAAACGAGGAGTTTTTCCGGTTCGGTCAGCTTATAGGATGCTTGCTGCAATCAAGTTCCAAAGAGAGGATTGGTTGGAACACCGACCGGGGCACTCCAATACCTCAGCAGAGAAAAAGTCGTGGTCTCAACTTTGGAAGGTGAAGGTACCATCAAAGGTGAGGGTTTTTGCGTGGAGGCTAGCACATACATCGATCCCGACTGGCCAAGTACGACATGATAGGAACATGGCAGATGATCCTGGGTGTTCTATTTGCGGTGCAGTGAATGATACTTGGCGGCACTCGCTATTTAGTTGCTGCATGGCCAGATGTGTTTGGGCTCTTGGGGATGAAGAGCTGCTGGAGCATGTGATATCGAACCAAAGCGAGGATGCTCGACTCTGGTTATTTTGGCTTTTTGAATCTACAAGTCAGCAGGATATTGCCCGTGTGCTGGTCACCATGTGGGCGATCTGGTGGGCACGGAGAAAGGCAATTCACGAGGATGAGTTTCAGAGTCCACTGTCCACAATGTGTTTTATTAAACGATTCCTAGAAGACCTGGACATTGTTGCTGTTCGTACCACGCGAGCAAACAATGCTCTGTGTCCGGTTGCTAGGGCGAAGGAGTGGCTTCCACTGGGAGATGATGCGGCCAAACTGAATTGTGACGGTGGAGTTTCATCTCTGGGGGAGAGAGGAGTAGCAGCTGCGGTCTGTCGGGATAGCACGGGCAACTAGTATCTAGGAGCTTCAGCTGTGGTTTTTGATGGCCTGATTGAACCAGCGAGTTTGGAGGCGCATGCATGTAGTGAAGCTCTTGCACTAGCTCGGGATTTGAATCTTCAAAATCTGGTGATAGCCTCGGACTGCCTTGAGGTGATCTCGAACATCAACAATAATGCATCACCGGTTTATGCTCCGATCATAAAGGAGATTCTTGTGAGTAGGAATAGTTTTCTTACAGTTTCTTTCCGTTTTGAGCGTAGGAATAATAATTTTGAGGCCCACTCGATAGCAAAAGGAGCTGCATCTCTTTCGGTGGGTCGCCATGTGTGGCTAGGGAATCTCCCAGACATTGCTTGTATCCTGGATGTTTTGAGCTTTGTATAAAATTCCCTAGTTACTCTAAAAAAATACATGTCATGCTCCTCTTACACTACCTGGGACACACTATGGTCTGGAGTCAAAGTTCACGCCATCCTCCGCAAAGCCATTTGAGCCGAAGCCATCCTTCGGAGTCAATGGCATCCATGTCCAAGTTGATGCCATCCCTAGTGGAAGACGTCTTTGTTGACACTTGTGATGCACTATGATTTGGCACAAGATAGTCCCATTCGTATGAGATGACATCAGTCTTATATCACCACTTGTGATGCACTATAATTTGGCAAGGATGGAGTCATCAATAGACATACAACAAACATCACTACGTGGCACACTAAATGGGGCAATTCATGAAACATGCATATGTTACATGATTATAATAAGTGGAGCACCACACTTTCCATAGCATAGCTAAATATTGACACATTTCATGAGATCTAGTCCACAGAAAAACATCTTGCCACGCGCACAACTTCAAATCAAACATGCAACTATATATCCTCAAGTTTGTCTACTTTTAAATGCAGAGAAGTATGACATAGTTAGGAATCCACCAAGCATACTTCACCAAAAAAATGCTTTTGTTCTAGATTTGTGATGGAGACCATATGGACCACTAACAAATGTGGAGGCAAAACGTTTAACTAATTTGATGGAATAAAAGCCACAGATAATCGATTTCATGATCCCTATCGATGGTATTCATATACAATCGTATTAATGATTCATGGATCACAATACTCGCTCTTAGCAAAAAGCATTCAATTTAGGAATCGTTGAAGATAATCACAACTAAGGAAGCTCTCACATGACCACAGTGGATAATAAGACAAAAAAGTAAAGGATACAACCAAAATTCCAAGTGAAAATGTTGAGCAAAATCTGCGCAATACAACCAATACACAACAAGGGCATGAAGCTAACCGAGACAACTACGATGCCGTCACACTACACTAAGGGATGCTCGTTCACATCCTCGATCAGTTGGAAGTACTACTGGGAAAAGCCATATACGTGAACTTGTAGGAACAAAGTATGTCTACCAGAGGGGGGGTGTGTGTGAATGGGAGTTTTAAATTTTCTTCCGAAACTTAAATCTCTCATAACCCAGTAGCGGAATGAATGAGAAACAGACTATAGTGAACTAAGGCAGAGTACCGAAAGGAAACTAAGGCAAGCATCAAAGAGAATCATATGAATGAAAATACATTGAAGTTAAACATGGGTGACAGAGGTAACCGAAGATGCTCGATGGCGACATGGCATTTGTTTGACCAATTCATCCTTCTAGACAAGGACTACGTCTTGTTGGAGGGGCTGTGACTTAACACAGAAGATAAACTCTCTTCACCCTATTCTCCTCGACAATTGATTCGTCAACCGATGCTGATTACTCATGGTAGATACTTGAAGGAAATCTCCAAACCTTTACCGACTTCTTCGTCGAGAACCACAATCACTCTTGGTCTCTGAAGAAATTAACACCTAACCGTTGAGGGAGTCCTGGACTATGGGGTCCTCGAGGAGTTGGCCTATGTGACATGGGCCGGACTGATGGGCCATGAAGATACAAGGTAGAAGGACCTCCCCTGTGTTCGGATAGGACTCTCCCTTGCGTGGATGGCAAGCTTAGCGTTCGGATCATGTACCTTCCTTTCTCTGTAACCGACTCTGTACAACCCTAGATCCCTCCGGTGTCTATATAAACAGGAGGGCTTAGTCCATAGGCAAGATCACAATCATACATGCTAGACATCTAGGGTTTAGCCATTACGATTTTGAGGTAGATCAACTCTTGTAACCCCTATACTCACCAAAGTAAATCAAGCAGGAAGTAGGGTATTACCTCCATTAAGAGGGCCCGAACCTGGGTAAATATCGTGTCCCCTGCCTCCTTGTTACCTTCGATCCTTAGACGCACAGTTCGACACTCCCTACCCGAGATCTGCCGGTTTTGACACCGACATTGGTGCTTTCATTGAGAGTTCCACTGTGTCGTCACCAGAAGGCTCGATGGCTCCATCAACCATCCACAACAACACCACCCTAAGGGAGACGTTTCTCCCCGGCCAAATCTTCGTATTCGGCGGCTTCACACTGCGTGCCAATTCGATTGGTCATCTGGAGCAGATCGACAGCTACGCCCCTGGTCATCAGATCAGTTTTGGAAACCTAAACTACGTCGCTGATACCCGAGGAGACTTGATCTTCCAAGGGTTCACGGCCCCAACAGCAGCTCCGGCCTTAGATCCGGAACTCCTCTCGAGTCCGAAGACGGGAGTTTAGAGCCCGCCGGACTCTCCGCAGCCATAGAGCTCAACAACGGAGATACGGAGGGGGTGGTTCCACTGGCCGGCCATGAATCACTCCAGGCTCCCTATATCCTCATCGAGCCGGACTCACCTGCATGCACCAGCTCCGAACTCTCGAGGTCCGTGTTATATGAGCTCCGCCAGGGAACTCCTGCCCCGCCCCGCTCCACGGATCCTCGCGTCCCTGTCCAGACCACACTCTTAAACGAGGCTCTGGACTTAATGAGATCTCTCTCTATTACAGAAGGATCGCTGCCGAACTATGCCCAGCCCGCACTAGGGGCTGAGAGCGAGGAATTTTACGTCCCACCCACCACCCACTTCATAGCCACTGTCGAGGACTTAACCGACATGCTCGATTATGCTTCCGAGGACATCGACGGCATGGATGACGGTGCTAGAGAAGAACAAAGCCAGAACCCGCAGCCTACCGAAGCTGGACGGCTACTTCCACATATGATGTGTATATGGTGGACACACCCAAAGAGGATGACGACGAAGGTGGGAAGGACCCAGTCGAGGACAATTCTTCTGTGGCACCATCAAAACATCGCCATCAGCGGCGCCGCTCTAAACCACGTCGAGAAAAAGACAGCAATACCGGCACCGGAGACAACAATACTCCGGATAACGCCGAAGACCAAGAAGCCCCTATCAAACCACAATCCAAACATGATGAGTGGGAGGAGGGGCAAGCCGACCCCGATGATTCCATCGGGAACGAGGGCTCGGAGGATGGTAGTTACGTACCGATCTTCGAAGAAGACGAGAGTCTCGGCGACGAAGAATTCATCATGCTAGAGGAACCCTTCGAACAAGAGCGCTTTAAGTGCTGGCTGATAGCCACGGCAAGTAGCTTGAAAAAGAAGCAGCAGCAGCTTCAAGCTGATCAGGATCTGCTAAATAACAGATGGACTGATGTCCTAGCAGCCGAGGAATACGACCTCGAACGCCCAACCAAGAGTTACCCGAAACGCAAACTGCTTCCCCAATTCGACGGCGAGGCCCCAGAGCCTATACCGCCCAGGCGTAACACTACTGACGGACCTAACCGACCACCACGTGGCCGGGACAGAGCGGCAGCTCTAGTCGAACACCCGCTCGCACCACCTCGCCGTAAAGGTAGAGAGACAGCAGTTGCAGGATACACCTACGACCTATGATAGGACCTGGATAATAGAGTCGGTCATACCCAGCGCGAAAATACGGCCATTAAGCCTGGCGCAACAAAAACAACCTCACCCGGGCCGAAAACCGCATACGGACACCATCCGAACTGCGTCTTGACGTGGCCCGATATAGAGGCGCCGCGCACCCCTTATGCTTCACCGATGAGGTAATGGAGCACCGGTTCCCAGAAGGGTTCAAACCCATGAACATCGAGTCATACGATGGCACAATAGATCCCGTAGTATCGGTTAAAGATTTCCTTCTCCACATTCACATGGCTCGCGGTGACGATCTACATGCCATCAAATACCTCCCCCTCAAACTTAAGGGGCCAGCTCGGCACTGGTTAAACAGCCTCCCAGAAAACTTTATTGGAAGCTGGGAAGACCTGGAGGATGCCTTTAGAGACAACTTCCAGGGCACTTATATCCGACCTCCGGACGCCGATGACCTCAGTCACATAGTCCAGCAGCACGGAGTGTCAACCAGAAAATTCTGGACCCGGTTCTTAGTTAAAAAGAACCAAATTGTCGACTGTCCGGACGCCGAGGCTCTAGCAGCCTTCAAACACAACATCTGCGATGAATGGCTTGCCCGACACCTCGGCCAAGAAAAGCCGAAGTCCATGGCAGCCCTCACATCACTCATGACCCGCTTTTGCGTAGGCGAAGATAGCTGGCTGGCCCGTAGCAGCAACAGTACCAGCGATCCTGGCACTTCTGAAGCAAAGAACATAAATGGCAGGCCCCAACGCAATAAAAACAAGCGTCGGAACAACACCAAAAATGCCGAAGATACGATGATCAATGCCAGATTTAGTGGCTCCAAGCCCGGTCAACGGAAGAGGTCATTCAAAAGAAACAAGGACTGCTTATCTAGCCTGGACCGAATACTCGATCGACCTTGCCAGATTCACGGCACCCCTGACAAGCCTGCTAACCATACCAACAGAAGCTGTTGGGTCTTCAAACAGGCCGGCAAGTTAAACACCGAGCACATGGGGAAAGGGTCGCCCAGCGAGGACGACGATGAGGAGCCTCGCCCACCGAACACAGGGGGACAGAAGAAATTTCCCCCCGAGGTCAAGACGGTGAACATGATATACGCTACTCACATCCTCAAAAGGGAGCGCAAGCGCGCGTTAAGGGACATCTATGCGATAGAGCCAGTTGCCCCAAAATTCAACCCATGGTTAGCATGCCCGATCACCTTCGATCGCAGGGACCATCCGACCAGTATCCATCATGGAGGTTCAACTGCATTAGTCCTCGATCAAATCATCGATGGATTCCACCTCACGAGAGTCCTCATGGACGGCGGCAGCAGTCTTAACTTGCTATATTGGGACACAGTCCGTAAAATGGGTATTGACTCATCAAGAATCATGTTGGGGAACGTAGCAGAAATTCAAAATTTTCCTACGTGTCACCAAGATCTATCTATGGAGAAACTAGCAACGAGGGGAAGGAGAGTGCATCTACATACCCTTGTAGATCGCTAAGCGGAAGCGTTCATGTGAACGGGGTTGATGGAGTCGTACTCGTCGTGATTCAAATCACCGGAGATCCTAGTGCCGAACGGACGGCACCTCCGCGTTCAACACACGTACAGCCCGGTGACGTCTCCCATGCCTTGATCCAGCAAGGAGAGAGGGAGAGGTTGAGGAATACTCCATCCAGCAGCAACACAACGGCGTGGTGGTGGTGGAGGAGCGTGGCAATCCCGCAGGGCTTCGCCAAGCACCAAGGGAGAGGAGGAGGAGGAGAGGCAGGGCTGCACCAAGAGGGGAAGTTCTCATGTGTGTTGGGCAGCCCAAAACCTCAAGTATATATAGGGGGAAAGGGGGGCTGCGCCCCCTTTAGGGTTTTCCACCCCAAGGGGTGCGGCCAGCCCTAGATGGGACTTGGGGGGCGGCCAAGAGGGGGAGGAGTGCCTCCCAAGTCAAGTGGAGGCCCTCCCCCTTAGGGTTTCCCCCCTCCCATGCGCATGGGCCTTGGGGGGCTGGTGCCCCTGGCCCATTAAGGCTAGGGCGCCCCCCTACAGCCCATGCTACTGTATTGGACGTGGTGGAACAATTTCCGGACCTCCGGACCCCTCCGGAGTCCTCCGGAACCTTCTGGAAGCTTCCCGGTACAATACCGAAAAAACCCGAACTTTTTCCGGAACCCGAACAACAACTTTCCATATATAAATCTTTACCTCCGGACCATTCCGGAACTCCTCGTGACGTCCGGGATCTCATCCGGGACTCCGAACAACATTCGGTAACCA
>LR880971.1:46304651-46323608 GCA_904067115.1 Aegilops sharonensis | reverse complement strand
GAGTTGCACAATCTCATGGTCTAAGGAAATGATACTTGACATTAGAAAAGCTTTAGCATACGAACTACGATCTTTGTGCTAGGCTTAGGATTGGGTCTTGTCCATCACATCATTCTCCTAATGATGTGATCCCGTTATCAACGACATCCTATGTCCATGGTCAGGAAACCATAACCATCTATTGATCAACGAGCTAGTCAACTAGAGGCTTACTAGGGACATGGTGTTGTCTATATATCCACACATGTATCTGAGTTTCCTATCAATACAATTATAGCATGGATAATAAACGATTATCATGAACAAGGAAATATAATAATAACTTATTTATTATTGCCTCTAGGGCATATTTCCAACAAATCAAACCCACTAAAACTACCTTTAAAGGAGTAATACCTGGTGTCGAAGCCCGCTGCACAGGGGGAATCACATTGGAAGTCGTCTTCGGTTCATCGGACAACTTCCGAAGCGAAGACTTGATCTTCGATATCGTCCCTTGTCGCAGTGGCTATCACGCACTGCTTGGATGAACTGCGTTTGTCCGTTTCAATGTGGTCCTGCACTACGCTTATCTAAAGCTCAAGATGCCAGGACCACGCGGTGTTATAACAGCAGTCCATGGATACATGGATCGCTCCCTCCGTACTGAGGAACACACCACGGCCCTCGTAGCGGAAGTGCAAGTCGGCCTTATCAATCCGAACTCCACATCGGTAGTCAAGCCACCGGACCCTGTCAAGCGCATTTAGACTGCCCCACAGAATGATAGTCCAGCTCGTCAGGAGCTCGATTAGCAATCCGGCCTCCGTCTTCCCCCCCAACCAAACAGCGGCGTATGTACTGCGTGCTCAAAATTATGCACTAAAAATACCATGGGCGGCGACAGAGGCATATCAAGGATAAGGTCCACAATACGGCTCAACCATATCTGGACCCCCATCTATCTTTTTTCAAACTTCATTTTTTCCTTTTAGGTTCTTTACAACCCACATCACCCTTTTTATGGTGTCAAGGGACCTTTTTCTGGGCCCTTATAAAAACTTATCCATTAATCCTCTCAAAGGATAGCACACCAAGGCGAAAAGCAGCACAGATGTACGGCGGAGTACTTAAAGGATCCCTCAAGATCACCTCCCCCCTTGTTCTTACATACATATACACAGCTTTCCCTTTCACCCGGCATGTAAAATAGCCTCAATGCTTATAGCATTATCTGTAATAATACATTTCGACGTACCAATCAGACTATAATGGAAACAACTTTTCGCCCAAATTACTTGGTACTGGCTTATTCCTTATTTTGTATTTTTTCTTGTTTATCATCTGATTGTCATGCGCACCTCGGCTTGACCTAAATCACCAGGGGCTCCATTCAGCCGCATACTTTATTAAATTTATCATAAGTCCGAACACTTTCACAAGTGCAATTGGCGTCCTGAATCTAGCATTATATGCATAAGCTCCGAATCATGTCTTGGGTCAATAGTTGGGTTGCCCAGCTCCTATGGTTACTACCTTACGTTCCGATTGTTCGGCTAAGTAAGTAAAGGGAGAACTACTGCGACTGTGTTTCTGGTTGGCCGGATAAACACCTCAGTAGAGAAAGCCGAAAACTGACTGTCATGATGCAGCGAGAGCTAGTCAGCTATTCGATGACTCAGTATAAATCTCTTGCAATTTTTTCTGTGTCACACGAAGGACTGGTTTTTACCTAGCCAGGTGTTTACAGCGCCCGAGTTTGGATCATCGAACAATACCAGGGGCTGCGCCTACATTCTATCGTCAAACTCCTATGGCTAAGTGAGAGTGATAAAGCCGCATAGTCTGATTGCCTGGTTCGCCGCACTAGCACCTCCTTCAAGGACCAAATCGTTGGATTAAGTGTGTTTTTGTGTTGTTCCGAACACCCCCGTAGTATCTATGCGAGGGGCTGAAGCCGACGACTGGCCAACTCTCAGATTTAATAAACGGCCGCAATGGAGGATAAATAATTTCGGAGGAAACAAGACTAAATTATACAAACGCTTTGTTTTCATTACAGAGTTTGGGCATCGCAGATACATTCATTCAAACATGATGTCCTTCGAACACAGGCCCTCTATAATATTGGATCCTTCAAGGACGTCGTTGAAATACTTCTCTGGCATATGATGCTCCTTGCCTACGGGCGGGTCCCTCGGTTGCAAGACTGGTGGCATTCATCTTCGCCCACTGTACCTTGACACGGGCGAAGGCCATCCGGGCACCTTCAATGCAGACCAACCGATTTATAGCATCTAACCGAGGGCAGGCATCGACCAGTCGCTTCACAAGCCCAAATTAGCTTTTAGGTATTGGTTCAGCTGGCCAAAGACGGACTATGACATCCTTCATGGCTAGTTCAGCCATCCTATGTAGCTCGGTCAGCTGTTTCAGTTGATCGCTAATGGGCAAGGGCTGCTCTGGCTCAAGGTACTGTGACCAGAACAGTTTCTCTGTTGAGATCCCCTCTTCGGCTCGGAAGAAATCCGCTGCATCTGCATCACTTCGGGGCAGATCCGCAAACGCTCCTGGAGAACTCCAAATGCGTGTCAGAAAGGTATACTTTCTCCTTACGTATTTGCTCTGCATATTAAAAGTCTTACCAGTCGTGATCTTCTTGGCTTCGCGGATCTCCTGATAGAAACCTTGAGCTTCAAACCAGGCCTCCTTCACACTTTGGAGCGCCGCATCAAGTTCGGATTCTTGACCCGACACCTTGCGCTCCAAAGACTCACATTTTCTTATAGCATCTGTGAGCTCTTGTTGGACTTCATTAAACCTCGCCTCATGCTTTTGGCGGGCGGTTCGCTCCTCGTCCGCCTCCTTCCTGGCTTCAGCCATCGCACTCTTGAGGGCTTCGACCTCAGACGTGTCAGCTATGAGCATAAACATAAAGCTTAGTAAGATAATGAAATGGAACTCATATTAGTTCATATCTGCTTCAGCATAACATACCTTGTTTTGCCTCCAGCCTCCGCTTTAGTTCGGAGACTTCAGCCGCATGCGAAGCTGCTGCCAGCTTCGCAGCCTTCTCATCCAAGTAGACATATAGGTTAGCTCCTATAAACTTTTACTCGATCCTCTGTTCGACCCTTCTTCGTGACACGCCGAATAGAGTCTCAGGGGCTACTACCTACATACAGGTATTCCTCTCGTAAATAATTAAAAATATATTACTTCACATACCTTAAAGCCTGTTAGAAGGCTGGTGTAGGCTTGGTTCAATCCGCTTTTTGCAGACCGAACCTTTTCAACCACAGTACCCATCAGGGTACGGTGCTCCTCCACAATGGAAGCACTTTGAAGCGTTTCCATCAGAGTGTCCGACACCTCTGGATTGATAGAGGATGCCGGTGGAGACGACACGCCCCCTTCTCTTGAAGAAGGCTGTTGGTCCGATTCCAGAGCCGTACGGGTCTCCGGAATAATATTCGGTTGGGGGCCGAATTGAGTGTTTCCCCCATTTCCAGTCTCCATGGGGGTTGATTTCCCCTTCTCTTCGACAACAGAGGTATTACCCTCCACCGCCACCTTCATGGCCTCCCGAGACAACACTTCAGTGTTATCCTGGGCAGTGGGTGGAGAGATCTGCGGAGGCGACTCGCTCTCCATCGCATTCATCCCTAGCGAGATCCCAGATGACGATGATCGTTGGGGGAGACCGCGAGCGGGGCTATAATGTGTACTTCAGTATGATAAAATAAGAAGGTATAAAATCAGATATGTATATGGTGTCTTCGGATACTTACAATTCAGCCGAGGGCTTCGGCCTGGGGCGCCGCTTTGGGGTGGCATCGGCATCCGCTTCGGAATCATCCGAAAATGAGGGTTTTCCCTTCTTGGACGCCTCTACCTCCAGATTCGTGGAGGCCCCCCTTTTCTTCTCCCCCCTTGGGCGAGAGTTACTCTCTTCCTCCTCTACGTCTTCGTCATGGGAGGAGGAGGCTTCGGAGTCTCCGGACATGGTGTCTGATGTACCCTTACGACGGAGGCCACTTCTGATCTCCTTGCCCTTCTTCTTGGCCTTCTTCTCCGGCGCCTGATACGGTGCCGAAACCAACATCTTGGCCAGCAAGGGAGTAGCCTGGTCCTCAGGCAGCGGAGCCGGACATTTGATCTGCTCTGCCTTCTTTGTCCAGCCCTGTGAGAGTCGGAAAATTCAGTATACCCCTTGTATTTGCAAATAAAAGTTATCAATAAAAATTATTGGAGTGGCCGGACGTGCGCAATCATAGCCGCGGTCTTCGGTTATCTCTGGCCACGACTTTTGAGTCTTGAAGAACAACTTCCATATGTCTTCGTGCGTCGTGCCGAAGAACCGCTGCAGGGTCCGAGGACCGGCCGGGTCGAACTCCCACATGTATTGAATCCGGCCTTGACAAGGGAGAATCCGGTGAAAAAGCATCAGCTGGATCACGCTGGTGTTCTTGTTTATCACGCCCTTGACGCGGCTCTCCAGCGCTGTCACCTCGTCTGGCAATTCCCAATCTAGGCCCTTATTAAGCCAGGATGTAAGCCGCATCGGGGGCCCAGATTTGAACTCAGGAGCGGCGACCCATGTGGCGTCGCGGGGTTCCGTGATATAGAACCACCCCTGCTTCCATCCTTTGACGCTCTCCACAAAGTTCCTCTTTGGCCAATTGACGTTGAGGAGTTTACTCACCATGGCCCTGCCACATTCCAAGTGTTGGCCCTCGACCACCTTTGGCTTCACATTGAAGACCTTGAGCCATAGGCCGAAGTGGGGAGGGACGTAGAGGAATGCCTTGCACACGACGATAAAGGCCGAGAGGTTGAGGAAGGAATTTGGGGCTAGACAATGAAAATCTAGCCCATAGTAGAACATGAGACCGCGGACAAAAGGATGAAGGGGAAACCCTAGTCCGTGAAGGAAATGGGGGACGAACACTACCCTTTCGTTGGGCTCAGGAGTGGGAATTATCTGCTTTTTGGCAGGGAGCCGATGGACTATGTCCGTGGCCAGATACCCAGCCTCCCGGAGCTCCGTGATGTTCTCGTCTGTAACAGAGGAAGCCATCCACTTGCCCTGCGCTCCAGATCTGGACATGGCTAGGAGTGCTTGGTGGCGATGGAAAGGATTGATACTTGGGCGCTGGTGCTCGAATGACTGATGGGCAGAGGAGGAAGAAGGCGTGGGGTAAAAAGATGGATCCTTATCTTCTTATAAAGGCAGTGGATGTCAAGCGCCCCATCACAAGCCTTAAATCTCGCCTACTCCCAAGGGTACGTGTGAACGGCACGGTTGGATTACCCAAACCCTGTTTATGAAAATCCCATGATAAGGGGACACGATCTCTGCTTTGACAAGACGTGTCAATGGCCATGCCTTGAAATACAAAACGGGGCTGTGAAACGGTTCAAAATGCTAACAAGGTCAGGACATAATGGCTCGCCGGAAAAATTGCCTATGGACGTGGTTTATTTCATTTCAAAATATTTTTACCCTTACAACTTAAGGCTGTAATTGTTTAAGCCAGATACAACTGTTTTGCGAGGAGGACTGCGTTGAAGTATTCGGAGAAGGGACATGCCTTGCAATGCCGAAGACAATCTGCACGCCGGACACATTGTCATTGAAGCCCGGTTCAGGGGCTACTGAGGGAGTTCTGGACTACGGGGTCCTCGAGGAGTCGGCCTATGTGACATGGGTCGGACTGATGGGCCGTGAAGATACAAAGCAGAAGGACCTCCCCCATGTCCGGATAGGACTCTCCCTTGCGTGGATGGCAAGCTTAGCGTTCGGATCATGTACCTTCCTTTCTCTGTAACCGACTCTGTACAACCCTAGATCCCTCCGGTGTCTATATAAACCGGATGGCTTAGTCCATAGGCAAGATCACAATCATACAGGCTAGACATCTATGGTTTAGCCATTACGATCTCGAGGTAGATCAACTCTTGTAACCCCTATACTCATCAAAGTCAATCAAGCAAGAAGTAGGGTATTACCTCCATTAAGAGGGCCCAAACCTGGGTAAACATCGTGTTCCCTGCCTCCTTGTTACCTTCGATCCTTAGACGCACAGTTCGGGACCCCCTACCCGAGATCTGCCGGTTTTGACACCGACAATCGTCTAGAGAGTTTGCAACTCTCAAGAGTAATAGGCGGAGCGACTAAACTTAGATTGCAGTGATGCTGAACCACTATCTAACTCTTCGGCTCTAGGGTTTTTCTCTTGGTGGATTTGAAACTCAAATCGCTTAGAGAGTGGGTTGCTCAACAATCTTCTCAGAAATCAAATGGAGCAGCCACCGAACAAAGCCAGTGCAGGGTGGCTATTTATAGCCGCAACCTTCCAAGATGGGAAATGACCATTTTGGTCACTAGGTCAAGCCAATGGCCAACTGACACGTTCACAACGGTTAGATTTTGGAGCAACGGTAACATTACTTGAGGAACAAGTAATGTTAACTCCTCGGTCCGAGGCAAATCTCTCGCAGCTAAGAAGATCACAGTCTCTTGCTGGCAAGTATTTACTCTGAGCACAAAGAGATCACAGTTCCTCCCTCCAGACCATCCTGACAGGAAAGACAGGAAGAACTTCACAAAAGGCCTAGTCGTCAATGACGTAAACGAGATTCCAACGTTTTCTAGTGTGGATGTGCTTGCTCAGCTGAAAGCTCTTAAGCCTGCCGACGAAGGGAAAGGCAAAGCCACAGCCAAAGCCAAAGCCACAGGCAAAGGCAAGGGCGAGGGCAAAGGAAAAGACAACGGGAAAGCCAAAGGTTTTGAAGGATATGGTGAGACGCACAACTGGACTCACATTACCCCCTTCATGCAGCTCTTCTCTATTTCAACGACCTCAAACTTCCATATAACATCGACGTGATGCACACCGAAAAGAATGTCAGATAGGCCCTTTTTCGCATGATCCTCAATATTCCTGATAAGACAAAGGATAATGTTAATGCACTACAAGAAATATGTCACCTTGCGACCATCACTATTGGTCGCTGAATGGTCGTTGTTTTTCATTTGTGACCTTTTTGTGACCAAAAACATATGGCCAAAGCTGACCGTCTTTAATGGAAATTAATGACCTTCTTTGTGATAAGGTCGTTGAAGGCAACGGCCAAAACAAAAGTTCGTTGATCCTACAACCTTCTGTTTCGTTAGCTGTCTGCCAGGCCACGTTGGATCCAACGTGGCAAGCTGACGTGGCAAAATTGCGACCAAATAAAAAGGTCGTTGATAAGAATCAGCCCGGTCCAGTTAAGTGTTTTACATGGGCTGAGCCCATTAATTCAGCCTATTTGTTGTTTTTTCTTTCAATTTGGGTAAGCTACATGGGCCAAGCCCAACAGACTTTTATTTTTTGGGCCATAATCTTTTACATTCCACATTTTTTTTGGGCCTCGGCCTTTTTCCAGCCCACTAGTTAGTTTTCTTTTGTTTCTTTTCCATTTTAAAGTAGGTCCCAATAGTCAAATGGGAACCGATTACCAGTTCTATATTTGTGCAATTAGATAATTTGATTCAAAAAGAGCCAATAAGGCATAATATTTCATACAACAGCCAATCAAAGTACATTTCAATCATACATAGTACAAATCTAGTATTCAGCTATAAAATACAACTAAATATACACATAACTAGTTCCAGTGAGCTAAAACACATTATTGGGTGTGGTTTTTCTTTGGGATTCTTCTTCCTAGATCTCATGTGCACCCAACTTTTGAAGAATGAAGGCCAACATCTGCAAATAATAAATTATGGGAAGTTAGAAACATAATTAAGTGAATCCATGAATATAAAATTCTTATAACGATGAAAACTTGCTGTAGAACTTTAGATTTAATAGGAAACCATGCATATAACATTCTCATATTAGCTAGCTGCATGTATCCATCTAGTAAGCAGTCACAAGTCAGAACACACATATGATGCCTCCATGATTTTATAGTATGGTGCAAGATAGCTATCATCATTGAACAATTCAAGATTGAAGATTTCAAAATATGTGAATTGCAGTAAATTGTAATTCTTATTCTGCATAACTCATAAATGGGGATGCATAGTAGCAGTGATACACTACCAAGAGGGCATGGAACAATCAGTGATACACCCAGGCATTCATCAACCAACATCTACTACACAAGTGCATATAGCATACAACATTCACTCAAAGTATGTTGTGCAGGAGGGCACCATTCCATTTTCATTCAAAGTAAAATAGTACATCACATTTTTGAGAGATGAAAAGTAGCACATTTATACGCTACAGGAACTGAACCGGATGTTTGCTTACCTTGTTGTCAGCTGCAGGAAACTACTTGCCATAAGGAGGAGTTGTGGGGGCATCATGTGCAAGTGGAACCCTCAAGCTAGAAATGTGGAACTCTTTGAGCTGGATGCAATTAGCTAGCCTAATGACAAAGTAATCGTTCTTGACAATCTTTGCAATTTTGCCAAGCTTCCATGTGTTATGATCAAATCGGTCACATCTCCAATGATCCATCTGCATCTTGTCCGATGAAGAAACAGCTGGCTGGTTTGGCCTGATGAACAAAATCTGCATCTTGTCAGAAAACTGCACCGTGATCGGATTGGCCTCCCTAAAACTATTTTTCAGCTTCATGATTCTACTTCTGCACAATGGGAGGTAGTAACAAGGTCAAGATAGGCACCAGCAGGACATGAAAGGAAGGACATAAATGTTAATCTAATCTTGTTCTCTCTCATTGGATCACAACGAGAAAACATGATAATTGTGGTTTAACCTATGCAAATCAATTTCGGCTTGGGAAACGACCACCAATGATCTACAAAAAATTCTGATTGCATGTGTACATGTCCATGCAGTTAAACTGAATTGAGACAAAGAGTCAACACCAATTCTGATTCATCTCCCTGAAGGAACTCAAAACAAGAACATCTGCTCAAATTGAAAAGTTTCAACATAGGAACATAACCAAATTGGACACCTTTAACAGGAAAACAGAAGAGAGGTAAACACATACCCAGATTGTTATATATAGTTTTGCTAGGGAATTTTAAAAACATAATCAAATGCAAATAGGAAGAACACCAAGATTGGTTTCTGTACAAAGATAAACTACAACCAAATGAAGGGTAATAGATGAAGAAAAAATCCTGACATACTAAGGTAAGCTCATTGTGCATTTCCTTTTTCAATGTGATACACAATAAGCATAAGTAACCACCAAAATCTCTCAATACCGATCATTAACTAGACACATTCCAACATAAAAGAAAAGCAATTATAGAGGTGTGACTTTAGGTACAAACATAGCAAGGCCACAACAGCCACACAGTCACTTAACTACAATGATTCTTCCTACTGCTGGCAACCTTAGAAGTGAAAGCTTATACTAGCCATTCTATTACTTCATAGTGTCATGGCATGTCAATATATTCAGTAAAATAAATATAGTAGTAGGTATGTAGGACAACAACATGCATTGCCCTTATCACGCAAGAAGAGGCCAATGTATCTACCAGCAGGAATCTTAAAACACATCCATCAACTCTTTTCATTATCTTGGCCAAGTCAATACTCGCTCACTTAGCTATTGCATACCCACAAGTCAAAATAATACAACATAACTACTAAACGACCTCAGACATTGTGGATTCCGAGTCCAGCGACGAATGAACAGGCAAGTTTCGTATATACTGAGGTTCTTGTCGAGGGTGTGTGTGAACTGGTGGAGCGCCGGGGGCACCTTGAGGCACTGCTTGAGGATGCAGCGCTAGCGCTGGATGTGCACGACCTTGGGCCACTTGACAAACCGGTGGAGGTCCTTCTTGGGCGGCAGGGCACCACCGATGCCGAACTGCTTCGGCCTCTTCTCAAACAGAGGGTTCACCATCTTGTCTTGCAATCACACACCAACGCAACCAAGTCAGATCACACGCGTCGGGACTGGGAGATTCTAAGCAGGAGCAGAGGGCTGGGTGCAGTACCGCCGCCTTCTTCTTCATCGGCACCAGGGCCTTGCCGCCTCGCTTCGGGGCCTGCACGATTCGCGAGATGGTGAGGAGGGGAGGGCCTCGCAGCGGCGCCATGGGTGCATATTGGAATGGCAAACAATGTCGCCCAAGGAAGTTTTCATTTTCTTTGGACGAAAAATACATTTTCCATTTTTTGAGTGTCCAAAATGAGTTTTTTTGTGAAGGACCTACCATATATTTGTTGCAAAATTGGAACAAATCAATTTTCTAAAATATTAGGCCATATTTAATGCACAATTGACAAAATGGTTGGGTGTCAAAAGCTTTTATCCACCTCTCGTGAAAAAACAAATTTCCGCCGATTCATGAGGAAATGGGTCAAAATTGAACTGCAGCTACCTTATAATTTGCTCTTTATTTTTTCCAAAATTCATTTCTAGTTATATAAGTATCTATTTAATCAGAAATACATGGTTTGGTGGCGATACGTTGAAGTTTGGACGGTGGCAGAGGGCCCCAACTCTAGAGCGCGTAAACTCGCATGCCCACTGCATGGTCACTGCGTGACCATGGCGTTGCCATGCGTTCTGAGTGGCCTTGGCATGTCTAGCGGGTTGGGAACTCCCCAGGTAGGTGCTAGGAAGAAAATGACAACAAAAGATTCTCACAGGGAGACCGAACTATGCTCAAACATGAATTAGCAGCCAAGTGTTTGATTAGCGGTATGAGAAATGCACATAGCCAATGAGCGTGAGTTTTGGCCAAGGATGATCATCTACTAAGAAAACTGTCTTCACAAATTTTTAGCTCAAATGGAGGAGCCTAGGTGGTATTTCTTTGCAAAGTACCGCACTGGACAAAAATATGAATGTTGAAGCTGGCTCGAAATAATGGATGGACTGAGCTAAAATTTGGAGGAGGATGGTTATTTGTGCATAGGAAAGCACTGTAGAAAACTGGTACCATTTGGACATGCCAAAGTGGTACTTCCTTCACAATGCTCTTCTCTGGACAGAAACTTGGGAAAATTAGTGAGAGAAATTTGATAAATGAAATGAGCTCAAATTTGGTGTGGGTAAGTTACATATGTATGGTCATGCCCTGGTAAGTTTTCAGAAATAATGAAGCAATATATAATATAGTTGCTTCACAAACTGAAAATATGACAAGAATAAAAGATTGGATGATGAGCTCACATCGTTTGTTTAATAGAGCTCAAATTTTATAGAGAGTTATTATTTGAGCATATGAAAGAATTGAAAAAATATAAGATCATTTGGATAAGCCTAGCTAGTACTTACTTCACAAAGCTTCTCTCTGGATAGAAACTTTGGATATTTTCATTGGAAGATTTACTAGGAAAATGGAGCTGAATATTATCATGTGCAATGATTTGGGTATAGAAGAGTGCCCAGAAAGTTTGACGGCAATATGAGGGGTCTAGATAACACTTGCTTTGCAATGTGCCAATCTGGACATAAAATAGGAATTGAACCTGGGCTCACATAGATGATTTGATTGAGCTGCAATTTGGAGGAGGATGATAACTTGGGCATATTAAGGAACTGTATAAATTTCATTTCATTTGGATATATAAAAATGATACTTCCTTCACAATGCTCTCCAACGTAAAATTGGGAAAAATATTGAGGGAAAATGGTTAAATTAAATGAGCTAAAATTTGGTGGAGGGAGATTCTATGGGCAGGGTCATGTCCTGCTAAATTTTCAGAAATTATAAAGCAATATAAAATATAGTTGCTTCACAAACTAAAAATATTACCAGAAACAAAGATTGGATGGTGATCTCTCATGGACTGTTAGATGGGGCTCAAATTTTGTGCAGAACTATGATATGGGCATATAGATGATGTGGAAAAAATTCAACTCATTAGGATATGCATAGCTAGTACTTCCTTCACAAAGCTTCTAGGTGGATAAAAACTTTGGAAATTTTCCGAAGAAGATATACTGGGCAAATGGAGCTGAATTTTGTCATGAGGCAATGATTTAGATAGAAAATAGTGCCCAAAATTTTTGAGGGCAATCAAGAATATATAAATAGCACTTCCTTCACAAAGTGTTGTTCTGAACAGAATAGGAAAATGGATATTGTTCAATTATTTGTAAACTAGGCAAGGAAGATATTTGACATATTTGACGAAGATATGACCCAAAGAATTTAAGAGATTTTTTTTGGAAATTTTGGGAATGATAGAAATATAGGTTGCTTCATAATTTAGGGCAAAAATTGACACATGGACATGACACATAGGCAAAACTGATGAGGTGGCGCCTAGTCATAGCAATCCACCATAATTTACAAGGGATGACCATCTATATTGGTCGTGATCAACTAGAAATAAGGCAGTGGACTAGTGTTGTCTGCTTTACGACCATTTCATGTAAGGAAATTACGACCTTCCTGACCAAAATGGTCGTTATAGTTGAGGGTTTGGAGCCCCGCGAATAGCTTACGACCAATTGGTCTCAAATGGTTGTAGATTTACGACCATTTCTTCCAGGGTTACTCACAAAAGGTCATAAGTTGACATATTTCTTGTAGTGATGCTAGAGTCGATCAACAGAATATTTGTGATAGACCACGTCTAAACATGCAGCCTCCCACAGGCGGTCGAAAATCTTGGTTCAAGCCAGATGCTGACTTCGTAATTAAAAAGGATCATAAGATGGAGGCATTCAAGTGGCTGAAACACGTCGTGAAGTTCATTGATGGTTATGCGTCGAATATAAGTAAGGGGGTCAATCTTTTAACGGGCAAAGTGACTGGGCTCAAGAGTCATGACTATCATGTATGGATTGAGCGGATCATGCCAGTGATGTTTCGAGGCTATGTTCCCGAGCGTGTATGGCGTGTGCTTGCGGAGCTAAGCCATTTCTTCCGCACGCTTTGTGCTAAATAAGTATGTCCCGAGATGATAAAAGAAATGCATAAGAAGGCCCCGGAGTTGATATGCAAACTAGAGAAGATCTTCCCGTCAGGCTTCTTTACTCCGATGACACATCTCATTTTGCACCTCGCGAACGAGGTATTGTTGGGGGGCCCTGTGCAGAATCATTGGCAGTACGACCCTGAGAGACAGAACAAGCATCTGACACAGAAATGTGGAAACAAAGCTAAGATTGAAGCTTCCATAGCTGAGGCAGTTATCCTAGAGGAGGTGGCAGATCTTAGGACATCGTACTATCTGTACGATGTTCCCATGCTGCACAATAAGGTGTCTCGATACAATACGGAAGAACCCAAGTACAAACCCAAGCTGCCTCTATTCAGCGGGCAAGGTGGCAAGGTTGGATGCCTGACATCTTATATCATGCCACGAGATGAGTGGGAGGATGTGATGTTCTATATCTTGCACAACATCAAGGAAGTTGAGTGGATGAGGTAATACCTTTGCACCATTCTTTTAGTCAATTCGTTATGTTCACTTTGCCTCGTTCTAATAGCATTTTTCTTATTTTAGTCAATTCCTTGATGAAGAGTGGACGAGAATGCTGCCTCCTACTGAACCGGAGGCACTTGCTCTTCTCCGAAAGGGTGCCGATGGAAGGAAATTTTTTGTTGCATGGTTCATGGAGAAAGTAAATTTTCACACTTCCCTATTACCTAGTGCACCCTACAATTCCAGTTAAACTAATGCACCCTATAATTTCAACTAAATTTGTAAGGAAAAGATCCGAACACATCAATGGATGAAGAATTGAGATGGGTTTCCATGGGTTTTAACAGCCGGGTCATGACATGCGAAAAGTATGATGTGAATGGGTATCACTTCCATACAGAGGAGCACCATAACAGTCGGCCTGATCCCAAAACTATAAATACTGGAGTCCTCACCGAAGGAGATAATAAAATAGAGTACTACGGAAGGGTAGGAAAAATATACGAGCTTACATTCAAACGTGGCCACGAACCCCTAAGTCTCACTGTGTTCAAATGCCGATGGTTCAACCCCAAAAAGGGTCTGAAACATACGCCTTCTATTGGTTTAGTTGAAGTTAAACCATCAACCGTCTATGCCGGAGCTGATCTCTTTATCACGGATACCCAGGCCACACAGGTATACTCTCTGCCTTACCCATGCCAGAAAGAGTACCTAAAGGGTTGGGAAGTTGTGTTCAAGGTGTCGCCACATGGTAAGCTACCAGACACATGCAATGATGATTACTACAACATAAACCCCATGACATACGAGGGAGTGTTCTTTCAAGAAAACATGATGACGTGGTCCGAAACAAGGATGATGATGACTTGGGTTATGTTGACCTGGACCCAAATGATGACAATGCACAGAATGATGGTGAGGCAATTGTGAATCAAAGAGACATAATTATGCTTGAAAAGTTAAATGAAGACGCTGGCGATGAGGAAGAGCCTCCACCTCCGTCAGACAACGAAGAGGATATGCGTGATAGTGATGATGAGACCGGTCGACAAATAGATTACAATAGTGATGATTCATATGGGTTCTAGAAAATGGAAGTTCTTTTAATGATGATTGAGGGAGATTAGAATAGTATGCTTACTGTGCTCTTCTGTTATTAATGTCTTTTCTGTATGCTTAATGTGCTCTTCTGTTATTAATGTTCTTTTCTGTATGCTTAATGTGCTCTTCTGTTATTAATGTTCTTTTCTGTTTGCTTGTTTATTTGACATCCTTACTAATTGTTTATTCTCTTCTCAATGCAGGTTTTCTAATCATGGGCAAGTCCACCGGTGCGGGTTTCCTAAGCAAATTCAAAGGACTTACTCGGAGTGGACGAGCCCACAAGGCCCCGCCCCCCCGACTACTTGAGGATGACACCTCACAGGGAGGTCGAGGGGTCGGGGGAGGAGCCCCTAGAGGAGGAGGGGGTGGGGGGAGAGCCCCTAGAGGAGGAGGGGGTGGGGGGAGAGCCCCTAGAGGAGGAGGGGGTGGGGGGAGAGCCTCTAGAAGAGGAGGGGGTGGGGGAAGAGGTAGCCGGGTCAAAAAACTCCGGACCGTGTCCGACATAGGGGGGGTCTTGTTTATTGCCCTCCTATACTGAGTCACCTTCTGAGTCTGAGGAGGAGGTTCATGAGGGAGAGGAGGGCGAGGAGGAGGGTGGTGGAGGGGAGCGTGATGCCGAGTTGTGGGGTGACTTGTCGTTGGGTGGTCCAAAGGGGTGGCTGCGTGGTATTGCAGAACTACCTACACCACATTTTATTGAGGCAAACAAGTGGCCATTGAACACGTGGGGACAGAGTAAGTGCCTCTCAAACATATTTTGAACGCACATGCTAATTCTTTGATTCTTTTGCAGGAACTGGATCCTTCATGGAAAGGGCCGTAAACCGAACAACCTTATCACTATACTGTTGAAGGAATTTTGGCCGGGCCCATTCTTCCCTCAGCCAGACAGGGACCCAGAGCTAAGGGTTTTGGCCATGAGCTGGGCCCACTACGAGGCTGCCAACCTTGCAGAGTACGTGACGGCCGCAAAGGCTGTGATCACCAAATTTTGGGCAAGTTCTCTTCAAAATCACCTGTCTTGAGTTTCGTTCATAGTTTATCATCGAATCACTCAACTCATGCCTTGTTTGCTTCTGGTTTTATGCATGATTGCAATAATTATATAGAGTTCTTGCTGAGCACAAGGCCAGAGCCGATGTGGTCTTGCTGGCGTCTGCGAAGATGAAAGCTCATCAGTTGCAGTATGAGGTGCGCTGGGTTGCCGTCTCGCACTACTACCACTCCTACCTTCATCAAAAGATGATAAAAAGTGAAGTGCAGAAGCAACGACTTACCTTGAACAGGGAGCATTACATGAGGGTAAGTATTAGAGACTTTTCATTCCAACGTATAAGCATTCAATTTCATTGTTTCTTGCTGACATGTCATGCTTCCATTATTTAGGTTATTCCTCCTTGGTGCTTTGGAAATGATGAGGGATGGGCGAGTTTGGTGGATAGGTGGCTCGGCGACGATGCAGAGTTTGCTGCCAAGAGCAGCAAGAACCGGGCTAACCATGGAAAAGACGGAACACACGGCCAAGGAAGCAGGAAACACTAGGCTTCAAGGCCATGAAGGTATATCTATATGCACGATGCATTTTGTTCTTCTTTTTACCGTCATGTTCTTATGTATGGCTAACTTCTATTTGATGTTGCAGGAGGACAAGTTGAAGAGGTTGCTCTTAGACATGGAGTCGTTGAAGATGGCCCGTGAGCAGAGTGATCACAAGGAAGGCGAGAGCGAGTACTACGGCAAAACCGAGGAGCACCTGGAGTCTTACAAGGAGCAGCTTGAGAGGTTGCATCCGCCTGGTCCGGATGCTTGATACGTCTCCGTCGTATCTACTTTTCCAAACACTTTTGCCCTTGTTTTGGACTCTAACTTGTATGATTTGAATGGAACTAACCCGGATTGACGCTGTTTTCAGCAGAATTGCCATGATGTTGTTTTATGTGCAGAAAAAAAAGTTCTCGGAATGACCTGAAACTCCACGGAACATCTTAGAAAAAATAATAAAAAATCCTCGCCAAAGATGAAGACCAGGGGGCCCACACCCTGTCCACGAGGGTGGGGAGCGCGCCCCCTACCTCGTGGGCCCCCTGGAGACCCTCCGACGCCAACTCCAACTCTATATATTTTCTTTCAGAGAGAAAAAAATTAGAGAGAAGAAATCATCGCGTTTTACGATACGGAGCCGCCGCCAAGCCCTAAAACCTCTCAGGAGGGCTGATCTGGAGTCCGTTCAGGGCTCCGGAGAGGGGGATTCATCGCCGTCGTCATCATCAACCATCCTACATCACCAATTTCATGATGCTCACCGCCGTGCGTGAGTAATTCCATCGTAGGCTTGCTGGACGGTGATGGGTTGGATGAGATCTATCATGTAATCGAGTTAGTTTTGTTAGGGTTTCATCCCTAGTATCCATTATGTTCTGAGATTGATGTTGCTATCACTACAAAAAAAGTACACTTCCGTGATGATACGTGTTTGTCACAGTAGGTCACGTTTTTTGTCATGCATGTACATCCATGACAAATTTATGACAGAATCAAGATAGTCATACCTGTGCTGTCGTAGAAGTGTTCCATGACATTACCAAAATTATCATCACGGAAGTGTCCACTTCCATGACGATAAATCGCGCGCCACAGAACTGCTTCCGTCAAGGGTGACCGACACGTGGCATCCACCGTAACAGAACGCCGTTAAGCTATCGGGTCGGGTTTTGGATCCGATAACCCGTTAACAGCCCCGACCAATGGGGATTTTCCACGTGTAAAATCATCATTGGCTGGAGGAAACACGTGTCGGCTCACCGTTGGGAAAGATGTCATCCGCTCATTGGACCGAAGGCACCTATGATATGGCGACACGTGGCACGGCCCAACAAAGGCCCATTCCTGTGAAAAGGCCGGCCCGTTTGACTTGGTCAAAAGGTGGCGGGCCGGCCCACGGAAAGCCTGTTAACGGCCTGTTCGCATATAGCCCATTTACAGCCCGCTAACCTAGGGCCCGTTACGCCCTATCCAAATTAGGCCCAGTAGCGTCATCTGGGCCGTCCAATATGATTCAGCCCGTTTTAACTTCCGGCCCGTGTGTGGCCCATGACTTCTTTCGGCCCATATGAGGACCTTTGTAACTCTTGGCCCATTAATGACCCGTGGTGAAACTGGCCCGTAATGAACAGTGTATCACTTTATACCCATTAACGGCCCGTTATTCCATTGGGCCGTTTCCTGCCCAAGTTATCTTTCGGCCTTCTCAGGGCCCATTGATTCTTGGGCTCATTTGCAGCATTCGGTTACATACGACCCGTTACTGTCATTTTCTGCTTGTGGGCCAAATTCAGCCCGTCGTTACAGTCGGCCCATTTGCGGACCGTTAATACGTTGTGCCGTTTTCATGTCAAAAAAACCCGTTGGGCTGTTTTCATAGAGTTATCAAATACGGCCTATTAACGGCCCGTTATGGTCCAAGAATAGTACGGCCCATGATTGGCGAAATGATGATACGCCCCGTAGAAGGCCCATGGATCCTACGCCCCGTATGAGGCCCATGGATAGTACGGCCCGTAGAAGGCCCATGGACCCTACGGCCCGTAGAAGGCCCATTGATCCCTAAGGCCCGTATAGAAGGCCGATGGATCCTACGGCCCGTATAGAAGGCCAATGCTCCTACGGCCGAACGAAGGCCCATGGATCATACGGCCTGCAGGAGGCCCATGGTTACAACAGTCTGTGTGTTGCCATGATTATTTTGGCCTAGTTACCAAAAATAGGCTATTGTGGCCACTAGAAAAACACAGAAAAAGAACTGCAGTGACTACAAGCAAAGAACTAAACAAGACAATAAAGAAATAAATAAGCAAGCAATTAAGGCTAGCTTATTACCGCTATTACACATATTACATCCACTGGGCATCAAAGTTCGCCACTAGTGCAAATATAGGGAAAAAAGCAGCATATTACATACACTTGGCCATCAAAATTGGCCACCGGTGCAAATAAACGCGGCAGCAAAACAAGAGCATAACTGAAACAATTTCAGAAGAGCTCAAGAAACGTTATCCTGGGTATCCACCATGCTGGCAATAAGCTTAGCAAGATGATTAGCTTTGTCCTGTTTGGCGCTAAAATCCTCCAACGCTTGCTGTTGCACCAGAAAGTGTGCATCTGAATGCTCCAGGGACTTCCGCAGTCCTTCCGCTTCTTGTCGCAGCACAGCTGATCGATGTCTTTCAGCTTGTAGTTGAGACTCAAGAAACCGAACTGATTCAGACAGTGAGTTTGAATAGCTTGTGCATGCGGTAGTGGCCAGTAAGTTGAACACTAAACCAAGACAGGACTTTGGGGTTGTCTCGCTGTCTTCAAGATAGTCTTCCTTAGCTGTTTTATCAGCTTTGTTGGAGACCAACAAGGATGTGTCACTATCCTGAACCTTATCTGCATTACTTCCTTTACCATTGCTTAATAAGGCACTCTTCCCCAATATTCTGTCAGCATT
>LR880971.1:46256938-46281058 GCA_904067115.1 Aegilops sharonensis | reverse complement strand
TGAGTTTTGATGTACCGAAGGAGTTCGGAGTCCCGGATGAGATCGGGGACATGACGAGGAGTCTCGAAATGGTCGAGACGTAAAGATCGATATATTGGACGACTATATTCGGAGTTCGGAAAGGTTCCGAATGATTCGGGTATTTTTCGGAGTACCGGAGAGTTACGGGAATTCGCCGGGGAGAAGTATTGGGCCTTATTGGGCCCTGCGGGAAAGAGAGAGGGGCTGCCTAGGGCAGGCCGCGCGCCCCCCCATAGCCTAGTCCAAATTGGACTAGGGGGAGGGGCCGCACCCCTTCCCTCTCCCCCCTTCCCCAAGTCCTAGTCCAACTAGGAAAGAGGGGGGGGGGGGGGAGTCCTACTCCCGGTGGGAGTAGGACTCCTCCAGGCGCGCCTCTCAAGGGCCGGCCGCACCCCCCCCCTTGCTCCTTTATATACGGGGGCAGGGGGGCACCCCATGACACACAAGTTGATCTTCGTGATCGTTCCTTAGCCGTGTGCGGTGCCCCCCTCCACCATATTCCACCTCGGTCATATTGTTGCGGTGCTTAGGCGAAGCCCTGCGACGGTAGAACATCAAGATCGTCACCACGCCGTCGTGCTGACGGAACTCCTCCCCGACGCTTTGCTGGATCGGAGCCCGGTGATCGTCATCGAGCTGAACGTGTGCTAAGAACTCGGAGGTGCCGGAGTAACGGTGCTTGGATCGGTCGGATCGTGAAGACGTACGACTACATCAACCGCGTTGATATAACGCTTCCGCTTTCGGTCTACGAGGGTACGTGGACGGACACTCTCCCCTCTCGTTGCTATGCCATCACCATGGTCTTGCGTGATCGTAGGAAATTTTTTGAAATTACTACGTTACCCAACAAGTACATAATAATTTTTTTAAGTTAGCACAACTAGTCTAATCCGAGAGCACAACTGAAGATTTGGTCGGGTTCTTCCTCCTTTTGCTGACACGTGGGACATCTAGCATCTAGGTCGTGTCATGAAAGAAAATAGAGTGGTAGTTGATAAGTTGAAGCCACGAGATGTGCATCTTGGGTTAAACTGTAAATAGAATCTTACTACTCTTGAGTAACTCCAAAAGCGGCCACCGAAGATCTTTTTTGGATTTGTTTCTCATCACCAGCACGTTGAGGTGAAAGATGTGCAGGTTCAGTGAGTCCTCTTGCGTTTTCACTGACATGTGGGGCCGCATGTGAGCAAACAGACGATGGGCTCCGCACGTCCGCTGGCTGGCTGAGAAGAGAGATAGAGGAGTGCTGAGCACGGACTGCAGAAAATTTTTTCTACGTAACCAGCACCTTGATATTCACGTGTGGTTGTTTCTAGAATAAAAAAAAGGAGGTACCTCTACTTATGTTACTCCCACTATGCCTAGCCTAAGGTCAGTAGGTGACCTTGCGCTTGGCTCTTCGCCTCTTCCGGAAGTCGATGGTTCTACAGTAGTGCTTCTGGCAATCTGACACCAAATGAACTGCTGCACGTCCACCGCTTGTAAGCAAAAGTTTCTCCTCGTGCTGCGAGCCACCGTGCACGCGTTGGCGAGGGAGAAGGCGTAATCAAGCTTCTCGTCGTTCTGCGAGTTGACGGGACACATCAAAGTTATTTACTAGTAGTACGTACTCTCTCCAAAAAAGGGCTGACCATGTCATTGCTACCATCCCGTGCTCCGTCGTTGAGTACGTGCACTATTCACGTGCCATCGAGGAGAAAAATATATTACGTAGGTGCCATCGAAGTGCATGACTCACTTACGGAAAAGGGTTTTCCCCCGCTTTCCCCCCTGCATGACTCACTTACGCACTGCTTATCTGATTATCTCCATTTTCTTGCATGACACGTGCACCTTGATGCTAGATGTCTCACGTGTTGGAAAAAGGATGAACAAAGCTCACGTAAAAGAAAAGAGTTGAAGAGCATAGATTCCCGACAACCGAGGAGGAGCAAGGAACCTCGCGGTGGAGCGTCTGTAAGGAACCTTGCACGTTTTCCCCTGTTTTTTGCCGCCTGCCCACCTATAAACAACTAAAAGAACATGAACTTTTCGCTAACCACTAGAAACGGCATTTTTTACGCACTGCTGGAGCGGCGCGCGCGCTGCATTTTAGCGCGGCTGCTGGAGCGGGCGCAGCGCGCCGCGCCAAACCAGGCGATGGGCACGCGCTAAAGCTGTTTTTTGCGCGCACCGCGTTCGGCGCCTGTTGGAGATGCTCTCAAATAATATGGTGGGCACACCTGAGATATGCCATTCGTGCTTTGCTTTGTTCACAAACCGAGATGCCACTCCGACGTGGTGGATCGGAGTCCAGCAAGTGAAGCGGGGGGAGATCGCGGTGGAGATAAGGGTGACAGTGAGTTCGGTTACGAGCTCGTCGGAGAGCAGGGTGCAGGCGTCGAGCTCGTCGGTGAGTAGGGGCCGCCGAGCTGCTAGACGAAGAAGAAAGAAGAAGACAGTTGTGTGTGAGGCGGGTAGAAGGAGATCTGGGCGAGGCGAGCAGGGAGCTACGCGTGCGATGTGGAGGAGGAGCTCGGGGTCATGCGTGAGATTAGGGACGATTCCAATCGCTAGCGATTAGGGAGAGATGTTTGTGGGTGGGGGCTGGAGGTGGTTATTAGTCCGATGGGATATTTTGCGGGTAGACGCAGAGTCTTGAGCGTCAGATTTCAACTGAATCAACGGCATTGGAGTGGTCTGACGCTGGTGTTTTTTCAGACTATAGATAGGAAGTGTTTCCCTTGGTAATTGCATTCAAAAGGTTGGTATATCATTAATTGTTTTATCATGGGATGAATGCGCCATTAGTACCTGGTCAAAATATATGCACATGCATGAGTCATGTTGATGTGGTTGTAACTAATATTAGGAAAAATGTAGTCATTGAATATTTGAATTATCATCCGAGTCTAGAATTGATCTCCAAACTCAGACAAGTTTGGCCTTTAATTCAAAACCATACATGCCTTTAATTCAAAACTGTAGGTACTTTTTCTGCTTATGACTAGATTTTGTATAATAAGAAGGCCATTTTACACATATTTGCCAACCAATCTATTGATCAAAGTAAGAAAAATAAAAAAAGCCAGACATTTTAGAATAATAAGAAAGCCAAAAAAAAAAAGTCTACAACAAAAAGTGGGAATGGTTGTACATGTGGATACATTCGTACATCCAAAAAAGGCAGACATTTGGACACTACTATGACCCAGCCAACTAATAGCTAACGGACTCACGCGACGCACGCACACAAACGCATGCACAAACACGCGCCGGTCACCATAGCAGAGTCATGGTTTACTCCTAACATTCTTCCCCTAAACCACGACCTCGCCGCCGTTGGAGTTGTTGCAGCTCCCATCGCTGTCGTTGTCACGGCCGTGGACTCGACCTTGCGCACTGACGCCGGTCGCCACCGCCACGGACTTGACTTAGCGCAATGACGCTGGTCACCACCGTGTCTGCTTCTTCGTCTCTGGCGACATACCCGGATACGCCAAGCTCCTTCTCTGCCGATGATACACGCCTGGCGTCCCTCGGCGACAAACGGCGAGCTCCTTTTCTGCCGGCGATATACGCTGTCGATGCCGTCGTGCTCAAACACGAGCCTTCTCAGACGCCGCTTCATGGCGTCACACACCGCCGCTGTGGCCTCCACCGCCACGCAGCACCTCCATGCCGCCACGCCGGGCCGTGCGCGCACGGCCTCGGTGCCACCACACAGCGCCTCCGCGGCCGCAGGCCCGGTCCTGTTGGGGGGGCGCCCCGGGCCCCCGAAACGGAGGGGCCCCCCACCCAGGAATGTGTGTATGTTGCCCTGCTGTGGCGTGGGATGAAAAATGTGTATGCTGGCCTTGAAGAGAAGATATGAGCGATCCAGTCTGCGGCTAGCGATGCATCGGTTATGACCTCGTGGAAACACGCACGGGGCATGATGACGGCGGCTGCCACAGGATGCTTCGCTGCCTTTTCTCCTCGCCGGTCACGCCGCAGCCTCCCCCTGATCGCCGTCTCCTCCTAGGTGCCACAACCCGAGAAACAGTTGAATCGGCAGGCGACAAGGGATGCCAAACGCGCATACGGCTGCCACAACTTCAGTCAAAGATGCCCAACACCGGACCCTCCGCCAAGAGATTAGAGCATCTCCAACAGCCGCGCTATAGCGCCACGCGCAAAAAACTTTTAGCGCGCGCGCTGCGGCTGGTTTTGCGCGCCCGCCTGCGCTGGCTCCAGCAGCCGCGCCATAATGCAGCGCGCGCCGTTCCAGCAGAGCACAAAAATATAACGCGCGCGACTCGCCGGGCATTTTGCATATATGGATATTTTGGACAAAAATGAACATGTAAAATTTGACACAAACAAGTTAATGAATAAAAGTTCATGCCCACAAGTTCATCAAAATAATGCCCACAAGTTTATCCAACCAAGTTCAAATGCAAACTAAAAGTTCAAGACATGAAAGACACATCAAGCTTCATCTTCATCTTCCTCTTCTTCGTCTTCGTCCTCATCTTCCGTAGACAACTCTTCCGCCTCCGAAGATGAACCTTCCTCCCTATCCTCATCACGCACCGCATCACGCACCGCATCATGTGAAGCTCCGACGGTGTTGGCAAGATTTTCAACGGCATTTTCATGGGAATGTGTGTGAGAAGCCATGGCGGCCGGAGGTGCACCCATGCCTCCCATGAGAGAAGCAAAACTCATGCCTCCCATGGCGGCCATAGCGTCGGAGGGTGCTCCAAAGCCACCCATGCCTCCCATGGCGGCCGAGGTGCACCCATGCTTCCCATGCCTCCAAAGCCACCAATGCCTCCCATGGCGCCGAGGCCACCCATGCCTCCCATGGCGCCGAGGCCACCGCCTCCCATGGCGCCGAGGCCACCAATGCCTCCCATGTCGCCGAGGCCATCGCCACCCATTGCACGAACCAAGGCTCTTTTTCGGATCAAGACTTCTTGTTGGGCAAGATTGACATACTCCGTTTGAGCCGCATTGAGGTTAGATGTGTCCATGAAGAACAAGTGCTTCTCCCATTCCAACAACTTAGCTCGCTCCTCGTTGCTCACTTTCCTCTCCTCCAAAGTCACCTTTCTCTCCTCGGCCGCCACCCTTCTCTCCTCGGCCGCCAACCTCCTCTCCTCGGCCACGGCATCTTGGTTCCTTGCCATTTTCCTCACCTCATTCGCTTCGACCCTTGCCTTCACAATAGCTTCCATANACTCCGTTTGAGCCGCATTGAGGTTAGATGTGTCCATGAAGAACAAGTGCTTCTCCCATTCCAACAACTTAGCTCGCTCCTCGTTGCTCACTTTCCTCTCCTCCAAAGTCACCTTTCTCTCCTCGGCCGCCACCCTTCTCTCCTCGGCCGCCAACCTCCTCTCCTCGGCCACGGCATCTTGGTTCCTTGCCATTTTCCTCACCTCATTCGCTTCGACCCTTGCCTTCACAATAGCTTCCATAGCATTTTTGAGCTCATCATCTCCTTTCTTCTTCTTCTTTTCGGTTTTGTCTTTCTTGCACCCATCCGGTCGTTTTGGCTTCGAGTATGAAACCGAGTTGGGTGTGGGGCTTCTCTTGCCGTCATCACTTGATGCATCGTCCTCCTCCTCATCATCATTCATCTCAATTGCTCGCTTCCGCCGCATTGGGTACCTTCTTCGACGGTGCGGCAGCGGCACGGGATGGCGCCGGCGCGACGCCACCCGGCGCCGTAGTCATCCGCGGCGGCAAGAAGAGGCTGCGCGCGAGGCCGACGCTCGGCGGAGCTCCGACGGTGGCGACGCCAGCGCTCGTCGCGCTAGGGTTTCCGGCGGCGGTGGCGGGGGGGGGGGGGGGGGGGGGGCGGGGCGGGGGGGGGGGGGGGGGGGGGGGGGGCGGGGGGGCGGGGGGGGGGGGCCGGGGGGGGGGGGGGGGGGGGGGGGGGGGGGGGGCGGGGCGGGGGGGGGGGGGGGGGGGGGGGGGGCGGGGGGGCGGGGGGGGGGGGCCGGGGGGGGGGGGGGGGGGGGGGGGGGGGGGGGGCGGGGCGGGGGGGGGGGGGGGGGGGGGGGGGGCGGGGGGGCGGGGGGGGGGGGCCGGGGGGGGGGGGGGGGGGGGGGGGGGGGGGGGGCGGGGCGGGGGGGGGGGGGGGGGGGGGGGGGGCGGGGGGGGGTCGCGGACGTACAGCGGGGTGAGCGGGGCGACGGTGTGCGCGTCCATGGCGGGGGGCAGGGCGCCGGCGCCGGCGCGCGCGTGGCGTAGGACGAGGAGAGGGAGAGAGTGCGGGCGCGCTCGAGTGTGTCGCGCGCTGTAGCTGGCGTTCCAAATACACCGCGCGGATAAGCGTTTTTGACCGCGCGCCCACCCCGTTATCGCGCGCGCGCCGTTTTTGCGCGCCCGCTGGAGCGAGCCGCCGCGTTGCGCGCGCGCTAAAAAGGCCTATTTTGCGGCTCGGCACTAGTTTAGCACGGCTGTTCGAGATGCTCTTAGAAGCTGATTCTTGAACAGGTACCTATGCCCTAGCGATTTTGCCATAATAATTAATAAAAAAATTATGAATAATAATCAGTATTTAGTTTTCATTGTTGAAATAGATAATTGATGATAGATTGATTAGGTATTAGCGATAGATCTAATCGGGGTTTGTCATAACTAGTTGGTTTCAATCAATAAGGTTTTGTCGAGCTATTTTATAGATTTGCTCTAATTTCCAATTACTAAGGTCACATCCGAGACACAGGTCTTGGTACGATGCTTACGGAAATACATAAAAATTAACAGTTACAACATCTGTCTAAAAGTCTCTACCTCCAGTGCTAATTGTAATGTACATATGGTTCTCCAATTAAATTGATTGGATAGTGTTTGTTTTCTGCAAGAGCAGATGCAAGCGCTTATCAAAGAAAAGAAACTGGTCCGTTATTTTCAGCAGGGCACTGGATTTGGTAGCGCTTCAAATTCTCCATCCTAGTCTGTAATTTCTGTGAGATGTTAGACGGAAGATTTAATCTTGGAATGAAATGAAAGCCGGGAAAAGGCCAGGAAATCGGTTTTGGCGACACGCTCTAAGGGGCCCCGAGCTTAAGGATCGACGAACAATCACAAGAACACCAGGAGACGAATTTTTTCGGGTGACAAACACCCGCGGCGACAAAGACCAGGAAATTGGTTTTGGCGACACCCGCCGGGGCCTTTTTTCTCTCTGTATACACTTGGCTCACTTTCTCTACACACAACGCAGGCACTATAAATAGCCTTGCGCACGCACACATCCACGGCCACACCGGCCACTAACACACGCATGCAGGGATCACCCAGCCACTAACCCACTAGCCACATGCGTGCACATCTACTGATTTGGCCGGCACGCATTTGGCCACTACCTATGACCCAGCCGACTAACAGCTAACGGACTCACGCGACGCACGCACACAAACGCATGCACACACGCGCGCCGGTCACGATAGCGGAGTCATGGTTTACTCCTAACGATGGCCGTGGCAGCGGCAGTACTTAACGGCTTGCCACCACTGAACCTGTGCGCTCCACCGTCCATCTGATCATTCACGGTACAGTCTGCTGTACACCGAGCATCGACTGAGTGTGCTGCTAGCTGTGGCTCTTGTCTTCGAAGGGACCTTGACTGCTGAATGGTGGATGTGGCTGTGGCTCTTGTTTTTTTGTACATATATGTACAATTGACCAGTATTAGACAAGAGTTATAGGGTTTGTGGCACACCTCCAACGTGGGGTGATCTTTTCATTATATAGAGAGGTACATAATAATGTATAACACAATTACAAGTGGGGCCCAGTATATACAGAGTCTAACACCCTCCCTCAATCTCAACCGTGCTTAGAAGAATTCACCAGGTTGAGATTGTGCCTACAACCTTCAAACTGAGGAAGAGGCAGTAGCTTCGTGAAGATGTCAGCAAGTTGATCTTTGGAGGAGATGAACTTGATAAGAAGCAGTTTCTGGGCAACACGTTTCCTGACAAAATGATAATCAACTTCGATGTGTTTGGTGCGAGCATGAAAGACTGGATTTGAAGACAAATACGTCGCACCAATGTTATCACACCAAAGTACCGGCGGCTGCTTCTGAGGGATCTTCAACTCTCTGAGCAAAAACTGTATCCAAATAAGCTCTGCTGTGGCATTCGTAACTTCTTTGTACTCAACTTCAGTGCTACTGCAGGACACTGTTGCTTGTTTACGAGCACTCCAAGCGATCAAGTTAGAACCAAGATCAAGTTAGAACCAAGGAACACTGCATATACCCCCGTTGATCGTCTGTCATCCAGACTCCCAACCCAGTCTGCATCAGAGAACACAGAGAGAACTCCAGAGGGGGCCGGTCGCAAATGCAAGCATAAGAAGAAGTGAACCGGATGTAGCGCAAGCTGCGCTTAACCGCGGTCTAGTGAGAGTCTCGAGGAGAATGAAGAAACTGGCAGACACGATTGACAGCATAGGAGATATCAGGACGAGTGATAGTCAAGTACTGCAAGCCGCCAACAATACTGCGATACTCAGCAGCCTCATCAGCAGAGAGGAGAGAACCATCGAGAGCAGATAGCCGGTCAATGGAGGACATAGCTGTAGTAGCTGTCTTGCACTGGAGCATACCAGACCGTCGAAGAATATCGAGAGAATACTTCTGCTGAGTTAGGGTCAAGCCGGAACCAGAGGACAAAACTTCGAGCCCAAGAAAATAGTGAAGCTGCCCAAGATCCTTAACCGCAAAATCAGCACTCAAAGCAGAAACCAAGCGATCCGCAGCATAGTCCGAGGAGCTGACCAGGATGATATCATCAACATAGACCAGTAGATACATAGTAACTGTAGGTCGCTGAAGAAGAAATAACGAGGTGTCGTCCAGAGAGGGAACAAATCCATGAGCCCGAGGAGTGGTGCCAAGACGCGCATGCCAAGCACGCGGAGCCTGCGACCATAGAGTGCCTTAACAAGACGACACAGATGCCGCGGACGAGCTGGATCAACAAAACCGGGAGGCTGACGCATATAAACCTCCTCCTCAAGGACACCATAAAGGAAAGCATTCTGAACATCAAGCTAACGAAGAGACCATCCACGTATTTTGGAAATATTAGCCATTGTACTCATTTACTCTTTTAGCATTAATTTTGAAAATATTTCTAAATATTGTACCAAATTACATACATTTGAAGTAATATTATTAAATGAACGTATATTCTACTTATATTAGTTTTTAGTTTTTAGTTGTTTGATTTCTTTTGCTATTTTTTCGAGTTTACTGTTCATCAGTCATACTTGGTCAAAATCTGGTTTTGGACCAAACTTATCCGTGTTTGAGACTAGAAGGACCAAATATCTACCAAAAAATCTTGAGGCGGCAAGTCTATACTTTTAAGAACCTTGAGGGACCAAAAACATACTTTTCTTGAGGCCCGTCGATGGGGCAGGCCACACTAGCCGACCGCACAGGCCCCAATATTTTGGGGCCCCCCAAATCAGGTGTTATAAAAATAGAAGGCCCGGTAGCCCAATGAGGAGATCAGCGAAAAAAAAAAGTAGGTTGAAAAAAGCAGGCTGCCCGATCTCCTGTCGCACGTCGTCCTGGTGGTACACGTCCGATCTCTGCCGCCACTCTCGATCCCCTCTTACGCACAGGACCTGATTCCGTCCACCGACATGACCGGTCGTGCTGCTCACCCTGCAGTCGTCGCCCTCGTCCAGTTCTACTCATGTCCTCCCGGACCTCGCAAGACGCCATGATGGTGCATGCTAGTTGGCAAGGTCACCAACCTAAGCAATCCCTCGTGACTGCTGGAGGCCTATTTGGTACAGGTTGGACTCAATTTGCTTCAGAAAATAGACTTCTAAATTTTGGTATAGAAAACCGTAAGAGCATCTCTAGCCGCGTCCCCAACACGGCCTCCTCAAGCGATTTTTTCGCGCCGGCACCGAAAAAACGGCTCAGTCGCGTCCCCAGGAGCCCTTTTTCGCTGGCTTGGGCCCAATTCAACGTCGGCGGACCCAGGCCAAACCTGACACGCCGGGGGGGGGGGGCGCCTTTTAAGGCCGAGGGGGGGGGGCGGGGGCCCCCGGGGGGGGGGGGGGCCTTTTTTAGCCCGGGGGGGGGGCCCGCCGCGCCCCCCGCCTCCCCCCCCCCGCCGCGGGCCGCCCCGGCGGGGGCGCGCGCCGCCCGCGGCAGGCGCGGCCCGGCGGGGGGGGGGCGGGGGCCCCCGGGGGGGGGGGGGGCCTTTTTTAGCCCGGGGGGGGGGCCCGCCGCGCCCCCCGCCTCCCCCCCCCCGCCGCGGGCCGCCCCGGCGGGGGCGCGCGCCGCCCGCGGCAGGCGCGGCCCGGCGGGGGGGGGGCGGGGGCCCCCGGGGGGGGGGGGGGCTTTTTAGGGCGGAGGGGGGGGGGCGCTTTTTAGGGCGGGGGGGGGGGTGGCCTGCGGGCGCGGGCGGCCAGGCGGGGCGACCCTGCGGCCCGGCGCGGGGCGGTGGCGGGCGGGACGTGCGTCGGCGGCGTCTTCCCTGCGCCGCCCGTGAGGCATCATTGGAGGCCGACCGGCCCGGCACCCTTCGCATTGATTCCCGCGGGAACCGAGGCGATGAGAGCGACGAAGAGCCCGTCTCGCTCACTTGGCGGGCCCGCGGCTGTCGCCAAAACACTCGCCCCGGCGCCCCCGGGGCCCCCCCCGCCCCCCGCCCACCCGCCCCCCCGCCGCGCCGCGGGCGGGCCCCGCCCCCCCCCCAGCCCCAGCCTCACGGGCGGCGCAGGGAAGGCGCCGCCGACGCACGTCCCGCCAGCCCCCGCCACGCGTCCTCCCGCATGCCCCCCCCCCCTGCCGCCCCGCTTCGGCTATAAAAGGCGCCCCCTCCCCGAGCGCCACAGCCTCCCCCTCTACCTCCCCGCAGAAGCCTTCTTCCGGCCGGCGATCTCCCCACCACTTTCCTCCCCGCCGACGAGCAAAAAACATGGCCGAGAGATTCCCAGGCGGCGAACGGCTTCAGCCGCCGAAGCCTCCAGGAGCCGGAGGCGCGCCTTCTGTACGAGGCCGAGTACCCGGCGCCCCCCGACATGCGCGTGCCGGGGGCGTGGAGACTAAGCGCCGGCGGCGTCCCGGTGCCGCCGGTACCCGAAGGGGCGGCACGGCGGGCGGCGGCGAGCGGAGATCGCCCGTGTCACTCCTCGCTTACCGAGGAGCAGCAGAACGAGCCGAGGTACGCGCCCGACAGCGAAACGCTGTAGATGCTGTACTACGAGCGCCGCGGCGAGGAGCAGATCGCCTCCGTCAACAATATCATCCCCCGCGGCCGCCTCAACTCCGAAGGACGGCGCGAGTTGTGGGGCGTCCCCGGCCGCACACTCGACGCCGTCCTCGACCACATCGAGACCGGCAATGTGCCGCGGCTGGAGTACCCGACGCGGTCCTCCTTCTCTCGCCGCCGCGGCAGCTCCTGGATGCCGCGGCGAATGGAGCCGGTGTCGTCCTCGTCGTCGGGCTCCGGCCCGCCGGCCCTCCGCTCCGTCAAGCCCTAGTCGGAGGTGACACCGCTCGGGCGTCGCGCTCGCAGCGGCGCCCTCGTCATCAACGAACCCTCGCCTGGGACGGCACTGACGAGGCGGTCCCTGCTCCTGGTCCGGCCGAAACCCGAGCCGGGCTTGCTCCCAGTGAAGCCGGAGCACGCCGGCATGATGGCGCCCTACGACGAGTCCGTCCTCAAATGGGCGAAGGAGGACTAAGTCTGCGAGCAGGTACGCCGCCAGCGCCGGGCGTACCTGCAGACCCAGGCCCGTCGCCGTGCCGAGGAGGGCGGCGTTATCGTCATCGACAACGACGACGAGGGCGAGGCCGGGCCGTCAAGTGCCCCACCACGTGTCGGCGACCCCGGCCAGGGCTGCAGCAGGGACGCCGCAGGCGAGGCGCGCGATGACGACGATGACGACGACGACGACGACAGTGGCGGCGGCGACTACACCCGCTTCTACAGGCTTCTCGGCATATAGACGATGGCGGCGGCGACGAGACGATGGCTGCTAGTCTTCTTAGTTCGTTTTTATGTTATTTAGGCGTATTTCTTGCATGTTTTAAGATTTTGTACAAATTTCGACGAAGTTAGGCCGAGTTCTAGCAGAAGTCGCCGAGTTTGCAAAAAATTGAAACGAACTTCGCCGAATCCGCGCCGACCGCGGGCCTATGACTGGGAGCGAACCGAACCCCAGGGGCCAAACTAGCGCCGGTTCGCCCCCAGGCCGCTCTTTTTCGGCGCCCTGGGGGGAGGAACGGCCGGAGATGCTCTAACGGCTCTGCATCTAGAGATCGCAAAAAGAAAGGTGGACACTCCTTCAGTCCTGCTAACAGTATCATACATATGCAGATTTGCTCTCTGTTTTGTAAATTTTAGTACAGAAACAGTAACATTGATAATTAATACTCTTTTAGCATTAATTTTGGAAACCATTAATTATTTGCTCTCTGTTCCAAGATAACATTAGCCATTGTACTCCTTTACTCTTTTAGCATTAATTTTGGAAATATTTCTAAATATTGTACCAAATTACATACATTTGAAGTAATATTATTAAATGAACGTATATTCTACTTATATTAATTTTTAGTTGTATGAAAAATTTCAAATTTAGGGCCACATTTTGCATTTCGCCCGGGCCCCCAAATTTCTGGAGACGGCCCTGCTTTTGTCTAATCATAATTCCAGAAAATCAAATGGATGGTTGCTCAAAACCTGAAGAGCTCCAACATCTCACCCCTGTCAACATCAAGTTTCGACTGACTAGGTATTACCTGTAGAAAAAACGTCTGCTCCTATTGTACCTTGGCCTGCTCCTACGCCGGGTACCGTCGGTTTGTCCGTCGATGGATCTTTCCAGGTGTCAGACGGATCAGCTGCTGCTGGAATGGTGCTCAGGGATAGTGCATGTAAAATCATCTTTCTTGCTTTTAGTGAGTTATCTTCCACTGCAATGATTTTTTGGAGGCGGAGATTCATGCGCTCATGCCAGGGATGACCCTGCCTATCCAACATACAACTCTTCCAGTTGTCATTCAATCAGATTCTTCTGAAGCACTATCAGTTTTGTAAGATAATGTTTTGGTTCGCTCGGCATATGGACATTTAGTTCTATATAAATCAAAGAGTTGATGAGTAGCAGGGAGTTTTTGGGGAGCAGCGATTCGGTGCTCGGGCTCAGCTGCTCCCGAAATCGCTGCCACTCGGTCCTTCGTCGTGATGGTAAAATGTACGCCTGGCGTGTCAGAGCCAGACCACGCAATATCAAGGATACGCGGGGTATACGGGTAGGAACAGTGCGTACATGTGGGCCATGTTCGTAGCGCAGGGCGTCCATTACTCGCGCATCGTTCCTGATCCGTGCTCCTATAGGCTGAGCCATGGTCCGGAATTGTTAGTCCAGGATAGAAGTACAAACCTGAGCCGTCGACAGATGAATTTGTGTGTTAAAAAAAAGACAGATGAATTTGTAACGCACGGGTGAGGAACGCTTGCGCCCGAGAGGAGGTTGGCGAAGCCTCGGTCCCCTGCCATCTGCGGCGGCAGGTTCTACTTCCGGCGGCGTGGCGATGGAAGATGCGGGGCTGGAGTTCATGGATCCCATCAACCGGTGAGTTTCCCCCACGCGATGCTCTTCTTTTAGTTGGTTGATTCGATTCGATGTTGAGCGCTGAAATTTCGGCGAAAGATTTCGGTGCTGCACCACCCTCAAACCCTCTTCCTCCGCTCCCGCTGGTTGTTGGGTCAAACCCAGTCTACAGGATTGAACACAGCTGCCGTTGCTTAAGCTAGGCTTTCTCCAGTCCAAAAGCCTGAGGTAGCTAAGTAACGTGAGGCTTTCTCTGGTTAGAAAGGAGCTGAGTAGTGGACGATGAGTAGTAGTAGTCTTTCTCCTGTAAAAAGCATAAGGTGGAGAACTAGTATTAGACTTTATCTAGTCAAAAAGGCTGAGCTGAATTAGTACTACAGCTCATGTACTACAGCCTCATGTTTGCATGCATCCCTATAAAAGGGCATATGCACCTCCGTTGTAAATCACTCCTCCGAGCAATAGCAAAACAACAAGCCAGTTTCTTCTACTAGTGCTAGTACGTGAGCTCCTCACTTCATGTGTGTGTGCGGCAGCAGCTTGTGTGCAAACATCTAGCTAGTTCTCCTCTGTTGAGTGTACAAGTGAGAGCTATTTACTAGTACTCCGGTTAACACCGGTCACTGTGGGCGACTTGCAGTTTCGAGGAATTTGCGGCGGCCTTGAGCATCCGATCCGCTTCCTAGTCCTGCTGCTGCACTGTGATGCCCATCCTGCTATGCCGGCGGATTCCAGTGGCGGGTCTGGTTGCGCGCAAGATGAGGGTGGCCGCAGCCCCTGTTCGGCTGGCAGGCGAACTACGGCGAGGAATGAATGCATTTCCGACCAGGTTGGTGCAATACACTGCTCCCGAAAGCACCGGGCTGGTCCGATAGGTGATCCCTTAATCAATTATTCAGTTAGTACTGCTCGTTAGTTGTGGGCGACTGCTTCATTCCATCTGTTTAACAAGCCATTCACATGCAAACTTGTGTGTGCTTCACGATATTGAGCGGAGCACAATGGCTGACTTTGTGGCGATAGAGTGTCCAATGAATTATGAAAATTGAAATCACTCCATGGTAATTTCAGGTTGTGGCTGGGGAGTGCTCCATTGGACAGAACTCCATGCGCATCAAGTAAGAGTGTGTTGGAGCAACCTACTCCCTCCGTTCGGAAAAGCTTGTCCCTTGTGCTAGATACATCCGTTTGAGAGATAAGCTTGAGACAAGCTTTTTTGGACGGAGAGAGTATTTACGAAGATGCAGAGGAACCTACGAAGAGTGTAATCAAACCAGAGTAAGGATTGACTTTCGATTTACTCGGGGAGGCCTACAACTTCTAAAACCTGTATTTGTGGGAGGTTGGCTTTGGGATCAGGTATGATAATTGCAGATTGAATGCTGAGAGGACCAAGTCCATGCAGGAAATCGTTTGCGGCTGCTCGATGAGAACTGCTTTGTCCTCAGTTTGTTAATTTTGTTTCATTCTTGATGCAAACAGCGCCATAGGGGGGAAATACTATAATGGTATGTGTCATCTGGTTTGTGGATTGCAGGGGAAGCCAGAAGCGGAGAACAACGGATTTTTTGAGCTCGGGTTCCTGGACACCTCTTATCTTTACCCTTCATTGTTGCTTTGAGATCTGTACTACACAACTAACTTAGTACATGAAATTTTCTCTTTTTTGTTTCTTCAAAACAAAACAACATATGAACTTCAAACTTCCCAGAACAACAAAACATTCTTACTAGAATGTGGGATAAAACTTTCAGATTTTTTGGTCCAACAAAAATATTGAAAATGAGATTTATTTAATTAAAAAATTCTATTTTTAGTATTTATGATGCATGAAAAAATCTGAATTTTTTTCCCACATTCTTGTTAGAATGTTTTGTTGCGCTGAAAAGTTTGAAGTTCATATGTTGAACTATATGAGAGAAACAAAAAAGAGAAAATTTCTTGCACGAATCGCGATGCAGAAATGGATGGCTAGATAAGGGGGCGCCCATGAGCCTATGCTCCACAATATGTTTTCGGGAGAACAACTGGTCTTGTAGGTGATAGTGCCCCGCATTGTTAAGGCTGTTGCGGGCGTCCGGCAATAGCTGGTATATAATTGAGCATCATGAGAAACAATCATTCTATGTCGCTGACAAGGTGCACTGGCCGTCACACAAAGCACATTGATGTTTACACCAAGGATCTAATGAGACAGTTATGAGAAAATAATGTGAACCTTGGGAAAGTGTACAATGTCATCGACAGTTTCTTCAGATCTGTTGAGAAGGTGACGTTTACGGGGAGGACTTTAAGGAACATATGTGGCTAGATAGACCGTGAGCAGGTGGACGATGATGTGAGAAAAACATTGGAGGTTTGTGCCGACATTGTTGCGAGTGAACTAGACTTCTTGTCGACAGCGAGAGCAGGACAAAGAAGTTGGTGTGGACCAATGGAAACTGCCAGATGCAGTACCGGTTCTTTGGAGATGTTGTTACTTTCAATAACGACATGCCATTCGGGCTTTTTGTTGGGGTGAACAACCATTTTCAGAGCATTATTTTGGCTGGTGTGTATGTGTTGATGAGGGAGGAGCGGGTGGAGTGTTTCGAATGTGTATTCAGGGAGTTTCTAAGGATGATGGGAAGAACCGCCCCGAAAACAATTCTCACAAGTTTAGCTAGTGTATTTAATTTGCAGTTCACAATCAGAATGTTTGCACTGCTTACAACATGCTCACTCTTGTTTTCTCACCGTGCACAGACCAGATCATAATGTTCGTTGGTATTGACAGGCCGCGTTGTGAGGACAACCAATATGGCGATAGAGTGTCACGCAAGCAAAGTGTATACTAGAGCTATGTTTGAGCAGTTCGGGCGAATCCTAATCGAAGTTACTGCATACAATATATGTTACAAAGGTTGAGAAGATGAAGTATGTGACAATGCACAATAATGCGGCGAAACATGAGAATTGGAGTACAATTGTTTATGAGGTAACAATCAAGGGTGACGGTTTTGAATTCGTGTGCGAGTGCGGACAGTTCGAGCATACAGGGATGCTTTGCTGCCATGTCCTAAGGGTAATATATATATGCCTTTTTACTATGTGCAATTTGTGTACAGTGCGAGTATGTTTGTTTTGATTATAGCTTGATATGTTCAGATAGTTGGTGTACCATCTTTAACACATGCATATGTCTTTCACATCCAGGCATTCGACTCTATACGTGAAGGCTATGGATGTAGTTAGGATGGGGGACGCTAGCACTGTAGCATTTGCACATGTCTGCTGGCTTGAAAGCTATAATGGTGAACGCTAGCGCTGAAGCCTTCTGCTATTGTGTGCATGAAGTGGTGATAGCACGTGGCACGTGAGTTGTAAAGAGCTTACAACAATACATCTGTGGATTGAGCGTTGTAGAATTCAAAATTTTGAGGCTGAAGGTTCGCTGTGGGGTTTGTAACGGAAAAGAGGAGAGAACGCTGGCTCAGATTCCTCCCGGGAGGTAGCGAGGCCATTCCAATGAATGCGCCACGGCCCATGCTACTTTTATATCTGATACATTCAGAATACAGATGAGAATACAAGTAATGGAGCAGATCCACATGCGAGCGGAACGGCTGAGATTTCAGGAGTAGCTGGGCCTGGGCTCAGAAACGAATTTTCTGGAGTTTTTTTTTCTCAGAAAAATCACCTTAGTCACAATAGAGTTACAGATCGATTACAGATCGATCAACAACAACAACAACAACAACAAAAACAAGAACAACAACAACGACAACAACAACGACAACAACAACAACAACAACAACAACAACAACAACAACAACAACAACAACAACAACAATGACAACAACAAGTTCACCAACCTACAACGGCAAGAAATCACCAAACAACGCACCGGCCAAAATTGAAACACATTTTTTATATCTTGAAGGCATTTTATCGAATACATGGCGGCCACGACCCTTGGTGCCGGCAACGAAGGTTGGATGCACCGGACAAGCGGGCGTAGGGGTGGCCGGCGTCGGCTTCCTTCCCCGCCTGCCGGCTGCTGGAGCAGTGGGAGGGCAACCTCCGTCGTCGTAGATACAACAGCCTCGCCACCAACCTTGCTGTCAGCGGTGGTTGTCAATGTAGTGGCCTGGAGGAGGTTTTTGGTGCCTAACCTCTTCCTTGGTACAAGCGATGGCGTCACGCGGGCCACACTGTCTATGGGGTGGTGGAACGGTCTTACCTCTCCATTCTGGCCGGAATCAGGGGCATCGGTGGTGGCGGCGACAAATATGGGCGGCGACGGCGGGGGTGGTTACCGCTCGAGTGGGAGAATGGGGTCCCGAAAGTTTTACAATGCGCATCCGGGCGAGTATATTTGAGACTTGGCCTCACTTTTTGGGCCGGGGAGGGTAAGTTATCCTCCTCCAACCCGTTTGAGAGTTAGGTTAGGTCCGGTTAGCTGCCTATTTTCCTCCTCTAAAGATTTTTAGGAGATCGGTTAGAGATACCCTTAATTAGCACTTTTTATCCCCTACGTCCAAAGTTTCCAACATCCGATGGAATATTTGCTAGTTCAGAAAAAATGGATTTTTCCTAGAAGTTTAGTCATTTTCAGATAGTGGGTTCGGCACTCAGGGAATCACACCAAGAGTCGTACTACTGGGGTAGACACCTGGTCTCGTAACTAACTCTTCGTGTGACTAATTAGTTCCACCGCAAGGTCATCATTGCCATCGGACAATCGACACCGCCGAACTAAGCACCCAAGTTCCGGTATCCATAGAAGTAGAAATGATAGGAGTGGCACCATGCTGCATTTCTGAACATCAATGCTGGCAGTTCGGTTGTATTTTTTCATGATAATTGGATCTTCCATTCTTCCCGCTGTCTCCTGTTCCTGCGGTTTCCTGTATCTCTTTCTTTCCTCTCTCATCCTCTCCTCATCTTTGAGTGTGGGTTTCACCTACTTGGTATACTAAGCAAGTGTTGCTAACATGTAAAAGCGAAGCGAGGCAGTTGGATTTCTTATAGTGAGGTCGGGATAGAGTGGTTTATATAATGGACAAAGCATTATTTAGATAGATGAAGGTTGGTGGACCATTCATTATTTTTACCGTGGGATGAATGCCCATGAGTTGCTTTTGATCTGATCCCAACTACTACAAAACTAGGTTACCTCACTAATTAAAATTATTATTTTTTTACTCGTTCCTTGAACAATTGCAAGTAGATTCTGGATAACTCGAAACTAGTTTCACACATGTTGACAACCAGTCTGCATGAATAAAATAAATTAGAACTTCTTTTAGAAGAAAATGAAATAAAGATATCAAATTCATAGCTAGGGAACATTCATCAAATTGAGTGGATTACAGTCTATTAACAAGTCTTGGCATGAATCCTTAAAGTTCAGTACAATAGTGCTAGCAAACAAGCAGACCCAAAGAACAATTACCACCAGTGCATACTCCTGCTCGTTACCAAGCCTTATTACAAGCATAAGCAAAGCGGTCATCATCCATCAACGGACCACATGACGACACAAAACAGCATGAAGCACAAATCCGTAGCTTTATCTTCCGGCCGGGATTGGAAGCACAGTAGTTCATCATCAGCATGTTCTATGTTTGTACAAATCCGTTGATGTCCCTGACTCCGTTGTATTGTCCCAACTGACAAAGTCTGAAACCAACTTGTTCCTGAAAACCAAGAGTGATAATTTTTTCATAAGAAAATAGGCAAGCTTGGAAGTCTAGAACAACCCATTTGCTACAGCTCCAGATTATTGGTTGAAATCAGCATCTCAAGTTCGAAAATGTGCAAGCGTAACGCGGCAGAAAAGCTACTCCCTCCGTCCCAAAATAAGTGTCGCCAGCGACACTTATTTTTGGACGGATGGAGTATTAATTAGCTATGGGCAACTAGAGGAACTAGCGACTGGATAAATTAGAAAGGGAGAGAGATATTTCTACATACCGTCTGCTTGCTGCTTGACTGTTGGATAACTTAGTCCTCACAATAGAAATGATAATTTCCCCAAAAATTGATTCCAACACGAGGATGGCTTGGATGCATTGTTATAGCACTCCTGAAGGCAGACTCTATGCTTGTCTTGTCATATTCCTGATCACCAGCACAGCCGATTCCTGCACACAGTTCTTTAAGTGCTAACAGGTGCTCAATGCCGGCAGGTGCAAACCCATTCTTTTCTGACCCCTTGGCATTGAACATCAGCTCGAGCCTCTGGAGCTGTGGCATGGCACCAGCTTGGAAGGTCAGGTATGACGTGCTGCTTAATAGGAGTTTAAAACACTTGAGAGCAGGGAATGCTCCTCTGCCAGAGATGACAATCATTTCATTCGTGGCTTTTCGGGTTTTTATATCGAGGTGAGTGAGGGCGGGCAGATCCGCAAGGATACCAACACCATCATTTAACAAGTTAACAAGTCGGCACTGTAATGTGCCGAGGTAACGCACTACCGGACTCGCGGTCTATGCCTACGGCCAAAGGCCGTCGGCATAGGCCCAATAGCCGTCGGCATAGATCTATGCCGACGGCTGCCGTCGGCATATCCCCGTCAGTGTAGATCACGTCAGCGTACTCCTGTCAGACCGTCGGCATAGGCGGCTATGCCGACGGCTCTGGCACAGCCGTCGGCATAGATTAGCCGTCGGCGTAGTTTTCCGTCTGACGGCAACGGACGGCGTCGTCAAAACTGCTGGCGGTTCAGGGGGCCACACGTGCCGTAGGCATATCTTCGCCACGTGTCGCTCCCTGGTTTAACCTGGCGGCAGGGCTATGCCTACGGCCAAGCCGTCGGCATAGATTTATATCTATGCCGACGGCTTTGCCGTAGGCATAGCCCTGCCACGTGTCTCCTCCTGGTGGTCCTGGGCGTATCTATGCCGACGGCTTTGCCGTAGGCATAGTTTTTTTTATTTTTTTATTTTTCCTGTTTTCTCTTTTCCAATTCATTTGACAACATTTCAAAACAGAATAATATGAAATATGACAGTTCATCAACATCATTTAAACATAGTCAAGATCATCACCGGCGAAAGTCCACGAACATAAGAATAGTGCAAGACATGAAACATCATAAAAGTTGAAACATGAAAGACATGCCACAACGGCCGCATACACCATCGACATCAAGCACCACCGAGTCCACCTCCGCCAAAACCACCACCTCCGCCAAAACCACCACCAAGTCCACCTCCGCCAAAACCGCCACCGCCAAGTCCTCCTCCGCCAAAACCGCCACCGCGACCACCATCACTCTGCCAGATCGGAGTGACTGGGGTCGACGGAGCAGGAGTCGAGCCACCGGTCCCCTACATGTTTGAAAGAAGTTTCTGACGGTAAATATGACATGATAGTGTTGAATGAACGAGAACTAGTTTGTCATTAGTTAGGCAAATTTACTAACCGGAGTATCACCGCCTAGTGCCAGCCATTCCTCGAACGTGGGAAGGTGTGGGGCGTCTCCCGCAGGTGGTGGTGGGGGTCCAACTTGTGGTGGCTCCGTGCGGTTAGTCCAAGACGCCAAGATAGCCTGGATGTTAGTTAAACAAGTCCACTTAGAAACAAGCCGTGATCAACAAAGTCAGAAGGAATGAAAGTGCAAATTTGAGCTTGGTTTAAGAGGGCAAAACTAACCGCCATCGCTTGACGGCTGTAATCATCGTTTGCCTTCACTCGTTGCAAGTACTCCCTCACCTCAATATGCCTATGCTCGAGAAAGGCCTGATATGCCTACAAAATTGAGGTTGTTTCTAAGTGGGCAGTGATGAAAATAAACTAAGAAAGATAGAGACAAAGAAGATAAGGGGAAGTACTTACAGCACGTTGGCGGTCTAAGGGAGGCTGCGAATGCCCCGTACTCTCTAACGGGCTCGGGTTGGTAGCTCGAAGCCGTGTGTACGAGATCGACGGAGTGATCAAGCCATCGAAACATGGATACCGGCCATGGGACTTACCCTGGATGGCCACCACCGCCGTGTCGTCGATCTGAGACTGGGCGACCTCAGGAACGGGAACATCCGGATGCAACTTCTGATAGTTCTGAGTGTAAGACTCCAGGTGTTTCTCGGTGTTGCCGTAGTACTGGCTCTCGCCCTCCTTGCGATCACTCCGCTCGCGGGCCAGCTTCCACGACTCCATGTCTGAGAGCGGCCTCTGCAACTTGTCCTCCTGCAACGTCAAACAGAAGTTAGCCATACATAAGAACATGACGGTAAAGAAGAACCAAAATGCATCTTTCATATAGATATACCTTCATGGCCTTGAAGCCCCAGTGGTTCCTGTTTCCTTGGCCGTGTGTCCCATCTTTTCCACGGTTAGCCCGGGCCTTGATGCTCTTGGCAACAAACTCTGGATCGTCACCGACCCACCTATCCACCAAACACGCCCATCCGTCATGCCTTCCATAGCACCAACGAGGAACAACCTATGCAAATTTTGGAAGCAGGACATGTGAGCACGAAACATATAGTTGACTCCTTGAAACAATGAAAAGTCAGTAATAGTTACCATCATGAACTGCTCCCTGCTCATGGTAATTTTGTCCCTCTGTGCTTGAGTTTTGGTCATCTTTTGTTGCAGGTAGATGTGGTAGTACTGTGAGACGGCAACCCAACGCACCTCGTACTGCAACTGATGAGCTTTCTTCTTTGCAGACGCAAGTAAGACCACGTCGGCTCTGGCCTTGTGCTCATCAAGAACTCTATAGAGTTGCTGCAATCATGCATAAACCAGAAGCAAACAAGGCATGAGTGCAGTGATTCAATGATACACTATGAACGAAACTAAAGACAAGTGATTCAAAATGGAACTTACCCAAAATTTGGTGATCACGGCCTTAGCGGCCGTCCCGTACTCCGCGTTACAGCAAGCCTCGTAGTGGGCCCAGCTTGTGGCCAAAACACGCAGCTGTGGGTCCCTGTCTGGCCGCGGGCAGAATAGGCCAGGCCAAAACTGCTTCAACAGGACAGTGAGAAGGCCGTTCGGTTTACGGCCCTTTCCGTGAAGGATCCAGTTACTGCAAAAGAATCAAAGGGTTGCCATNGGCAGAATAGGCCAGGCCAAAACTGCTTCAACAGGACAGTGAGAAGGCCGTTCGGTTTACGGCCCTTTCCGTGAAGGATCCAGTTACTGCAAAAGAATCAAAGGGTTGCCATGTGTACAATAAAAAAATGTTGTCATGTGTTGAAAGTATGATTGAGATGCACTTACTCTGTCCCCGCAGGTTCAATGAGCCACTTTTGCGCCTCGATAGAAGGTGGTGTAGGTACTCCGGCATTACCACGCAGCCACCCCTGCGGAGCACCCGGTGGCAAGTCACCCCACAACTCGGGGTCAACCTCCCCTCCACCCTCCTCGCCCTCCTCGGCCTCCTCCTCCTCGGCCTCCTCCTCCTCGGCCTCCTCCTCCTCGGCCTCCTCCTCCTCGGCCTCCTCCTCCTCGGCCTCCTCCTCCTCGGCATCAGGAATATACTCCTCCTCCTCAGACTCAGAAGCTGCATCAGCATAGGAGTGCATCGAAGAAGACCCTCCTATTTCGGACACGGCCCGGAGTTTTTTGGCACGGTTGCCTCTCCCTCCACCTCCTCGTCCTCTAGGGGCTCTCCCCCCACCCCCTCCTCCTCTAGGGTCTCCTCCCCCGACCCCTCCACCTCCCTGTGAGGTGCCATCCTCGCGTAGTCGGGAGGGAACCTTGTGGGCTCGTCCACTCCGAGTAAGTCCTCCTTTGATTTTACTGAGGAAACTGGCACCGCTGGACTTGCCCATGATTAGCAAACCTGCATTGAGAAGAGAATAAACAATTAGTAAGGATATAAAAAAACAAGCATACAGGAAAGACATTAATAACGGNGGCTCGTCCACTCCGAGTAAGTCCTCCTTTGATTTTACTGAGGAAACTGGCACCGCTGGACTTGCCCATGATTAGCAAACCTGCATTGAGAAGAGAATAAACAATTAGTAAGGATATAAAAAAACAAGCATACAGGAAAGACATTAATAACGGAAGAGAACATTATTAAAAGAACATACATTTTCTAGAACCCATATGAATCATCACTATTGTAATCTATTTGTCGACCGGTCTCATCATCACTATCCCGCATATCTTCTTCGTTTTCTGACGGAGGTGGAGGCTCTTCCTCATCGTCAGCGTCAGTGTCTTCATTTAACTTTTCAAGCATAATTATGTCTCTTTGATTCCCAATTGCCTCACCATCAATCCGGCAGCCGTCATCGTTTGGGTCCAGGTCAACATAACCCAAGTCGTCATCCTCCTTGTTTCGGACCACGTCATCATGTTCCTCTTGAAAAAACACTCCCTCGTATGTCATGGGGTTTATGTTGTAGTAATCATCATCGTTCGGGTCCGGTAGCTTACCATGTGGCGACACCTTGAACACAACTTCCCAACCCTTTAGGTACTCTTTCTGGCATGGGTAAGGCAGATAATATACTTGTGTGGCCTGGGTAGCGGCGATAAAGAGATCAGCTCCGGCATAGACGGTTGATGGTTTA
>LR880971.1:46233995-46244910 GCA_904067115.1 Aegilops sharonensis | reverse complement strand
TTGAAGCATCGCCACAAATGTTGTGTGTATCGACAATGTACGAACAGGTGTGTACAACACTCTTGCTCTGTCATGCAGAGAGGACAGCAGTCATTTGATGGCCACCCACGGCGAATGAGATTGTCCGCAGTAAGGCAGCGCTGGTGCACCACCAGCCACATGAAGAATTTGCATCTCGGCGGTGCCTTAGACTTCCAAATAGGCTTGTTGCAGGCGAAACGGACATTGGCCATGAAAAACAGTCCGTAGGCACTTTTGACCGAGAAGCGCTGATCATCGGTAAGCTTCCACTGCAGTTTGTCTAATGTGGTTGGCAACAGCTGAGTGTCATGGGCCAAGTCCCATACCTGTAGATATTGTGCTAATGCCGTACTGGAGAGACCGCCCTTGATATCTTTGATCCATCTATTGTTGTGCAATGCCTCGTAGACTGTTAGATTGGAGTCTTTCACGAAGGAAAAGAGTGCCGGGACCTCTGAAGCTAGGGAACGGCCCTCCGGCAGCCAGTTGTCCGTCCAAAACTTGGCAGTGTTGCCATCCCCAAAGCTACGACGCTGGCTGTGGAAAAGATATGCACCACTTCCTTCTCCACCTGATCGGGAAACCTCAGCCATGGCCTCTCCACCTGATCCCACCTCATCCATGGCCACCGGCATCTGAGGGCGGTGCCAAAATACCTGAGATTGATTATTCCGAGGCCACCAAATTCCTTCGGTCGGCAGACTTGCGCCCAAGGGAGCAAGCAGTGTCCTCCGTTGGTCTCCTCCTCCCCTTTCCAGACAAACCCCCGACACCTTCGCTCAATGATCTTGATCGCCCAAACAGGCAGGGGTAGAACAGATGAGAAGTGTATGGGAAGTGCCAGGAGCACTGAACTTGTCAGCGCGAGGCGTCCCGCTGGTGCCAGAAGTTTGGGCTTCCATCCCTTCATCTTGCTCGAGTACTTATCGACCAAAGGCATCACATCCTGTTTCCTCAACCTGTAAATGGAGAGCGGCAGCCCGAGGTATTTGAGGGGAAAAGCTTGGTTCTGGCATTGGAAATGCTGAGCAACCTGAACCGCTAGTGCTGCTTTATCTATGAAGCAGGACCAAGCCTATTCTCCAAATCACAAATGGCTTTCAGCTTTCTTGTCACCGATCTATCTATTCACGCTCTATGTTTTCCCAATAACATAAAGTGATCAAATATGTTCCCATCTAGTATCAGTTTTCATCAGAGAATAAAATCTTTTCATCAAGGATATATTCTTAACTGATGAATTCAATCAATTTATTAAAGCATTTTCATGAAAGGAATTCTCATTCAGCAGTGCTCTGCTTGGCAGAGCATGTGTCACCAGACCGAATCTACGTACCAAGTCGCACCTGGCATAAGGTCGACGTATCCCTTAGCTTCCTCCGCCGCCGTCAGCAGTGGTGCGGGCTAGCTGGCCTGCCTCGTTGTCTCCCTCTTACCCGCGAGGACCTGCTGGTCCTAGGGGCGACAGTTGCGCTTCATCCCTGGATCCCCCAAATCTCCGCATCCGCGAGTTGCCCCCATGCCGTCGGGTGGAAGCGGTGCCCGGAAGGAGGGACATGATGGGCGTACGGCTAAAGAGCTGGAGGTGGGAGTTGAAGGCATCGAAGCCTGGGGCCTGTGTGTGCCGGCGATGGTTGAGCAGATACGGCAGCTGTCTATGCTCGCTTCGATCGATCGCACGAAAATAAACAGGTTAATAATTTCGTCCTCAAAAAAATTGTTGAATATAAACAGCTGGCAACCGCGCCTCCCTGCATGCACGGTCAATTTTAGATAGGCTAAAAGAGAAATAGTTTTTTCCCCTACGCCTCACGCCTAGGGTTTCTCTCCTCTCGGGCGATCTGCCGCCCCTGAGTACTTCCACCCTTCGCAAGGCCTGATCGACGCCTTCGTCGATCGTGCAGTGCCCCAACCACGCCAGGATGGCCTCCCCTTTCGGATGCCAACTCTGTCACCAGCAGAGGCGCTTCGGCGGCCGCAACCCCCGTCCTGGAAGATTTCTTTGATCAGCTAGATCTAAACGATAAGGAGTTCAATGATGTTGAGATTGATGAGGAGGATCCTGAAATCAAGGAGAGCGTTCGATGGCTAGCCCTAGCTAGGGTTCACACCGATAAGAATTTCTCACGGGCAGCCTTTTACAAGGATATGAGGGCGGCCTGGAATCCGGCGCAACGGGTGAGATTTCGCCCGGTCGGACCCAACAGATTCGTTGTCCAAGCTTCTTGCCTGGGCGACTGGGAGCGCATGATGATGCAAGGCCCTTGGCTCTTCCGCAACATGGCAGTTCTGATGTGTTCGTACGATGGTATCACCAGAGCGGATGATGTGATTTTTTATCATATGCCCATCTGGTTACAGGTTCATAAACTCCCTGATCCCTACTGCAAATAGGGTATTGTGGAGCGACTCCTTAAAGGGGCTGGCGAAATCTTGGAGATGCGTTTGAACGGCAATACCCGCGGGGACTATATTAGGGTTAGGGTAAACCACGACATCAAGCAGCCTCTTACAAAGTTTTTTAGCGTTGTGCGAGCGCAGGAGAGACAGGTTTACTTGGTGCGGTATGAGAAGTTCGCCCGTTTTTGCAGTTTCTGTGGTCGGATTGGACATGAGCACAAGGAGTGCGGATCCGGGTTTCATGATAAGCAGAGTCTCAAGTTTGGCGATTGGCTGTACGCCGACGGCCCCAGCCGGCCGAGGCCTGAGCAAAACTCCAGCAGAGTAGATAAATCCCGCCCGCAAAGGAAGAATGGCAGCCCTAGTGCTCCATTGGACCCTGGCCTCAAAGCTACGGATCCCGAGACGCTTGATACAGCCACAAGTCCGGTGAAGAACCCGGTACAGTCATGGAAATTGATAGAGATGCAACGAAGAGATTGAATATGGATAGTGCTGGAGATGAGACTTTGAAGAAACCAAAAAGTAAGGACGAGGTTTTGGCCATTACGGATGGCAGCGGTCAGGATCTAGGAGAGAATGCCTCGCCAACGAGCAGCTCTTCTAGCAGTAAACGTGTCAAGCTTACTAAGGATCACGCGACCACTCCGAGATCGGCGGCTTCCCTCGAGGAAGACCGCCGGACGCAATGAATACCCTAGTTTGGAACTGCCGGGGAGGGGGGGGGGGGGGGCCGGGGGGGGGGGGGCCGGGGGGGGGGGGGCCGGGGGGGGGGGGGCCGGGGGGGGGGGGGCCGGGGGGGGGGGGGCCGGGGGGGGGGGGGCCGGGGGGGGGGGGGCCGGGGGGGGGGGGGCCGGGGGGGGGGGGGCCGGGGGGGGGGGGGCCGGGGGGGGGGGGGCCGGGGGGGGGGGGGCCGGGGGGGGGGGGGCCGGGGGGGGGGGGGCCGGGGGGGGGGGGGCCGGGGGGGGGGGGGCCGGGGGGGGGGGGGCCGGGGGGGGGGGGGCCGGGGGGGGGGGGGCCGGGGGGGGGGGGGCCGGGGGGGGGGGGGCCGGGGGGGGGGGGGCCGGGGGGGGGGGGGCCGGGGGGGGGGGGGCCGGGGGGGGGGGGGCCGGGGGGGGGGGGGCCGGGGGGGGGGGGGCCGGGGGGGGGGGGGCCGGGGGGGGGGGGGCCGGGGGGGGGGGGGCCGGGGGGGGGGGGGCCGGGGGGGGGGGGGCCGGGGGGGGGGGGGCCGGGGGGGGGGGGGGACCGCCGGACAGTTCGTGAGGTTTTGGCCCTCTCAAGAGCCAATAACCACAAGCTTGTCTTCCTGTGGGAAACTAGGCAAGCTACTGTGAAAATAGAGAAGTTGCGTTGGAGGCTCGGTCCGAAAGGATTTCATGGTGTGAGTAGTGACGGGAGGAGTGGGGGCTTAGCACTTTTCTGGGATGAGTCCCTCTCTGTCACGGTGAATGATTCCTGCAATCGTTTTATTGATGTCAGTGTGGTCGATGGTGGATCGGGCACATCTTGGCGGTGCACCTTTGTCTATGGAGAGCCTTGGGTGGAAAATAGTTATCGCATGTGGGAGCACCTCTGCAGGCTTCGAGCTCACTCGCGCGAGCCGTGGATGGTGTGTGGCGACTTCAATGAAGCCCTATGGCAACATGAGCATTTGTCAAGGACCGAACGCTCGGAGGCTCAGATGGTGGCCTTTAGAGATTGTTTGGAGATGTGTGAGCTCGAAGACCTAGGTTTCTCAGGGATTCCGTTCACATATAACAATGGTCAGAATTCAGACCGTAATGTTCAGGTCCGGTTGGACCGTGCTTGTGCTGATGAAGCTTGGCGGGATACATTTCCGTTTGCAAGGGTGGTTCATTTGGCCACCTCATGTTCGGATCATTGCCCTCTGTTGATACACTTCGAGGGTATGCAGGACCAGCAGTGTCGGCCTGCCTCCTTGCGTTATGAAATCATGTGGGAACATGATACTGGCCTGCCTAACGTGATTGCTGATGCATGGAATAAACACAAGTCTACAGGCGGTATGAGGTCGGTGGCCAGGTCCCTACGGGAGTTTCCGAAGGATTTGAAAGTATGGAGTAAAAGGCAGTTCGGCAATGTTTTGAAGGATATTGAGAGGCTCCGCGCGCAACTGGTAGACCTGCAGCTGGCTGGAGCGGACCGTACTGTAGTCCGGGATAAAATGAACCAGCTCGATGAGCTACTATACAGGGAGGAGATGCTATGGCTCCAGCGATCACGGATCACCTGGCTGAAGGAAGGTGACCGCAACACCAAATACTTGCATCGGAGAGCGGTTTGGCGGGCCCATAGGAACCTTATACAACGCCTACGGAAACAAGATGGGACGTGGTGTAGTGTTCCATCTGATATGGAGAGAATGGCTCACTCCTATTTCAAGGAGATCTTCACAAAAGATCCAACCCTATCCCCGGATGTGGTGTTGGACTGTATTGTGCCAAAAGTTACAGAGGAGATGAACGTTTCGTTATGCATGCCTTATTCAGATGAGGAGATCTCTAATGCTTTATTTCAGATCGGGCCTCTGAGGGTTATGCCGGATGATGTTAATGACACAACTATTGTGCTAATTCTTAAGGTTCCTCATCCCAAGGACTTGAAAGACTTTAGGCCAATAAGCTTGTGCAATGTTATATACAAGATCATCTCAAAATGCATGGTCAACAGATTGCAGCCTATTCTAAATGAACTCATCTCTGAAAATCAGAGCTTCTTCATCCCGGGGAGGCTGATCTCTGATAACTCTATAATTGCGTTCGAATGTATCCACCATATTCAGTCGGTAAGGAACAATGCAACTAGTCTTTGTGCTTACAAGCTTGATCTCTCTAAGGCCTATGACAGGGTGGATTGGTTGTTCTTGGAAAAGGCCTTGGCTAAATGGGGCTTCTCGCCCTCCTGGATTGCTCGTGTTATGGCTTGTGTTTCGTCGGTGAAATACTCGGTAAAATTTAATGGGAAGCTGCTGGAGTCCTTCTCTCTGTCGAGGGGACTCCGTCAAGGTGATCCACTATCTCCTTTCCTCTTCTTATTTGTGGCTGATGCTCTTTCTGTGTTGGTTGAAAAGGCTGCAAGGGAGGATGGTCTTAGTGGAGTCAAGATAAGTAGAGGTGCTCCGGAGATTACACACCTCTTATTTGCGGATGATTCACTCCTATTTTTTCATGCTACTAATCAACATGCATTGTTAGTGAATGGGGTGTTGAACACATTTGCGACAGCGACTGGACAACTCATAAACCCGTCGAATTGTTCCATCTTTTCTCAATCCAATGTCAACTGGAGGTGATTCAAGAGGTAAAAAACACGCTGGATATCACCCAGGAAGCGTTCGAGCCCAAGTACTTGGGTTTGCCGGTTCCGGAGGGGAGGATGCATAAAGGAAAATTTGAGACTCTCCAAGAGCGTTTGAGAAAAATTCTTGTGGATTGGAGTGAGCAGTACATGTCGTCGGGGAACAAGGAGATACTTATTAAATCAGTGGCACAGGCCATACCAGCATATGCTATGAGTGTTTTCAAACTCCCGGCTTCGGTCTATGATGATCTAACAAGGATGATACGCCAGTATTGGTGGGGGGTAGAGAACGGAAAGAAGAAGATGGCCTGGATGAGTTGGGATAAACTGCGATTGCCTAAAACCATGGGTGGCATGGGTTTTAGGGATATGAGGGCGTTCAACCAGGCGCTGCTAGTTAAACAGGCCTGGAGACTCCTGGATAGGCCGGATAGCCTATGTGCGCGTCTTCTGAAGGCAAAATACTATCCTTCTGGTCAGCTTTTGGATACAGTGTTCCCGGGCTCCGGGTCTGAGGTGTGGAAGGGAATCCTGCATGGCCTTGAGTTGGTCAAGAAGGGCGTCATTTGGCGAGTCGGTAATGGCTTGAAGATTCGTACTTGGCGAGACCCTTGGCTGCCTCGGCCTTTCTCCTTCTGTCTGATCACACCGAAGGGAAACTGTCGCTTTAACAGGGTTTCTGACTTTTTGATGACAATGGTGCATGGAATCAAGCTCGGCTGAGGGAGTTCTTTTGGCCGATGGATGTTGATCACATCCTGAAAATCAGAACTTCGCCTCGCCAACGAGATGACTTTTTGGCCTGGTATTCGGAAAAAGTGGTGGGTTCACGGTGAGAAGTGCATACAAGTTGGTTACACATGATCATAATGTTGTCACGGCTAATGGTGCTTCGAGTACTGCCCCGGGAGGGAACCGTTCGGGGTGGAACTACATTTGGAAGTCCGGGGTTCCTCAAAAAATGAAGGTCAATGCATGGAGATGTGTGACGAGAACTATGGCAACACAAAGTTGCAAGGCCTACAGACACTTGGCGACGCGCTCAACCTGTCAGATATGCGGGGTGGAGGAGGAGGACTCATTCCATGCCTTGATAACTTGTTCACATGCACCAACGCTCTAGACAAACATGCGTCGCCGCTGGCCACTTCCGGAGAATGGTCTCCTGATCCATGATGGGAAAGAATGGCTACTTTCATTGCTCGCGAAGTGTTCGACCGACGTCCAAGATATGCTGCTTATGTTTATTTGGCGGATTTGGCAGCTCCGTAATGACTTGACCCACGGAAAGGAGGTTCCTCCTGTCCCAGCCACCGTCGAATTCCTAGACAGTTACTACAAGTCCATAAAGCTTGCCGCGGGCTACACTACGGAGGAGATCATTAAAGGAAAAATGTCAACCGGGGAGGTGTTGTTGCCAGACCAAGGTAGCAGGGCCACTACGGCTCCCTGGCCGGCACCGAAGCTCGGCAGGGTGGCTCTGTCAGTTGATGGCTCGTTCCTGCAGGAGGATGGCTCTGCGGCTGTCGGTATGGTGCTTCGGAATGACAAAGGAGAGGTCCTAATGGCAGCCTACCGCTTCATCTTCTACTGCAATGACCCACTGGAAGCAGAATTACATGCGATCATGCAGGGTTTGGCCCTAGCACGACAACATTCTGACTTACCGGTGGTGCTTCAAACGGACTCATCTGAAGCTTTGTCTAGCTTGACAAATGATGCACTTCTTCGTTCGGCGTATGGACAGATCGTCATGGAGATCAAAGCACTTCTAGGTACTAGGGAGTTTTTTCCTCAAAAGATTAGTAGACTTCAAAATAGAATTGTCGATTGGTTGGCTAAGTATAGCCGCACCGAGCGTGCCACGGCTGTTTGGCTTGGCTTGGTTCCACCTTGTATCGAGGATTTGTGGCCTCTCGACTGTAACTCTATAACTCTGCAATAAACTCCCTTTACCCTCGCAAAAAAAAATTAGATAGGCCAAACAAATCGGTTAGACTTTTAATTGTTTTTCAATTTTTTCTGTTTTGGCAAATCTCTACTACTCTACTACTACTTATAAAAGCATCAGTTTCAATAAAATTTTTTAAAAAGCATCAGTTGCAATATTGGTAGGGATGGCAATGGGTGTGGTTTGGATGGGTAGAGCTGATCCAGATCCATGCCCATATCCACGAGCCCGCCCATTGCCCACCCGTGAAAGTATCGTTGGGTCACATGAGCTGCCCATACCCATACCTACTGGATATCCATCTATTCATGGACATCCATATACATGTGGCAATAAAAACATCAACCATAACAATATATAAATCTGTGCAACAACTATAACAATAATGTCTATGCGCAAAAAACAATAACAAGAATGTCACATGACATAATTGACAATACAAATATTAAATATTGCACACATCATAAGCACAAATGACACAACACAACATGATCGATAGAAATTAGGAAAGAATAGATGACACATGTCACTATCACATGGTCCCATGTGTCAAATGTGTACCCTTCAGGTATTCATGGAGGAATTTCTGAATTCATGCCCAACCCGTGTGTTCTTGGATACCCACCCCTGAAAATCCATGGGTAAAAAAGTCCAAACCCTTACCAACTGGGTTGGATATCCATGGATACCCAGATCCATGGATAATTGTCATCCCTAAATATTGGTGTATGAGTGAGAACCACCATGATCCAATCTACTTAACTACATCTAACAGTTTGTATTGCTCCGGTGATCTGCCACCCAATTTAATGGCCAAGATTCAATATTCTGCCACAGTTCCGCGCACGTCCTAGCCCAATAAATTAGCCATGACCTCCCTCACACAATCCTCCCATAATAATAGCATACCCAATATCCATACTAGCGTAGCAATTAATTATGTCTTTGCTAATATCAACATGTAGTTAAAATTTTGTCAAATAAAATATTAATATGAAATGCAATTATAATAAAAAAATGCTAGATGTAGGTGTTCTTATGGGGATCCTACGGGCTCCTTCCAACTTAATGAGCATTCACCATGAATTTCATGGGGTGGGCCCCTTTCCCCAACTAACATCCAACCATAAACTGTCACGTTGAATCAACCCGTAAAAACATTGCAAACACCCCCGTATATGTAGCATTGTTCTTAATATATTGACTAATACTAAAGTGCATTGCACATGCATGATTACTTGTTTGAAAATACATGTGTAAACTTTTAGAAAAATGTGTACGAAACTGTGGAGATTTTGAACGTTTGGAAATATCAAAATGGGCTTTCGAGGTTTTGGACAAACGAGACTATCTACTTTCCAAAAAAGTTAAAACTGACACTTCAAAAATTACCGAACTCATTGAACTTGCAGGCAGTTCTGAAAATTGAACTTTCAAAATTTTAAACTCACGAATATTTTGAACTTTTAGTTATTAATATGCCAGAAAGAAGATGTTAACTATGGAACAGCGGCCTGACATACTAGCAGTAATGTATGTATGGCCAGAACGGGAGCTGTTGCACTCTGGCACAATCTCAATACTCATACCATTTCATAGTTTCCCCAGTTTACTCACTGGTGCACACATGTAGTTCAAGGTCATAGCTATGTGCTTTGGACGATAATACACGAGAGTGAATCAAAAACATTTTGTTTGAACTCTAGAAGAACCGATAAACTTAGCACCACTCAAAGAGCTTCAAACTCTAGGACACTCTCCATTGCTATGAGACTCCTACTTGCACTCATACTCACATCCAGGAAGTAGTACTGGCGAGGAAAGACAAACAGGTAACTAACCTTGTACCCTTGGATCACAAAGTTAATCACCACCCTTCAGCCAAAACCTGGGCATGACTGAAGTAATTCCACTGTTTCGGTGACTGTGTCTGATGTCATGTTGCATTCATGAGCTAAACACCCATAGTTTGCTAGGACAAGTTACATGAGCTGCAATGTCATGCTCTTGCCAAGATAAACAATGAAAGTTTTGTCATATGTGAGAGTGATACATTGATCTTCCATTGTCCCCGGTGTCTCCTATTCTCATGGTTTCTTATAAATCTCTTTTCTTCCTCTTCTAATCCTTCACTCATCGTTGTGCCTGATATTCACCTATTTGATATGCTTAGTGAGGGTTGCGAACATGTAAAAGTGAAACGGAGAAATATGGTTAGTCTTCTATTCCGACGAACATAGAGTACTCGTATATATAAAGTGTGAAACACTATTCGGACAAGTGAGCTGGATGGAGCACACCTTTTCTTATCCTGACATGAATGCTGATGAATTTAATTTAATGGTTCCAAGCAACTAATGTTAATAAAAATATATTTGTAATGAAGCAGTTATTTCTCAAGTCTAAATTTGATCACCAAGCATCTAAGCCCAATATCATACAAGTTTCACCAAGTCAAATTACACAATTATTTTCTTCTCTACTTGCTTTGTATATTGTTTATTTCGAACCGGGCCCTAGACGCCGCTAATCTAGTTTATAAGGACTTCTTACAAGGGTCTGCCTGTCTAATATAAAAATTTCAGTTTGATATGATACTTATACTCAGGCCATCCAAAATTTATAATATAAATTTAAAATGGGAAAAGTATATTTTTCATCCCTCAAATCTTTTGAAAGTGTAGAACTGGTCCTCGAATCTAAAACCACTAAACCTTAGTGCCTCATCTTTCAAAACCAGATAACTTTAGTCCCTCGTGATGCTATAGGCGATTTTCTGACAACCTGAATATGGTTTTGACTAAAACCGAACACGTCATACAGGTTTGACCCGCATGTGTTGGAGTACAAATATGCAGGTCCCACTTGTCAGCGTGAGATAGAAATAAAATAATTACTTAAAATAAATTGGACACTGTGGGGTTCAATCTTACCGACCTCCATCATGTGGGCCACTGGTGGAAAAACAGGCTTCCGTCCAGCCCCATAAGTCGCGAAGCTGTAGGAACCGCGACTAATGGGACCTTTAGTCGCGGTTCTGGAGGTGAACCGCGACCAAAGGCCTGGGCCCAGGGCGCTCGGTGGCCAGCTGGCGCACGTGAGGGTCTTTAGTCGCGGTTGGCCAGGACAACCGCGACTAAAGGCCTTCGGGCACCTTTAGTCACGGTTTGCCAGGCCAACCGCAACTAAAGCCCCTCCCCTATATATACCCATCCAGCAGCC
>LR880971.1:46208260-46222304 GCA_904067115.1 Aegilops sharonensis | reverse complement strand
TATTTTCGTGGCATGCTTGAGTTGAGCTAGATGCATGAGGAGGTGCTTCGGCTAGCACTCCATTGGTCTCCGCCCTTGTTCGAGCTCGAGTTGGACTGCTCTGAGGCGGTTTCGCTGCTCAATGGGGTTGCGCCTGACAGATGAAAGTATGTTCATGTGGTGAAGGGAAATCATGGCCCTCACTGAAAGTGAACTTTCTGTGAAGCTAGCAAGAATCGGTCGGACTCGGAATCATGCCAGCCATGGTATGTCGATTGTAGGTAGAGGCCAGCAACGCACGACCTGTTGACAAGGAAATTTTCCTTTGGAAATTATGGATGTTATCCAAAACAATTGTAATTCTATGGTCAGTTAATGAAATCCTAACTTCCCCCCCACACACAAAAAAAGTTTGTAAGTTAGGCGCTAGTGCTACCCAACGAGTTGAAGCAAAGTGAAACGATGCAACGCTGATATCTACTCTGGTGAAGCTGGGGCGCTATATATAAGGCGAAAAGTATTATTTACATAGTGAGCACTTATTATTTTTCACATTTTCAATGTCCATGAGCTACAGTAGCCATGCATGTGAAGTTGTACCTAGCAACCAGTTGGCCATCAAAGCTTGAGCTAACGCAAAAAAAGTTGGCTAGGCTCACTGGTTGATTTCTATTTCCCTCTGCAGTTCAAACTGGGCCAGGTTACCGGGAACGAATATAACTGAAATATCTCTGCCTCCTCAAATCTTTTCTACTCTTCCAACATGATTTCATGAGTCATAAAGTCATAATCATGATTCCCATTTTTTTGTAAATGATTTAATTCGCTTTATACACACACTAAGAATTACAACCAGCAAATACATTTTCCAAGACCTAATCAACAAAGCCACACAACCCAGAAAATCAAATGAATGGCTTCTCAAAACCAGAAGAGCTCCAACATCTCACCCGTGTCAAGATCAAGCGGCTCAGGCACCTTCACCATTCACGCGATTGGCCATGCCGGCCATGATGATCTGGTTGAAAATGCGGCTACTTACCGACTCACCACCACTGAACTTTTATGCTCCACCGTCCATCCTCTCTTTCACGACAGGTTCTGCTATACATTGAGCATCGACTGAGCCTGCAGCTAGCTTTCACTCTTGTCTTGGAACGAACCTTGACTTTTGAATGGTGTCCGTGGCTGTGGGGGAACCCAGTGTCGCTTATACCACATGTCTTTTGAACATGTATGTACTACATGTGACCAACAAGAAAAATAATATGGCCACTTATCTTCAAGGTGCAATCAACAACATTTGTTCAGCAAAAATAAATAAATAACAAATCATGGAACAATCAAGATATATGGGACAAAAAACCAATTCATGTTGCATCCGATTTTTTTTTTGCAGGGAAAACAAAATCATGCCGGTTATTACTATCATTTCCCATCGACACGGGCACCTTGAGTTGCACATCTTTGGCTTCAGCCATTCCCGACCGCGAGGCAGGAACCTAGACGTAGGATTTGTTCCCGTAGGACTCCTATGTCTTAGGGGAGGTGGAAGAAAAAAGGGGAAGATGCGACACTGGTGGAGGAGGAAGGAAGGCTGAGGCCGCACGCCTGGTCTCTTTTGTGCCTCCTTTGCCCTGCAAGGGGATTCTTAGCGCCGGCAAGGATTGGCAGTAAAGATCAAGAGAAAATGGGCGTGCGAGGAGGACGCCCCGAAGCGAGAAGATGTACCGCCGCCGCTGCTTTGTCGCGGCCATTACTCGAGATGGGAGAAAGAGCGATGGGAGATGAAGGGGTGATTTGTGTGGGCTAAGGGTGGTGCGCAAGAGGAAACCTTGAGGTGGCTTCCCGAAGGATCTTAAGCGGTTGACCTTTTTCTCCCAGCTTCCCACGTAAACTGTCTCTAGAACCCATGTAAATCCCCAACAGTAAACAGTAAAAAATCAAAAAGGGAGAAAACACAAAGCTTTGGCGCTTTAGTTTCTTTATTATATAAAGTAGTACTACTAAAGGTATTGTCAAGGGAATTATTAGTGTTGAGATCTCCTTGAACGTAATCAGCCTATGAACTGAATGCATGCAGGATCAATTGAACAAGGAACTAACGGCAGCATGGATTAGTATTAAGTAGTTTACACTGACACTTCCTATGATTTTTTTTCATTGCATGAGTGTTAAACAAGCCAAACATTTATTATTTATGCCGAATAAATGTTTTGATTGAAACAGGATAGGGCCAGTAAGAATGCATAGTATCATAGTATATGATAGTACTTCAGTTACTACAGTCACATTGCATAATATCATACACTAGTATCATATTGTCACTGCATTTATCCATTTGTAAAATCCCAATACAAAGTTGTGAATATGATCTATTTCTTATTAACCTTTCTTGTTTGACCAGCTATTATAATGTATCATAATATGACACTAAAATCTTGTTTCACATTCTTAATTGCAATGACACGTCATTTTTCTGCTTAAATGGCGCCACATGATACTTGTATGGTACTTGCACTATGAGAGGCTGAAGTCACCACGTTATAAAACCAAATATCAAGTAAGTCGATGGAAGGCGTCGCAATTTCCCTGTCATCTTAGAACATCCAGCCGGTCGACCGGTGCCTATTACTCGCCTACTGAAAATGGGTTGTTCAAGTTTGCAAAAAATGGATGGATTACTTGGGAGCAAGAAAGGTAACAGGCTACTGTTTTATAAAAAAAAAACTTCACACGTTCTTCCGTGAATCGTACTAGGAACGAACTCACGTCCTCCTCGAGGTTGTCTAATCGAGATATCATGATCCCTCCTTTGAAAGACATCCCGAGAGCTTGTATTTAATCCCTTTCTCCTTGCTAAGAACTTAGCCTTTGCCACGATCTTGCTGGTACCATAGGAAGAGTGAAGCGACCTGCGATCTTCTTGGACGTGTGAGCTACAGACTTACTACCTGCTAGTACTCATTCACAATGTTGTAATGTCGTGCTCTCATCAAGATAAACAATGGAAGCTATATCCTATCTATCATTGACCGGTAACTCTTCCATTGCTCCTGATATCTCCTATTCTCGAGGTTTTCAATTTTCTTTCCTCTGCCATCTTCTCCTTATCACTATGCATTATTTACAACTAATTGATACACTAAGTTGGTGTTGCCAACATGTAAAAGTGAAACAGGGCAACATGTAGAGCTTGATATTTCTTCAAGTGAAGATAGAGTCATATATATAAAGAACGAACTATTATTAGGACAAGTGAATTGTAAGCATTCCACAACCTCCAGCCGATTGTAAGATAGGTGGTGTATTAATCGTCAACAGTTCTGCCTGAAGCAAAGATTGGTGCACAAATGGCAATCACACCATCGTCCTCCGTGATTAACATATAGGACCAGCGATAAGGCACATGGACAGCAGATAGTGTATGATCCTACCGACGCTTGATCAATGCACACATGATGTAATAATAATTAAGTGCCCAGTTCTTTCTTGTATAACTTGCTGGCCAAGTCGTGGTCAGCCTCCCAAAACCTTTCATTGAGAAAGAGGAACTTTGTGTCCATTTGGTTATGGTGCACATCTCCACCTCAATTCCCAAGGTTTAGAATCACATTAGAGATTATTCATGCATTTTCTTGTCTCCAAGAAGAGCAAAAGTAATCAAGGAAACCCAAGGGAAAAAGGGTCATGCATGATTCATGAATCACGATTAGTCACTTGTTGTTGTTATCAATAATAAACACCCATATCAATTCTTAAGCTTTAATGATCATGATCATGATCACATTTGTGGGCATGCATGTAATCCTTCATCTCTGCGAGAGTTAATTCCTACTATAAATTACTAGTCATCAACCCGTGCGCCTGCACGGGCTAGGATCTTTTTTAACTCAAAAAATTAGTTACATGTGCTTTCAGTTTGTAATGAAATTGATTTTTAGAAAGAGGGCGATAGCTGCCTATTCCTGTAACTGGATTAAAAGCATACTTTCAACATATTCAAAAATATTTGCGATATTCATGTACCGTAGCTGCATCCTAAATAGGATGTTGGAAGATTAAATAATTTTTAATATATATTTAGCTTTTGAAATAATATATGCCATGCTTGGTGAAATTCTAATATTGAATAGATTTGTGCAGCACAAAATTTGCATCCTATCACAGGAACTTAAAAAATAACTTCCACAACACTTAAATTTCATTATTGGAAGAAACTCAGTCAGACCCCCCTTTTATGGTATGCCCACTTCATGATGGCATAATGTCACCATCAGTCACCATAATTGTTGTATAAAAAAGTTATTTTGAAATGCCAAGGAAAGTTATAGTTTTTGACAGAAACATATTCAAATCTGTATCGGCCAACACTATTCAAAAATCCAAATAAGCAGTAGATTCCTTAGTATAAGAAAGCATGTCACAATGAAAATGCCTCTGGTATGTTTCTTGGTTTTCTGAAAAATATAATGTAATGTGTGCAACCACTTGATAATTAATACTTCTTTCATTTCGTATAAGAAAACAATTCGCATGTCTATCATCACTTATTTCTTTTAATTGTATTACCAAAAATCAAGGAAACAAAAAATCAGAAAGGAGACAAACTGCGGTGTTTCATGTACGTGGCGTTGCCTTTTTTTTAATGAGGCAGTATCTTCTAATAGACCCCGTCCCTAAAAAACATCTTCTAACAGATCTTGACTATCAAATTTAAAGGAAAGAAGGCAGGCTTTTTTTTATTTTAGAATCTAGACGTGGGTGTTTTATTTTTGCATCTTTTTTGAGATGTGTGGGCGTTGAAATAGTTTTTCATAACTAATTTATATATTTTTTTCTTTGCAACTAACTTCTTTTGTATGTCTTCTGAGAAATCTGAACCATCAAATTTAAAATCTAATGGCCAATTTAATTTTAATGATGTGGGTGAACGTAAAAGCCTCTTACTGTGCATCGTCTTCCTCTACCCCTGAGTGAAATCACGCATAGAGTCCCTTTTCTTGGACGTACGTGAGGGTGAGGCTTCAGGTCTCTTTTTATAAACGTGCATGGATTTTGTTTATTCAGATTGAGATGTTACACTTCTACGTGGGTTTTCAAGACTTCTTACTTGCGTGTTTTTTAAGGAAAGAAGTCATGCTGTTTTTGTCTTTTCTTCAAGACTTCTATGTGGCCGTTTTTTCTTTTGAAATAACTCAGACATGCCCATGGGGACTCTTTTTTTGTACGTGTGGTACTAATCCTATTCATGTACGTTATGTTTATTTTTTACTCATATTGAGGCAACATCTTCTAAATGATCTTGACCACCAAATTTAAAAGAAAGAAGACATGTTTTTTTCCCTAAAAAAAGACATCTTTTTTTTTTGTATTTTCAGAACCTAGACGTGGGTGTTTTTTCCTTGCATCTAACTTAAACGTGGGTGTTCAGTACTTTTTTCCAGAACCTAGACGTGACGTGGGTCTTTTTTCCTTGCATCTAACTTAAGCTTGGGCGTTCAGAACCTTTTTTTTTATGTGTGGGATTAATCCTAGTAGTCATCTACGTACGTGGTGTTTCTTTTCTTAATTAGGCAGCGTCTTCTACTAACAGATCTCGACCATCAAATTCAGTATCCAATGGCTAAATTAATTCTGATGATGTGGATTACTGTAGAGCCTTTTATGGTGCCTCCAATTAGTAAATATAAGATTGATCTTAAGCATGTGCTGTGAATGAAGCAAACGAAATTTGGTTCAACTCTAGAAGAAATGAGAAACCTACGAGAAAAAAAGGTCATGCTATCGATGATACGCCACTTGATCACTCATGCTGCTATCAGTAGTAAGTATTCATCATCCTCTTAGGGTCAGTTTGGTTTTCTTCCATGGCATGTGGTGCCTGGGCTAGGACCCTCCCTGAAAGCTACCTGGTTCTTGTTTGGTGCATGTCCACTAGAGAATGGTATCTGTCTGGCCTGGAGAATGAGACAAAGCGGTTAGCATGGCTGAAGGATGAGGCAACGAGGTTAGCCTGGTCCAGGCGACCAATTTTTTGACACTTGGGTGTACCTGTTTGGCTGGCACAATCAATCTGAAAAAAGAGGCGTCACAACAAAAGCAGTCTGCCAGCTAGGACGTGTATGACAATGAGATTGGTGGTGGTCACAGACTCATGGTGAAGAACAATCAATCACACCAATCGTCAAGGTAATCTGGATTAACATGCAAGAAAGATGTATGCATGGCCAGAACGGGAGTTGTTGTACTCTGGCACAATCTCGATACTCATTCTGTTTCTTACTTTCGCCAGTTTACTCACTGGCGCACACTGTAGTTCAAGGTTAGAGCCATGTGCTTTGGACAAGAAAACACAAGAGAGAAACAAAAATATTTTGATTGAACTCTAGAAGAACCGATGAACTTAGTATCACTTAAAGAGCTTCAAATTTTCAAGACACTCTCCATTGCTCTGTTATTGGGACTCCTACTAGCACTAATATTCACATCCGGGAAGTAGTATTACTGAGGAAAGAAAAATAGGTAACTAACATTTTACACTTTGAGCACAAAGTTAATCACCACTCTTCGATCAGAACGCGGGCATGACTGAAGTAATTCCACAGCTTTTGTGACCATGTCTGATGTCACATGGCATACATGAGCTAGACACCCATAGTTGTCTAGGATAAGGTACCTCAGAAGTAATGCCATGCTCTTGCCAAGATAAATAATGAAAGTTTTGTCATACGTGAGAGTGATATGTTGACCTTCCATTGTCATCGGTGTCTCCTATTCTCACGGTTTCTTTTGAATCTCTTCTCTTCAGCTCCTATCCGTCCCCCATCATTGTGCGTGATTTTCACCTATTCGATATGCTAAGTGAGTGTTGCCGACATGTAAAATGAGAAGGGGAAAATATAGCTGGTGTATTAAGGCAAACATAGAGTCCTTGTATATATAAAGGGCGAAAAGATGTTCAGACATGTGATCCGCATGGAACACTCCTTTTTTATCCTGCAATGAATGCCGATGAATTTAATTTATTGGTGCCAGGTAACAAATATTAATAAAAGTATATTTATCATCAAGAAATTATTTCCCAAGTCTAAATATCATCACTAAGCCTAATATCTTACAAGTTTCATCAAGTCAACTTTCACAAGTATTTTCTTCTCTGCTCACTTTGTATTTTTTAATTGTGGTCAGGGCCCTACAAACCACACTAAACTAGTTCGTTAGGACTTCCTACAAGCGTTTGCTTGTCCAATATAAAAATTAGAAGTATATTATGATACTTTTATTTCGAGCCGTCCAAAATATAAAATTAAGCACCTAATGGTATTAAAAAATGTTATGTCCACCACTAAATCATACTCATATAGCCTATCTTAATTGTGCTTAATATCTTTGAATTAATTATTCTGCAACTTTATTTTGTATACATGAATTTTTTATTTGCATGCTTGTAGAACTCATTTTATGTGATATTTCAGTATGAAAATTATAGATGCCTTTAGTTTAATATGAACTGCATGGTGTTTGATATATGTGGGTTTAAAGTTACTCGTGTCCGTGATGTGTTTGATTCACTATATACAAGCTTTTCATAAAAGCATACACATTTCATGATATAATAGTTGCCTTCACATGAACACTGAAGGCAACAAACTGAGTAAAAATTTAAAAGTATACTTGTAAATATAAAGAAAATTGTGCATCGATCTCCTATCAGCAAATCTAATTTACTTAATTAATTAGTTTGCTTGGGCCATGCTGTGTTGAATTTAATATTTTCACAAGGGAAAGTGAAAATGCACATCTTGCCTTTGGAGTTGAGATATATTGTTTAAAAATTTGCCTTCATATCTAACTAATTTCTCAATTGGACTAAGATATAAGTAGTACTCCCTCAGTTTTTGTACACAGGACCACTTCATTTTTGTGTCAAGCTTTGACTTAAAATAGTTTTGGTCAAGAAAATATGGATTATATGTCATAAAAATATATCATCATGTTTTTCGAAATGTGCATCCAATGTCATACCTTTTTTATCATATAACTCACATTTTGTAAGTAAAATTAATGGTCAAAATTAGAGATAAAAATATGAAGTGGCCTTGTATGCAAAAACGGAGGGAGTATCACATATTAGACATATATCCGTCTATTTTTATGCTACTTGAGTTTTTTTTCCATTAAACCTCAAGGAAATTGCTTGTGCATCCCAAATAAAGAAAACATAGCGCCTCTAAAAGTAAAAGCATCACACTGTTAAATAAGTTACAGAATGAGAACCAGTCCTGTTTTATTGCTGGAAAGTTATTGCATAAGTTCACTCAACATGTCAAGTTGATCTCTCTCAAAAAAAAAAAACATGTCAAGTTGCCACGTGAGTCTTGCTAGTTGTTGAAAGAGATGTCAGTGTGATGCTAAGAGCATGGAAGGAAATAGATGATCCGTATGTTGCTATAGATGATTATCCAGGACCGTGATGGACATGTTATTTCGTGGCATGCCGGTGGTTGCAGCACTACTCTGACCCGTTTGAGGCCGAGCTGGATGCACACGAGGAGGGGGCTTCGGCTAGCGATCCATTGGTCCCCTCCTCGATCGAGCTCGAGTCAGACTGCTCTGAGGCCGTACGTTACGCTGCTGGACGGTGTTACACCTGACAGATCAAATAATGTTCATGTGGTGAAGGAAATTAGGGCCCTCATTGAAGCTAAACATCCTGTGAAGCTAGCAAGGATCAGCCGTACTCAGAAACATGCCAGCCATGGTATGTCAGCTGTAGGTAGGGGCCAGCAACGCACGGCCTGTTGGCTAGGAAATTTTCCTTCGGAAATTGGGGATGCTATCCAAAGCAATTGTAATTCTATGGTCAGTTAATGAAATCCTAACTTTCCCCACACACGAAAATTAAGTCGCTTGCTAGTGCTATCCAACGAGTTGGAACAAAGTGAAACGATGCAAAGCTGATATTTACTCTGGTGAAGTTGGAGCCCTATGTATAAGGCGAAAAGTATTATTTACACAAGTGAGTAGTTATTATTATTCACGTTTTCAATGTCCATGAGCTAGGGTAGGCATGTTAAGTTGTACACAGCAGCCAGTTGGCCTTCAAAGCTTGACCTAACGCCAAAAAGTTGGCCTTCAAAGCCAGTTGGCCGGCTGAGCGATTTCTGTTTCACCCACAGTTCAAACTAGGCCGGGTTACTGTAGAAGGAATATATACCTGAAATATCCCTGCCTCCTCAGGTCTTCTACACTTTTTCGACATGATTTCAGACCTCATAATTATAATTCCAGAAAATCAAATGAATGGCTGCTCAAAACCAGAAGAGCTCCAACATCACACCCTTGTCAACATCAAGCACTGGCCCATTCCTTCAGCATTCACGCCATTGGCCATGCCGGCCACGATGGTCATGGCAGTGGCGCTACTCAACAACTTGCCATCTGATCTTTTAAGTTTTCCGGGAGTTGTCTTTGGTGATGGTTTGTGTGCTGCCACTGAGAGAAGTTGATCATTGTGGCAAGGCCTTTATTTTTCCTTTCTTTTTTGTTTTCTTTTTGGGTTGTGTGCATCTTGGATGTCTTTGTCTCTTCTTATTGGTGCAGAGACCGAGTGAAATTGATATCTTCACAATATTAATATATTCCTCTTTTCAAGAAAAGAAAAAACAACTTGCCACCACTGAACCTGTACGCTCCACAGTCCATCTGATAATTCATGGTAGCTTCTGCGGTACACTGAGCATCAAATGAGCATGCTGCTAGACGTGGCTCTTGTCCTAGAAGGGACCTTGACTGCTGAATGATGGCTGTGGCTGTGAGGGAACCTACATGTTTTTTTGAACAAGTACCTACATGTGACCAGCTAGAAACCGAATAGCCAGTTATCTTGAAGTGGCAATAAGCATCATTTGTTCAGCAATAAATAAATAATAAATCATGGAACCATCAAGATTTGAAGGGAAAAAAGACCCAATTCATGTTGCATCAAATTTTAGGATAACAATGGGAATTGCGATGCCTCCCATCGACTTGTTTGATATTTGGTTTTATATTGTGATAACTTCGACCTCTCATGGTGCAAGTATCATAAAAGTATCATGCAGTGCCACCTAAGAAAAAAGATGATGTGGCATTACAATTAAAAATGCGAGAGAAGATTCTAGTATCGTATTACCATACACAATAATAGCGCATGAAAAAAGAATGTTTTATAAGAAATAGATCCTATCCACAACTTTGTATGGATATTTTAGACAATATGATACTAGTGTACGATATTATGCAATGTGATTGTGTGTAACTGAAGTACTATGATGTACTATGATTCTAGCACATGATACTATGCGTTGTGAGTGGCCTTAAACATTTATTGAACATAAATAATAAACGCTTTGCTTGCTTAACATTCATGTGATGAAAAAAAGCGTAGAATGTGTCATTTTACACTACTTATGACTAATCTATGCTGTTGTTGGTTACTTGTTGATTTTATCCTGCGTGAACTTAATTTATAGGCCGATTATGTTCAAGGCAATCTGAACACTCACAATTCCCATGAAAATTCCTTTACATGTTTGATTTCTTTTATAAAGTCTGACTTAGAAAACTTATGGGTGTACTTTGTGGGAAGAAGGGGGGTCATTATAGTGTATACATCTTCGTTAGAAGATATATTTTTTATTTACAAGGAAACCAAATTAACTTTTGGTGATTGCTTTTCTTCCACCATGGAAACTCACATGCTTAGTTGTATACATCTTCTCTGGAAGAATAATATATCCATTTAGAATATTATCTGTAAGACTAGTGTTTTTGAGGTAGTTGCATTGGAGGTGCATGAACTTGTCTGGTCGAAAATTTGCATTCCACAAACTTGCAAAATGCAAAGAAACAGTCCATCAATTTTAGAATGGAAACATTTGAGGGAAAAGTCATTATGTTGGGTTGTTTTTGTATAAAAGAGAAACCCTGGAACAATTTTCACGACTCAGTCCTCAATAGTTTTAGTTATGAAGAAAACAATTAACCAGTTATTTACAGAGTGGGGCCAGTGGTCGGCGACACATTATGAAAGTAATTACAAAAGTAATGCTAACCAATTTGCTCACATGCTAGTCCCTTACGTCGTGTTTGAGGTCAAGCTTTGCGCCATCACAGAACTACTAGCTCAGGTGGATGATGTATGAAATGTGCTCATCGCCACATAGACCAACATGACCCCCTTATCCCCCTTGCTAATCTCCTTGTTGGTTTCCCTATCCTTGTCGTGCCCCATGAGACAAAATCCAAAGAGATCTCTGATCACAATTGGCAACGCAGGTCTAATGCCCACGGTAATGACGACCATCGCACAAGGACACATGCTCGCACCGGGAGATGAGGAAATGGACGGGGCTCAAGTAAACTCCCTCCTTCCAGAGACAACCCTTGAGGCAAGGAAAACAGATTTGAATGTCCATTGTCCCGGATGTCTCCTATTCTCATGGTTTCATATATCTCTCCGGTTCTCCTATCATGCTTCCCTCATCTATGTGTGATTTTTGACCTATTTCGTATGCTAAATGAGTGTTCTCAGCATGCAAAAGAGAACCAAGAAAATAGAGCTTGTTCTCTATTCAGGAGAACATAGAGTACTCGTATATATAAATGGTGAAACATTGTTTGGACAAGTCAGGTGAATGGAGCATTAATTTTTTTATCCAGGAATGGATGTCGATGAGTTTAATATGTTTTAGGGATACTAATATTAATAAATATTTAATAATCATACAATTATTTGCAAGTCTAAATTTCATCACTAAGCTCAATATCTTTCATGTTTCACTGTGTCAACTTCACAATTATTTTCCTTCTCTACTCGCTTTGTATCTGTTAATTGTAAACATGGCCATAGACGCCACTGATCATAACGACTTCCTACACGCATCTGCATGTCCAATTGACGGTATCATGCACCAGGTTGGCTCACCGATGGGAGCCTGGCATAAGGCCTGCCCAGGGGCCCATGAGGCCCAACGACAAAAGGAAGCCCTAAAGAAGAAGATGGACCCCGCAGATCACCTTACTTTCTAAGCCAAGGGCCGGCGGCGCCCTATATCGCGTCTAACCACCTGTAAAACCCTAGCCTCCATCATGTGTATAAGGGGAGACTGGGGGGCTCCCATTCCCATTTTCTCTCAGATAGAAACTCTTGGAAGCAATCTCATACATCATTAACCCATCGCATGAGGTATCCCTCCATCATGAATAATCAAAGCAAGCATGATACAGGGTATTACTCTTCTGAGGCCAGAACCTGAGTAAAACCCTCGGGTGACCTGTGATTTATGACTTCTAGCTGCGCTTGGACCACTATCAATAACAATGAAAAGTTCCTTATGATAGTTTTATTCCGAGCCATCCAAAATCTATAATCCAAATTTATGAACTATCCAATGGTTGTAGAAAAATATGTTATACTCATGTAGTAATCCTACAATTATCCTATCAAAATTGAACTTAGTATTTTTGAATTGCTTGGTTTTAGGGAAATGGACAACACTTAGTATCTTTAAATTGCACTTAGTGAGTAGGGCTCAAGCATATCCTGACTTTGACTTAACAAATCCATCAACCAGCAAGGATTACAACGAAAACAAACCATACAACCAGGAAAGAAAAGAAAGCAGGGATGCGACCCACAACGGCCGATACAAAGAGATGAAGGAAAGAAAAAAATGCTATGAACAAAGAAGAAAAGGACTACAACTTGAAGATCTAACTGCTTGAGGGTAATCCCGCCACCATAAAGGATCATACTACACCCGAAGCTAACATGTTTGAAAGCCACCGCCAACACCAATGAGGGCCAAGTTATAACGCACATGCTTGAATGGCGTTGTGCCGAAGATGATGTGGAAATCCCCCCTGAGAGCAAGCTCGAGCAGACAGCTGCCAAGCAGGAGGAGGGCAATTGGTGCGACCACCCCAACAAGCACCAACGAACACAAGTTGTCGCCCACAAGGTGAAGCATGTCGTAGATGCTAGCCATAGACTAGGCGCGTCGGAAGAAGACATGACAATGATTGGAGCAATGAAGCCACTAGAAGGAACCAGAGCACGCCAAGGCCACCATCTCACAACTACAGTCACATCCTAATCTTGGCAAGGCCGAGGGCGTCGATCCTCCGGATAGACAAGACCATATAGAGGAGAGCACGTCGACCAGAGGAGGGAACCCGTCATCCATGGCGAAGAGTTACCACAGGAAGAAGTAGCCGCCGCCACCAGGAGCACCCGAAACACGCAACAATCTACCCGCCTGCCCGCAGACCCAAAACGGCGCCTTCAAGAAGGTAACAATGCCGCCATGGCACTGCCGCCTCCCAAACTGAAGTTGCGAGCTTTCACCCGGGTGGAGGGGAAGGAGGAGGGGGAGGTGAACCTCAACGCCGCCTTCAGAAGGAGAACATCGCCCGAAATGCCACCGACAGCGACCAAGGGGTTACCCTGATCCAGAGCTCCCAACTCCACATCCACGCAACCAGCTGCCGGATCCAGTCATACCTAGCATGGAGGAGGAGGAGGCTGCAAGCGACAGGAAGCCGTCTTTAGATATGGTGCAGAGGGTCACGGGGGACTAGTCGCATAACGGCCTAGACGACCGTCGCCTAGCCACCCACGCGGTTGAGGGGAGGCGACCACAACTCCAATGAATGCCACTTGCCGTCGGGACGACACCACCCACTCCATCAACGACGCCGCATGGAACCCTGGGTCCGTTCACAGAAGTAAGCGCGACCGAAAACCTCGCCTCCACGCTCATCAGCGTCCGTGCGTGGTTGCCGATGGCTGCCTCCGGCGACAACAAAGGGAGATGCGGAGGAGGAGGGTGGCGGAGAACGAGATCTGAATCCCCCCCCCCCCCCACACACACACACACACACGTGAGTCACCCCTGGGAGGGGAGGTCTAGCTTTGTATACATGTGCATTATTGATTTTGCATGCTTATACAATTAATTTTATGTGATATTTCATCAGTACATTTTATATGTATTTAGTTTAATATGAATCCCGTGGT
>LR880971.1:46196096-46207745 GCA_904067115.1 Aegilops sharonensis | reverse complement strand
CACCAACGTTGGAGGTCACAGTGAGTAAGAAAACAGCCATTTTGCCTTTGTAATTGAGATATATTGCTTGGATGTTTGTGTTCATATCTAACTAGTTTGTTTTGCTGGTTATATCTAACGTAACATTAAAAGTAAAAATAGTTACTCATCACATGTTAGATTTATCTCTCTAGTTTTTGTGCTACTTGAGGTTTTCCTATTAAATCTCGAGGAAATAGCTTGCACATCCTTGATAAAAAATGGTGTTGCTAAAAATAGTAGCACCAACATATTGAACCACTCCTGTTCTATCTCTGGACGGCTATTAGACAGATGAGTGCACTCAACATGTCAAGTTGTCGTTCCTTCAAGAAAAAACATGTCAAGTTGCCACGTGAGTCTTTTGGAGTTGTTGAGAGAGAAGTCATTAGGGAAGCTCCAATGGCGACCCGCAAATTTCCTCTCGTATCCGTTGACGGACAAGGTGGACCAGTGCACGGACACCGATGCGGCGGGAGACCACAATCCAACGCTGCGTGCATACATCCGGCCTCCCACATTTTTTTAAGTCCGCACGATCAAATAGCCGCATACATAGAGTACATATGTTCACATAGCCACATGCAGCACTAGTTGAAATTCAAAAAATTCAAATATTACATCCCAATATTGTTGTCTTCTTTAACCGCCCACTTATGCTCAATTAGATCTTTTTTCAGCTGCTTGTGAGTTGGTCAATGCCAAATTAATTGATGTGTTTGAATAAACTCATCAAATGTTACCGGATTCTAGTCTGAAAGTTTGATAGGATCACCCATGTTCTCAAATTCTAAAGCCGCCACAGCATCGTCACCTTCATCCTCGACGATCATGTTATGCATGATCACACAACATGTCATCACCTCCCACAAGATATCTGGATACCATCGTTTAGCATGTCCACAAACAACTACAAACGGGTCTGCTGAACTCCAAATGCCCCCTCAACATCCTTTCTAGCTGCTTCTTGTCTTTGGGCAAAGTGAGTCTTTTTCTGACCAACTAGGTTAGAGATGGTGCTGACAAAGGTAGCCCACGAAGGATATATACAATCAACTAGATAATAGCCCATGTTGTACAATATAGTGGCAAAGTGAGTCCATAAGCAGTATAGTGGCAAGGAGGTGCTTTTTCTTCAATCAGCCTCGCAAACAACGGTGATCGCTACATCATATTGATGCCATTGTGAGACCCGGGCATGCCAAAGAAAGTGTGCTAAATGCAAAGATCATGTGATACAACTGCTTCAAGAATAATGGTGGGCTCGTTAACATGAACCTGATATTGCACTTGTAAAACCTTCTGCAGTACTTCCATTTCCAATGCATGCAGTCAAGAGATCCAAGTAAACATGCCCACCCTCTTGCTTCTGAGATTGGCAAGAGCCTCTCAGTGTCTGAGGTACTGAGGTCCGAGCACCTCGACCACGGCAGTGGCAAAGTAGCCGACCACCGGTGTCAAATGGTCGTGCACCCTGTTGCGGTTGAACACTTGATGACCCTTGATTGAGCCATTGAAATTGAGAGCATGGTTATCCGAACACTTTGCGTCTTGAAGGACCACATACATCATCACCGTCTCATCCAAGTACTCCTTCTCGTTAGACGAGCTGTCGGACGACTCAACATAATGCTCGTATATGTACTCAAAATCAGTATCCATTGCTAGAAAGAAGGGAAATCTTCTTTAGCTTCGGCAATTCACCGAACAGTTGCCGAGCATGGCGAGTATAGCAGTACCGGATGGTACCTGGCGGGGCGGTCGGAGGACACGAGTTCAATGGCGATGGAGAAGAGGCGATGTGGAGCCTGGCTGCCACTCTGAAGGTGACGTAGACATAGAATTCCTGCAGAGGTGTGGCGTGGCGGCTATGGTGGTGGAGCGGCGGTGCAGGCAAAAGAGAAACAAGGAAGGGAAGAAAATAAGGAGGATGGAGACGCAGGGTCCGGGAAGGTTTTTGTTCGGTAGAGGTGTCGGAGTCCTACGTGTCTGCTGTTCGAACTCCCACAAAGTTTTTCATGTTTGTCTCCGGTTTGTGAGAGAAAGTACGTCTGAACCGCCCAGCAGACCGATAACGACCCGCGTTGGATGACTTCCACGGTCTGGATGGATAGTATGATCCAGATGTATATACGGGCGGTTTAAGGGTCCTTCTTGGAGATGGCCTTACGAGACAGTGTGACCGAGAGTAACTCGTGAGAGTCCTTATATAGGTACGAGCAAGGAAGGAAAGGAATGGTTGGTCGATATGGACAAAGATGATCAGTGCGTTGCCGTCTTTGATTATCCGATTAAGAGGCACTAGCGAGCAGAAGGCGCGGTGGCACGCCGCACACATGTTGGAGCCTGTGCGTGCATTTAGGATGTTTTGTAAAAGAACAGATGGCAGTGGTATTTTGGTCGAGTTGGTCGTGTGGAGGTCCTTTTATGTTGTTCCTCAGATTTAACTGAGCAAAAGCCTTGATAAGCTTAGCTGTTTCAGAAGCAGAAAGTAAAGTGCACATAAGCGGCTTTTGAAAAAAAAAATGCAAGCTACAATGATTGCCACTGAAGACATGAACGATCCAGGTATACTACATACACTATTAATAGATTTGAAGAAAAATGCAATGTGGTCTGATGGCCAAGATATGGCTTCCCAATATTTTATCACTCTTTATTTATCCAGTTTAATAACGAAAAGGTTTTTGGCCCGCTTTATATATAAAGCAATGATCAACCACAACATGAAGCCACCACAATGCACACGCACCCAAGACATGATACATAGGCGCTGAGCGCAGCAACACCACTCCTACCACTACAAGAGCACCGGGGACTCTAACCGTGAACACGCCACCGCGAAGAGATGAAGCCGCATATGACGAACTGAGGGCTCCAAGGTGGCGCCTTCAGGAAGGTTACGACACCGGAGCGCTGCCACCGCTCGATCCAAGGATCAAAGTTTCCCCTGGAACACCACGACGGGCAATGAGAGCCGCGACGACGCCTTCAAGAAGGGAACGAGCTTCGCCGCCGCCGATCCAAAGATAGAACATGTTTTCACCCCGGCCAACACTCACCACCACCGAACGCCACACCCCGGCTACCACGCCGCCCACACGGCCATGATCACCGGCAGCACCGAGCAACGGGCTCCACCCATGAGCACCACGCTACCACTGCCAGGGACGACGCCCCGGCATCCAAGACCTAGAAACCACCACACTCAAGACCCGCCACTACCCCAACCAACGAGACGAGCAGAAAGGCCTCGCCTTTTCGCACCCCTGGACAGCCCCCAGCGCCGAGACCCAATAGGTGGGCCAATCTGGCCCCCATCGACCCGTCCAGCCGCACCGGGCGCGAGACGAGCACGGTCCTGCAGCCTGGCGCGAGACGAGTTCGGTCTTACAGCCAGGCGCGAGACGAGCATGGTCCTGCTGCCATGCGTGAAACGAACTCGGTCCTGCAGCCGGGCGTGGGACGAGCTCGGTCCTGCAGCACCGGGTGCGAGACGGGTGACGGACTGCAGCTGGGAGAGGACCAGCCCTTCGACGAAAGTAGCATCCGGACACCGAGGAGAGGGGTCGAAAGCCGAAACAGTCCACCGGCAAGCGAGCGGACGCCGGCGGAGAAGCCAAACACATCGCTGCAGCCGGAACCGCCGAGCTGTTGTGTAGACACAGTGCAGCAGGGAGCCCAGCATATCTCCCCGTGCCGCTGTAGCCCACGACCAGAGCAGCCACCGTGCCGGGCCGCAGCCCTAACCCGCGCCGCTCGTCGGGACCAAGCCTAGGTCCGACAGAGCACGCAACTACCGGCCGCACCTCCGCCCGCCAGCCCCGCCGCCAAAGCAACAACAGACGTGCCGCCCAGACACAGGCACCACGCCACCACCAGCCGTCTCCGCCGCCGCGCCCAAAGGATCGCACATCGGTCAGATCTGGCCGCTAGCCCCGGCCGACCGCGTCCATCCCACCACGTGCCTGGGCACCACGACGACACCGACCCCATTCAGCAGGCCGCCATGGACCGCTGCTGCTCCCTGCCGCCGGCCCTCGTAGATCGGGCATGCGCCGCCATGCAGCCGCCACACCCAGCAAGGAGGGGAGGAGAAGAACGGAGGGAGCCCAGGGAGAGGCCCCGCCGCCGCCCTCACTGGAGCCCGCCCAGGCTCCGCCGGCGGAGCGCCTCCGGCAGCGGCGAGACGAGAAGGGGAGGGGACAAAGCCCAGCGGCGCTCAAGGGAGTCGCCCCCTGTGTCGCCAGAGGAGGGCGACGCGGGGGTGTTTTTTCTTTTTCTCATCGAGTTTATTTATTCGTTAGTATTCTTCACCTGCCAGTAACTCTAGTATTACTGATTACTAAAATTAATGTTACCATAATCAGAGAGAACTCATACAAAATTAGAGGCTCTCATCCAATTTCTCTCGTTGGATTAGATAGAGAGCACGATTATGTAAAGGTTTTTTTCTGGCACATTACAAAGTAGTATCATCTACCCCATTTCTTAGAAGTCATAGTATGACAAATAAATGGTTAATGACTGCTTGTCACATGAGTAACAGGAAGACGCAAATGCCATAATCCTGCAACCTTCCAAATTATAAGCTAAATCAACAATCTCTGCATTATAGAAAGACAACAACCTGACCTGAAATCAAAGTTTTAAACCAATCCATTTTCCAGCTCATTTATCCAAACTTAGGAAATTTTTACGGTTGAGATTTCGAAAGAACCAATCATATAAATCGCTCCTTCATGAACCTGTTATCAAAGGTGTGCGTTCTTCTTTTGGGTATTGTTCATTCCATTGTGCCATCCTACAAAAACATATTCCCGAAGACATGAACTATTGCAAGAATTTATCATCAGTAAAAAAAGTGCAGCGCCTAAATATAGACAAAACTGAAACTGGAAAAGGCACATCACAGAGACGCTTTATCTTTCTTTTCAGTTATGATTCAGTTTTTCTCCTAGGGCAACCAATCAACTGAAGAACCACTTATGCGAATTGCCGATTTCTTATTGGGTTATCAACGTACTCACAGATTTAAATACTGAGTCTGAAAACTCTCTTCAGCCTGGACTCTGCAGAAAACATGTAGAAAAATGTTGTTAAATATAATAAAGAATGTGCTACCGTCAGCATTTACATGTTGATGATCACAGGCAACTCAACAATATATTCGGATAAATTTCAAGAAACTTAGCCAAAAAAGAGTGACAAAACAGAGCTTGCACATTATTTTGAAACATCAGTGGAGTTCCAGGTCGTGGAAAAAGTATCACTATCTCGGAAATCCTTGATATGAGAGTACTGTTTGTTGGACTAATTATGCATCTCTAGGATGCCATTAGCAGGAACAGTTTGCATCTAGATCACCTAAAAGCATGAACAGAGAAGGGTTTAGGGGATCATTACATGTCCCGGCAGTGGACATGATCGCCTGCTTGGTGCAGGCTTGATGCAGGGGTGATGTAGTCGAGGTAGAAGTCCTCCTCAACATCCTGATGCCCTCAGGACACCACCGGCACTGCCCGGCGGCGGCAGCGGCGGCTGGAGTAGGTCTTCCCGTCGCTGCAGCGCTCCCCCTGATCGGATGGGATGAGAGAATATCGGGAGGGGAGTGAAATCGTACAGGAATTGTGATCGTGCAGGCTGCCAACCCTCTCCCGTACCCCTTTTGTGTAGCGCTGGCGACAGGGGACCTAAACCATCAGTTGGTTTGGGTGCCCCTATAAGGGCGCCTCAGTTGGGATAAAAAGCCCACGTACATTGGTGCGTGGGGCCTTTTCCTTTAACGTTATCTTTCCCTTTTTTCTGTTAGACTAATAGATCTAACTGGCTTGTTTAAGCCGTCAGATCAAACCAACATTCTCCCCCTTGATCATTAGGCTTAACTTCGTTCGCCCATTCTACATACGAATGATGTTCCAAAGAGAGTTACAACACTTATAGCACACCCGCCTATTTTGAAATGGAAAACATTTTGCTAATTGGGGAGTGGTTTATTTTAATGGTCCTCTTATTCCAGAATCATCAGGCTTCCAGTAGTCCCATGCCGGCACCATGCTCATGAAAAATACTGGGTGGTAAGCCTTTTGTTAGCGTATCCGCAAGCATATGCTTCGTTCTTATATGTTTAACATCAACTATTTGATCCTAGATTCTATCTTTCACAACACGATACTTTATGTCAATATGTCTGGCAGCATTACTTGACATGTTGTTACTTGTATAGAAAACTGCTGGTTCATTATCGCAGTACAATAAAATTGGTTTAGATATGCTGTCAACCACTTTAAGTCCGGGAATAAAATTCTTTAGCCATACAGCCTGCCCGGTGTCCTCATAACATGCTACAAATTCTGCTTGCATCGTAGATCTAGCAGTTAACGTTTTTTTGGAGCTTTTCCACGATATAGCTCCTCCCGCGAGTGTGAATATATAACCTGACGTGGATCTCATACTATCCACACACTCGGCAAAATCAGAGTCTGAATAACCAACAATTTTTAGGTTATCAGTTCTTTTATATGTAAGCATGAAATCCTTAGTTCCTTGCATATAACGCAGGACTTTCTTTGCAGCCATCCAGTGGTCCGGTCCTGGATTTGATTGGTATCTGCCAAGCATCCCGGTTACAAAACATAAGTCTGGGCGTGTACACACTTGAGCATACATGTGTTGGGGAACGTAGCAGAAATTCAAAATTTTCTACGCATCACCAAGATCAATCTATGGAGATTCCAGCAACAAGAGAGGGGAGTGCATTTATATACCCTTGTAGATCGCGAGCGGAAGGGTTCAAGAGAACGGGGTTGATGGAGTCGTACTCGTCGTGATCCAAATCACCGATGATCCTATCGCCGAACGGACGGCACCTCCGCGTTCAACACACGTACGGAGCGGTGACGTCTCCTCCTTCTTGATCCAGCAAGGGGGAAGGAGAGGTTGAGGAAGACTCCATCCAGCAGCAGCACAACGGCGTGGTGGTGATAGAGGAGCGTGGCACTCCAGCAGGGCTTCGCCAAGCACCGCAAGAGACGAGGAGGAAGAGAGGTAGGGCTGTGCCAAGAGAGAGATCATCTCGTGTCTTTTGCAGCCCCAAATACCTCAAGTATATATAGGGGAAGGGGAGAGGCTGCGCCCCCATCTAGGGTTCCCTCCCTAGGGGTGGCAGCAGCCCCCAAAACCCATCTAGGGTGCGGCCAAGGGGGGAGGAGAGGGGGGCGCACCTAGGGTGGGCCTTAAGGCCCATTTGGACCTAAGGTTTGCCCCCTCCCACTCTCCCTACACCTTGGGCCTTGGTGGGGGGCGCACCAGCCCACCTGGAGCTGGTTCCCTCCCACACTTGGCCCACGCAGCCTTCTGGGGCTGGTGGCCCCACCTGGTGGACCCCAGGGACCCTCCCGGTGGTCCGGGTACGTTACCGATAGCACCCGAAACTTTTCCGGTGACCAAAGCAGGACTTCCCATATATAAATCTTTACCTCCGGACCATTCCGGAACTCCTCATGACGTCCGTGATCTCATCCGGGACTCTGAACAACATTCAGTAACCACAGACAAACTTCCTTTATAACCCTAGCGTCATCGAACCTTAAGTGTGTAGACCCTACGGAACCATGCAGACATGACCAAGACGTTCTCCGGTCAATAACCAACAGCGGGATCTGGATACCCATGTTGGCTCCCACATGTTCCACGATGATCTCATCGGATGAACCACGATGTCAAGGATTCAAGCAATCCCGTATGCAATTCCCTTTGTCTACCGGTATAGTACTTGCCCGAGATTCGATCGTCGGTATCCCGATACCTTGTTCAATCTCGTTACCGGCAAGTATCTTTACTTGTTCCGTAACACATCATCCCGTGATCAACTCCTTGGTCACATTGTGCACATTATGATGATGTCCTACCGAGTGGGCCCAGAGATACCTCTCCGTTACACGGAGTGACAAATCCCAGTCTCGATTCGTGCCAACCCAACAGACACTTTCGGAGATACCCGTAGTGCACCTTTATAGCCACCCAGTTACGTTGTGACGTTTGGCACACCCAAAGCATTCCTACGGTATCCGGGAGTTGCACAATCTCATGGTCTAAGGAAATGATACTTGACATTAGAAAAGCTTTAGCAACCGAACTACACGATCTTGTGCTATGCTTAGGATTGGGTCTTGTCCATCACATCATTCTCCTAATGGTGTTATCCCGTTATCAATGACATCCTATGTCCATGGTCAGGAAACCATAACCATCTATTGATCAACGAGCTAGTCAACTAGATGCTCACTAGGGACATGTCGTGGTCTATGTATTCACACATGTATTACTGTTTCCAGTTAATACAATTATAGCATGAACAATAGACAATTACCATGAACAAGGAAATATAATAATAACCATTTTATTATTGCCTCTAGGGCATATTTCCAACAACATGATGCTTCCAAGAGCTGAAGCATAAGGAACCGACTTCATCTGATCAGTTTCACATTGGTTCCTCGGACATTGAAATGTCCCAAACTTATCGCCCTTAACTATAGGAGCAGGTGAGGGTGAGCACTTATGCATATTGAATTTTTTCAGTACTCTCTCAAAGTATGCCTGAGGGAGTTCCGGACTAGGGGGTGTCCGGATAGCCGAACTATCATCATCGGCCGGACTCCAAGAGTATGAAGATACAAGATTGAAGACTTCGTCCCGTGTCCGGATGGGACTTTCCTTGGCGTGGAAGGCAAGCTTGGCGATACGGATATGTAGATCTCCTACCATTGTAACCGACTCTGTGTAACCCTAACCCTGTCCGGTGTCTATATAAACCGGAGGGTTTTAGTCCGTAGGACGAACAACAATCATACCATAGGCTAGCTTCTAGGGTTTAGCCTCCTTGATCTCGTGGTAGATCCACTCTTGTAACACACATCATCAATATTAATCTAGCAGGACGTACGGTTTTACCTCCATCAAGAGGGCCCGAACCTGGGTAAAACATCGTGTCCCTTGTCTCCTGTTACCATCCGCCTAGACGTACAGTTCAGGACCCCCTACCCGAGATCCGCCGGTTTTGACACCGACATTGGTGCTTTCATTGAGAGTTCCTCTGTGTCGTCGCCGTCAGGTAGGATGCCTCATCTCGTCTTTAAAGACGATACTATCGCCAAAGGAGCCTTGGCCGCTGGCCTGACTCTTCGGCTAGGTGGTTTTCTTATGACCGCCAGTTCGGCCACCGCACCGACGATGACCTCTCGAGTCATCGAAACCAATCTCCAGGTTAGTTCGGAACTTGCCGAACAGTTAGATCCGATCGAGCTCTCCTCCATGAACGAGCTCTTGGATCGCATCGCCGCCCTGGGAGTCGCCACAGACTATGATCGGATCGGGCCTAAAACCAATCTGAGAGAGATCAGCTCTCCCCAGGCTACCCATCATGTTGCTGTGATAGAGCAGCAATGCGGCGATTCTTCTTGTATCTTAAGGACTAGTTACGTCTAGATTCCTGATCCGTCCATGCCGGATTCCCGCAGAGGGACGGACGTTGATCAAGCCCTGAACTTAAAGTCAGGCGGTGGGTTGAATTCATGGGATAACACTCAAAAATCCAAACTTCCAAGTTCGGAAACTTCTCGGCCCTTGAGTCCTAAACTGGACGAGGTTTCGGATCTAGTTCCACCCGCCCACCCAAACATTAGCGATCTCTCTCAAATTCGGCAAGAGCCCGATGAAACAGTACATCATTACTGGGCCAGATTCTTCCTGGTTATGAACAGGATAAAGGACTACCGTGAGGAGGACGCAATCCCAATTTTATGCAATAATTGCACGGACAAGGTAATCCTGAACGCCATCAGTCGTCGCGAAATTACACGCTTTACTGACTTGGTGACCATAGTACAAAAGTACTGTGCGATGGAGAGCACCTGGAAAACCGAAAGTAAATTTTGGGACAATCCGGCCCCGAATACACCCCTAGTCTGAAACAAAAGGGTGCATCATTATCAAGCACCCGGGTTGAATACCAAAAAACCAAAACCCCCTAAAGGGTACGGAACCGTACTGGAGGGTTGGCTCAACGGACCCTGCAAGATCCACAGTACGGAGGGCGCCACTCCAACACACAGCCTTCGAGCGTGTTGGATACTACGGCAGGTGGCCAAAAGTGGCGTAGGCTTTCTAGCCCCGGGCAACCAACCCAGCAGTACCAGTACGGTATTAACAGTCTTCGAGACTTTTGCATCAAATAACATGCGGAAACGAACAATCCGCAGCCTCGCCGAAGTCTACCAAGTAGCAACAACAAATCCATGGAGCGACACGGCTATCACCTTCAACGCCAGCGACGAACCTAAATTCCGAACAGCTAGAGCACCAGGCGCATTGGTCCTCAGTCCGATAGTGGACGGTTTTCGTCTTACTAAGGTACTCATGGATGGCTGCAGCGGATTAAACCTCATCTATGAGGAAACCCTTCAAAAAATGGAAATTGACTGGAGCCGCATTGAGCGAAGCAGCACAACCTTCAGAGGGATAATCCCTAGTCGAGAAGTACGCTACGCAGGAAAAATCACACTAGATGTAGTGTTCGGCTCACCGGACAATTACAGGTCCGAGGAGGTCACATTTCAAGTGGCCCCATTCGGCAGCGGATATCATGCTTTGTTAGGGCGAGAGGCATTCACAATCTTCTAAGCTATACCCCACTACGGGTACATGAAGCTCAAAATGCCCGGACCCAATGGGATAATCACTCTCGCCAGTGATCCAGATACAGCACTCCGGGCTGAAATAAGACAGCCGCACTGGCCCTAGAGGCATTGTCCGAAGCCCTAGCGGCAGAGGAACTAACCACGCTGCGCTCCACGGTGGATAGGGACGATGTGATACTCGATAAAAGGTCCAAGTCCACCTCTTTTAAACCAGCAGACGAAATAGTCAAATTTCAGGTCCATCCAACGGACCCCACAAAGACGGCCTCCATTGGGGCACAATTAAGTCCCGATGTCGAAGCCGCACTATGAGAATTCCTTTGGGAAAATTGGGACATTTTTGCCTGGCACCCTTCAGACATGCCAGGAATCCCACGCAGGCTGGCAGAGCACAACCTAAATATCCTAATAGGATTCAAGCCAGTCAAACAAGCTCTTCGGCGATTTTCCGAGCCCAAAAGACAGGCAATGGGAGAAGAGCTAGCCAAACTCTTAGAAGCCGGATTCATCAGAGATATAAAACATCCGGACTGGCTAGCCAACTTAGTAATGGTACCAAAAAAGGACAAATCCTGGCGCCTCTGCGTCGATTTTAAAGACCTTAACAAGGCCTGTCCAAAGGACCCTTTCCCCCTCCCCCGCATCGATCAAATCATCGATGCTACCGCAGGGCACGATTCATTGTGCTTCCTCGACGCATACTCCGGATACCATCAAATCAAGATGGCGGAGAAAGATCAGGCTGCAATGGCATTCATTACTCCATATGGGCCATTCTGCTTCAACACCATGCCCTTCGGACTCAAAAACGCCGGCGCAACATATCAGCGCATGATTCAAACATGTCTGGCGACCCAGATAGGCAAAACAGTAGAGGCATACGTAGACGATGTGGTCGTCAAGACCAAACACGTCGGAACTCTAGTAGAAG
>LR880971.1:46179393-46191641 GCA_904067115.1 Aegilops sharonensis | reverse complement strand
GTCTCTCCTCCTCCTCCTTCTTCCCACTTTTTTTTTCAATACCTTTTATGGGCTGATTTCCGCTTTGTTCGCACAGACTTGATGTGCCCCTGGCACTCATTATACCTGGGGGCTTCTTTAAACAGAAGCTTATTCATACGGGCTTCATGCCCAACACATGTGTCATACTTCCGCATGTACCTTTTATTCACCATTATATGCATCGATATGACTTAAGTTTTGACCAAGCTGGGTTGCCTGGCTCCTGTGCTTACCCCTATGTTCCCGATTGTTCGGCTAGGAGGTAAAGGGAGCACCTCTGCGATTGTTACTGCCGGGTCAGGCGGATGTGTACCTCAGACTGGATGAAGCCGAAAGCTAGCGTTCTTAAGAGAATATTCGGTCGGTGACTTGAAAGATGATTTATTACTTACTTATTTATCTGCCCCCAGATGCTTTTTCTGCTATTTTCACAGTCCGGCATTGCACTTTAGGGCATGCCTCCCAGGGAAAGGAACCCTTAACGGAACTATTCTCCCTGGAAGATGTTTCTTAGTAACCATGTAATATAACATAACTAGTTGGGCACTTGTCTGATAAAGCAATTATGACCCCGACGCCTTGTCTCCATGCATGCCCCGGTTCTTTTATAACCGTGAGGGTATTTGGACACACTCCGGACTGTTGGGTCCCGAGGTTGAAGCGAAACGGTCCGCAAAGACAAACGATCTACAATCCCGCTAGAAGGCATTTTACATGTCATTTCAAATTACATCGTCAAATCGACTGATTGTACTCCTCTTCAATCCCATCTAACAGGCTGTCTAATTTACAGTCCTGTTGGGAATATTTCGCGGCCAGTTCTACTTGGCCGTACATCAAGCTCGTAGGGATCTCCTTCCCATCAGGCCCCGCAGGTCCGACCTCGACCATGTGGTTTGGCTCAGACTTCGGGTAACGTGTCTTCACCATGGCCCAGGCCTCCCTGACGCCCTGACGGCAGTCCGATATCTTCCACAAACGGAGGCGTCGCCGTGCTCCCTGAAGCTTCTCAGCAAGCTCAGCAAGGCCCTCGGGTAGGGAGACGGATGGCCATAAAGCATGAACGACGCCACTCATCGCCTGCCGAGCACGTTCGAGCAATTGCACTAGCTCGGGAAGTTGGTCACCCGTTGACTCAGGCATTTCCTCCGCAGGGCGACCTGTGAGCACACCTAAAGACATATTTCTGTCACTCGACTTCCTCGCCGAATTCTTCTTTTCAAAGGAATTTGTTCAAGCACTTACTATAAATGCCGCGATGAATCTGCTGATTCTCCTTCACGGAGCCAGACATTTGGGCCCAAACACCTTTCAGATCTTCTCCTTGCTGGGTGTGGGCATCTTGGAGCTTGTTTCTCTCCTGCTGCACCTTCATAAGCACCCTCTCGCCGGCCTTTAGCTGGTGCAGTAGCTGTTGCTTGTCCGGATCTAGTCCGGCGCCCTCTGCAATATTATTGTCAGATTCACGCCACACTTTGCTAAATAATTATCTTTTCAAAGTACGTCTTACCAGCGGGGGTCTCTGTGGCTCCCCCTGTGGCGGCCAGTGCGGCTTCAAGTTGGGCCTTGCACTCTTGGAGCTCCTGGAACAGCTGGGTATTCTTCTCCGCAAGACCCTGCATAATAATTGATCCTTAAATCAGTTATTTCAACTATTTTAAGTCTCGGGGGCTACTGGCATATATAACTATTAAAATTACTTACCCGTATGTCTTTCACATACTGCTCTGTGGCTCTGGTTAACCCATCTTGAGCGGCACGGAGGTGCGCGTTTCCCGCTTTAAAGGCATTTAACGCCTCTGGGGAGAAACACGCGTCACGAAGAGCTGTCCGGCGACGCCTGTGATTCATGGCGCTCTCCACCTCAGACCGGGTGGCGGACAGCCTGTCGGCATCCTCCGTCGGAGGAGCGTCCGGTTTACGCCTTGTATTCGCCTCCCCTCCCGGACCATGCGTTGGAGCATGGCCGGCGGAGGCTTGATTGGCAACCTCTCCGGACACTGTCCGGCGAGCGCTCTTTCTGGAAAAGTTAAAGAGCATTAATATACCTTCTGGGGATCCTTCCCTTACAAATAGCGGTGCTCCGTACCGTTGCGGCGACGTCTCGGTTCGCGCCGTACTCCTCTTCCGCCTGCCGGGCCGGACTGACCCTTGTTGGTCGGCCGCCGCGGGTTCGGCTTTCCACCTTAAAGGCACATCCTGCGATACACCATCAGTATGGGATGGTCAGAATTGAGCGCGGATCAAACAATGGTGTCAAGACCTCGGTCGTAGTCACCTGGGAGGCCAAAAACAAATCGGGGTAATCAGCCGTAATGGCGACTAGGGCATTGTCTATGCTACGTTGGTGGAACACCCCTTCAATCAGCTCCACCTTTATGTCTGGATTCTCTTCGGAGGTCGGATCAAGGTATCATTCCGGATCCTCGGTCTGTGGAGCTAGGCTTCGTATGCCCACCACGTCCCGGAGTTCGCACCTGCGGATGGAGGATGGTGTGAGCTGGATCTAGATCCTCGCCTCTCTTGTAGGCGGCTCGTTCGCACGGCTAGGGGGTAAAATGTAAAAATATCCCAGCCTTTCGCATTCATACGACACATGGAAGAAGGCCATTATTGGGCGTAGAAGCCAAGGAGCGCAACATTTATAAAGAAGCCGGACACTATTCGACGGGAACATGAGGACTGAAGGAGAACCCGCCTTGCAACGCCGAAGACAATATACGCGCCGGACTCGTCGTCGCTGAAGCCCGGTTCTGGGGCTATTGAGGGAGTTTCGGACTAGGGGGTGTCCGGATAGCCGAACTATCATCATCGGCCGGACTCCAAGACTATGAAGATACAAGATTGAAGACTTCGTCCCGTGTCCGGATGAGACTTTCCTTGGCGTGGAAGGCAAGCTTGGCGATACGGATATGTAGATCTCCTACCATTGTAACCGACTCTGTGTAACCCTAACCCTTTCCGGTGTCTATATAAACCGGAGGGTTTTAGTCCGTAGGACGAATAACAATCATACCATAGGCTAGCTTCTAGGGTTTAGCCTCCTTGATCTCGTGGTAGATCCACTCTTGTAACACACATCATCAGTATTAATCTAGCAGGACGTAGGGTTTTACCTCCATCAAGAGGGCCCGAACCTGGGTAAAACATCGTGTCCCTTGTCTCCTGTTACCATCCGCCTAGACGCACAGTTCGGGACCCCCTACCCGAGATCCGCCGGTTTTGACACCGACAATGCCTTTTGAGATAGTCTCAATGTTCCTCTGGACCTATCTCGATGAATCTCGATGCCGAGGACATACGAGGCTTCACCAAGATCTTTCATATCAAAACTGGATGACAGAAAATTCTTGGTCTCATGCAGCATATCCTTATCGCTGCATGCCAATAATATGTCATCAACGTATAGGACTAAAAATATGAACCTAATGCCTTTAAACTTAACGTATATGCAGTTGTCCACAACATTTTCGGTGAAACCAAAAGTTTTGATAATTTTATCAAACTTGAGGTACAACTCTCTTGAAGCTTGCTTCAAGACATAAATTGATTTCTTTAGACGACATGCTAAATGTTCCTTCCCTTCCACGACAAAGCCTTCTGGCTGAGCCATGTAAACGTTTTATTTTAAGTCACCATTTAGAAATGCCGTTTTAACATCCATATGGTGTAGTTCTAGGTTTTAATGAGCTACTAATGCCATTATGATTCTGAAAGAATCCTTCGTAGACACATGAGAGAAGGTTTGCTTATAATCAATGCCTTCTCTCTGTGTATACCCTTTTGCTACTAGCCTTGCCTTGAACCGTTCAACATTCCCTTTGGAATCATACTTGGTTTTGTAGACCTACTTGCAGCCTACTTGCTTAGCTCCATCGGGAACTTCTACTAAGTCCCATACGTCGTTTGAGCCCATAGATTTCAACTCCTCTTCCCTGGCAACCAACCATTTGGACAATTTTTCACTTTTAATGGCTTCCTTATAAGAGGTTGGATCCTCCACCTTACCCAGATACTTCATAACCTCAATCATGAAAGTGACATAGTCATCTGATATGGCTTTCTTCCTCTCACGCCGTGGTCTACCCATGGGCGGAGGTGGTGGTGGAAAATCATCATTTACATTATTTTCTTGGAGATCCTCATTTGTGTTTGGATTCTCATTATTAGTTTCTGGATCACCATTTGACTGAGAGACTGAACCGTGAGATTCAGGATCATCAGATGTCACATTTCTTCGTATTGGAAAAACAATCTCTTGGATAGTCGCGGATGGTACACAAATCTGCTTCTCCTCAAGATCGATCTTCCTTAAATTTGCGACCTCATTATCCTCCAAAAATACCGCTTGTCTAGTCTCCACAAACTTGGTGGTGTGACTTGGACAATAAAAACGATATCCTTTTCCCCTATGAGGGTATCCAACGAAGAAATAGCTAACTGTTTTTGGATCCAATTTCTTAAGTTGTGGATTGAAAACTTTAGCTTCGGCAGGGCAACCCCACACTCGTAAGTAATTCAAGCTTGGTTTCTTTCCCGCCCACATCGCGTAAGGTGTGTTCGGTGCTGACTTAGTTGGAGCAAGATTTAGTATGTGTGCAGCTGTCTTTAATGCCTCTATCCAAAGGCTTACTGATAAACTAGAGTGACTAAGCATGCTTCGCACCATATCCATAAGGGTGCAATTGCGGCGCTCGGCCACACCATTTTGTTGTGGTTCACTAGGCATTGAGTACTGAGCAATGATTCCATTTTCAGATAAGAACTTGGCAAAAGGTCCAGGAATCTGCCCATAAGGAGCATGCCTACCATAATACTCTCCCCTGCGATCAGACCGTACAACTTCGATTTTTGCGTTCAATTGATTTTCATCCTCCGCTTTATAGACTTTGAATTTCTCCAAAGCTTCCGATCGGTCACGTATGGGATAAATATACCCATGGCGGGAAAAGTCATCAGTGAATATAATGAATGAATCAAAACCATCTACAGACTTAACATTAAGGGATCCACATATCTCGGTGTGAATTAATTCTAAAACCCCTGTGGCTCTTACTGCTCCTTTCTTAATTGTTTTTGCGAATTTTCCTTTAATGCAGTCGACACATTTGTCTGCATCTGAGAAGTCTAATGGGAGGAGTATTTCATTTTTAACTAAGCGTTCCATTCTCCCCCTCGAAATGTGGCCCAAACGACAATGCCACAATTTCGAAGAATTACTAACTCCTTTCCATTTCTTCTCAACATTAATTTCATCACTCACATGCATAAATGAACCATTATTAAGACATAACATGTATAGTTGGCCTCGTCTAACACCGATGCCTACATTCTTATTACATTTGATCAAAGCAAATTGTTTCTTGCCAAAATGGCACTCATACATATCATCATCTAAACGAGAAACTGAAATCAAATTCCTACTTAAGAGTGTGGCCAGTGTGTAGCTCCAACGTGAGAGATCCCACAGCTTCAACATCGGCCTCAACTCCGTTCGCAACCTTAAGCTTTCTTGTTCCTCCTCTTATGGTTTTGATCGTATCGAATCCCTGCATAGAGTTAGCAACGTGAGTGGTTGCCCCTGAATCAATCCACCATGACTTTATAGAAAAATCAACATAAAGAGATTCATCTACAAAAGTAATTTCATCAATACCTCTTTTGTTCATCCATTTTAGAAAGCCTGGGCAGTCCCTTTGATAGTGTCCCTCCTCTTTGCAGAAGTTACAAGCATTTTCTCCAGCAGTGGAGCTGCTAGGAGCAGAAGAAGAACCACCGGCTTCTTTACCCTTGAATGCCTTAGGGTTGAATGGCTTAGTGCCTTCTTTCTTGACTTCCCTTTTCTGAGGCTTAGGGAAACCTTGCCCGTCAGGCTTTCTCTTGTTAGAGCCAACATGAAAGACATGGTATTTCTTCTGCCTCATGATCCTCTCTTCCACCTGGACGATCCTTGCGGTCATCTCAGAGAGTTGCCATTTTTCCTTTAGAGAGTTATAGTTGACCTTAAATTGTTCAAACTCTTCTGGAAGAGACTCAAGAATAATTATGACAAGAAGGGCTTCACTTAAAGAACAATTCAAAGCCTTAAGCTTGGTGAAAGCATTTACCACCCTCAATATGTGCTGCCTAACATTTCCGTCAATAGTGTATTTCTGAAGAAGCTTAGCAAAAAGCTCATGAGCATACACTTTTTCGAAGCCTTTAAATTGCTCCTCCATTTCAGTAAGGAATTCTTTAGCAGTGTCTTTCTTAGGGAGTGCTTCAGAAATGTCCGGTGATATTGTCGCTTCCATGATGAGAAGCACAATATGGTTGGACTTATTCCACTTTTCCATCTTAACATCATAGTCCTTCTTGAGTTCTGCATACCCTGTAGCACCTGCCACAGGTGCCACAGGTTTTTCTTCCCACAAGGCATAGTCAAACTCATTACAACCCAAACATAATTCGACTTGGGACTTCCAACGAGGGAAAGTCGTTCGATCGTGTCAGACCGGAATGGAGCGGAAGCTGAAATCATCATAAAAATTCATAAGTAAACTTGCATGATTATAAATTTACGTTGGTAAATAAACAAACATGCCAAGTATTTAATTTCAACTCCATGTCAAAACACCGTTGGGCAGAAAAAACATGGAATTAAAATATTATAGGGGGTGACTCATAATAATAAAACAACGTTGGTCCGAATTAAAATTAGAGTAATTTCATTCTCAATTTAAACATCAACATTAAAAAAAGCATTATCATTATTTGATGTCTAAAAAAAGGTCATCATCCAAAAACACATAATAAATCCTGAATAAAATATCTCGTTGGTTCAATTTTACCCAGAATAAGAATGTGTTTATTATATTTTTATGCATTTTTCTGTTTTAAACGGTGCAAAAACATAATAACTATTAACTTGAATGCACTGGAAAAAACAGAAAAACGTTATAGTGATTTTGGCCCAAAATCCCACGGCTATTCGAAATGTAGCTCAGTCCAGTAGCTTTTTTTTTGCTGGACTGAAACTTCCTGGGCTGAAGCCCGGCCGAGAAAACGGACCGTAAGCGCTCCCAGGCCCGCCCGGAGCCGAGCGCTGCCGCCAGTCGTCCGATGGAAATGGACGGCCCGCGTCGATCGTGGCTGGAACAAAACAGCGCCCGGCCAGAACCCTAGGGCATTTCCCCTCGTCCCCCCCCCCCCCTCCCCCCCGCATTTCATGCTCGTACAGGAGCGGCGACGGCGTTCGACGGCAGCTCGAGGCACGCCGGCCATGGCGGCGCGGCGGCTACGCTCGCTGGAGCATCATGCCGTGGACGATGTCTGGCGTGCTCCTTCGTCGAGCGTGGCTGCTAGCGTCGGTGCACATGGCGCATCAAGGAGGGAGGATGGGCACCTGCCACCGCGGCATGAAGGGCGACGGTGACCCACGCGGCGTCGGCCACACAGGTGCGCGTCCATTCTAGCGGCGGCGGCAGCTCAAGTTCTTTCCGCGCGTCGTCTCGAGAACGGCGGCGTCACGTCGTCTCCGCCCTCGCACCGCGGTGGACGCAGTGCGGGCCCCGGAGGGAAGAGGCGGCTACGCGCCGCATTAGGTGAGGATTCTCCTCATTCTCCCCAAAAATCGTATTCATCAGTGCTTAATTGGTGAAAAAACATGCCTAATTGAAAATTTTGGGTTCTATCGAAATTGGGGATTTTTTTCTAGGGTTCTTCAACATGGGGGGTTTGCTACTGTACGTGTACTATGTATGCATCTACCTTCTAATTTGCAAATCGCAACGGGATCAAAACACTTAAAAGATGATCAATTTTAATTTACAGAAACTTAATCATGAGCATTAATTCTTCAGAGGCTTAATTAAAACTGATTAAGCATAATAGCAGTAGAGATCCTTGGCAAATTAGAATACAACATGATGATCTACTGATTGGGATAGATAAAAAAACAGCAGCATACGTATTGGGATAACCAGGGGCTTATATCCAATCTTAAAACATAAAACCCTAATCATGAGATTGATCTACTGATCAAAGTAGGGTTCTAGAACAATCATGTAGGCGACTGATACCATTGTTGGAGTAATTATGCATCTCTAGGATGCCATTAGCAGGAACAGATTGCATCTAGATCATCAAAAAGCATGAACAGAGAAGGGTTTAGGGGATCATTACATGTCACGACAGTGGACATGATCGCCTGCTTATTGCAGGCTTGATGCATGGGTAGTGTAGTCGAGGTAGAAGTCCTCCTCAACATCCTGATGCCCTCAGGACACCACCGGCACTGCCCGGGGACGGCAACGTCGGCTGGAGTAGGTCTTCCCGTCACTGTAGCGCTCCCCCTGATCGGATGGGGTGAGAGAATATCCGGAGGGGAATGAAATTGTACGAGAATTGTGATCGCGCAGGCTGCCAACCCTCTCCCATACCCTTTTTATGTAGCGCCGGCGACAGGGGACCTAAACCATCAGTTGGTTTGGGTGCCCCTGATAAGGGCGCCTCGGTTGGGATAAAAAGCCCATGTACGTTGTGCGTGGGGCCTTTTCCTTTAATGTTATTTTTCCCTTTTTTCTGTTAGACTAATAGATCTAACTGGCTTGTTTAAGCCGTGGATCAAACTAACATTGTTAAGAAGGCTATTAGAAATAAAGCATTATTTTAGTTTCCCGTGCAGCTTTTCCGTTGGTGCACCTGTCATACAGTCCGTTACCTGTAGGTCGACGTTGTATCCGCTGAAAGTTGCAGTGTGTCGAATCCTGCTTAGCTTACTCTTTTTTTTCTTTGCAGAAAAACTTTCAATTTATTCATCTTCAATGATGGCAGTACAACGAATATTAGAGATAATAAAAATTACATCCAGATCCGTAGACCACCTAGCGACGACTACAACCACTGAAGCGAGCCGAAGGCGCGCCGCTGCCATCGCCCCTCCCTCATCGGAGCCGGGCAAACCTTGTTGTAGTAGACAGTCGGGAAGTCGTCGTGCTAAGGCCCTATAGAACCAACGCACCAGAACAGCAACCGCCGTAGATGAAGAGTGTAGATTAAAAGGATCCAACCTGAAGACACACGAACGAAGACGAACGACGAATAGATCCGAGCAAATCCACCAAGGACAGATCAGCCGGAGACACAACTCCACACGCCCACCGATGATGCTGGACGCATCACCGGAACAGGGGCTAGGCGGAGAGACCTTTATTCCATCTTCAGGGAGCCGCCGCCGTCTCGCCTTGCTGAACAGGACACAAACTCTAACAAAGATCAAAAAAAGATCTAAAAACGAAGCCCTCCCACCGGCAAGGGGCGAGATCCACTCCGCCTCCATGGCCCTAAGGCCATCGGAGACGGGAGGGACCGGCGCCAGCGCCGGCGGGAGGCAGAGTACCCTAGCTTTTTGGAGGGGCGGCTGGCTAGGCCAAAGGAGCGCGTAGAAATTGCTTAGCTTACTTTCACTATGATACCCAGTAGGTGTCCTTGTGTCTTGCTGAGTTCGAGCCATACAGGTGAGTTCTGACAGATTGTCCGTTATAGCGTCTTGGTGACTTGGATATCAAATGAAAACTCTGCTTTCGCTTGCTGTATTAGTGATTGGTTGAAACCGAGCACCAAAAATGATTTGTATATAAAATGAGCTAAATTTAAGGTACATAGAGTGTTTAGTCTGCCTGGTTAATAGGTGCCCTCCTTGTCTTGTATTTCAATATCCGACCTGGTTAATTTCATAGCAGACAGAAAAGTACATAAACAGATCAGTTGTTGATTTGATAATAAAGATTGGTCATAAGACATTCATACAGCCAGCTAACACAACCTGACAGTTTTCTGAATAGATGAATGTTTGATGGGCAAATGCTTATATTAGAAGCTGATTTATTATAAAAGGTCAAAGAGAGTTGCAGGGTTAATTAATGAAAAACCAGGCGAATCACGCCTGCAAAACACAAGGTACACATGGCGAACTAACAACTCACACAAGAACACACACGTTATCGAGGAGAAAAGCTTTGTCGAGGTTGCAGCCTGATGACATCATCATCACTCCTCAGCAACGGCGACTCCGATTCCAGCATCGACGACCACCGATGTCGCCCTCACCGCAAACAAGTGTAGAGGCATGCACCGTCGAATGCTAAGCAGTAAACTGCACGCGCTGAAAACCAAGCAGCTCCGACTCTATCGACGAGCATTGTAGGAGAAAAAGTGTTGGGCTTGCATCGAGCCAGCACCGAAACCGACCACCCGTTTTATCTCATCGTCACCACAAGGGTCCCTCCTCAGCAGCTCCGACCTCAGAAAGACAAAGTGAGGCAAGGCAACCCCTCGAACACGACTGAAGAGACCGACTACCAAGACCCATCTACAAACCAACTCCGCTCGGAGCCACCATAGTTGGCACAAAGCCGTGCAAAACAACCACATTGCCGGACGGATGAATGGGATCCAAAGTCTTTTAAGGTTACTCCCCAAGGAGGGACGCAACGATGCCGACGTCATTGCTCGACTGACCAGGCCTTAGGCTTTCACCCAAAGAACCGGATTCGAGGGTGTGCAGGGGATGGACTCCATGGCGGAGCCTCCAAGGAGGTGAAACGGCATCCACGGACACCGAAGCCATCGGCCGACAAGAGCCCGACATGCTTTCACTCGGAGCACCGCCCAACACCACACCCTCACGCACCGCATCTCCTCTAGCCTGCACGCCTCGGTGTCATGGCAGACCACCACCACGCCGGAGCCATCCACCTCACTGCCGGCACGCCAACGAGCCAAATCTGTTGCCCATTCACTTAAGCGCCACACGAAGGAGTCAGCACCCGCCACACCGTTGATCTGCAACCAGCCCACCCATGGAGAAGGGACCGCCACCCAACTCCATCTTGCCGGACCGGGACGCCAGATCCGCATCCCACTGCATTCCCGGCACCGGCTGTCAGCGTCACATGGCTGGAGCGGACGGGCTCCGCACGAGCTGCCAGGTTGAGGCCTTCGGGACGCCGCCAGCAAACTCACGCAACATAGGTATAAGGGCCGACCCTCCCACAACCGAGGACACATGTCGCGGCCGCCCTACCGCCCATCACCTACGAGCAGCAAAAAGCGCCAGATCCATGCTGCTCGGGCACCACCGCTCTCGCGCGCCCACCACCCTGTGTCGGCCCAGCACCAGCGCCGCCACCACAGCCTACCTCCGCCGAGAGAGAGCCCGGGGACCGCCACCCCGGCGCCCATCCCCGCGTCGCATACCGTGCCATCCAGGGCCAGTCACCACGCGTGGCATAGCGAGGGAGTCCTGCCGCCACCGGCTGCCACACAGGCTTTGCCCAGCGGCGTCGCCCGACGGCGGCGGGAGGGGGCGGTGGTGAGCAGGGGGCGGCGGCACGTTCGGTTTCGCCCGATCCACCCCACTGGAAAGCACCAGAGCTTGTCACCCCGGCTCTCCAAACAGGTGGTTGCAGTTTAATTTTTGTATCAACTAGCAAAGTGGCCCGCTCTTCGCACGGGCTAGTATTTAATAAAGTTATTTTGAAAGAAGTAAATAGTTGCTGGACCTTTGGGTTAGTTGTGAACTTGTTATTTTTAGGATATAAGTAAGGATGGCAATTTTACCCATGGGTACGGGTAGTACCCATGCCCTACCCGCTAAGTCGTGGGTAGGGCACGAGTAAAGCCTTGTACCCATGGATATACCCATACCCTACCCGTTTAGGCTGACATGTGGACCTTATCCGTGAAGTGTGTCATGAACTTGTGAACATAAAGTTATCACCAATTGTCAATTTGAATTGAGATAATTTGCATGTACTCATCTATCTGTTATTGTGTTGAGATAATTTTTATGTCAAATGTGCTATCAATGAATGTATAATTGTGAATAACTTGTGTACTGTATGATCTACCCAATGGGTATGGGTACCCGTCGGGTATGGATACGGGTAAAGTTTCATACCCATGGGTACGGGTATGGGTTGAAATTTATACCCATTAACTACACGGGTATGGGTATGGTATTGCTCTACCCGCTCCATACCCTACCCATTGCCATCCTTAGATATAAGACGCACCCCTTTCATGTTTCGGGCTATTATCTGAAAGTTGTGTTGGTGTTGATCTTTTTTAGTGGTAAACATGCTTGAATCTGTGGGTTTGCCTGATGCTGGCGCATTATTGTGTTCGTGGTGTGGGGCAGGCTTGACTGTCCCATTGTGCCATATTAAAGGTTTTTAGTATATATA
>LR880971.1:46164450-46178659 GCA_904067115.1 Aegilops sharonensis | reverse complement strand
TGCATCATAATTAAGTCTAAGCATCGGTATTCGTAACAGTAAGATATTTTTTTCGTTCATATTCCCATGTAGCATGATTATTTAAAATCTGCAGCACCAAAAATTGTAGTCCCTCTGTTTTATAATATAGTGCATATAGATTTGTTCAAATGTCAAACTTTGCAAACTCTGACCTGATTAGAGATTAAAATATTTACATTTATAATACCAAACTCATATCACTGGATATGTTTGAGCTAAATTTTCGTGTTGTATAGGTTTGTTCTTGTACACCCCGTTAAAAAAAATATCTCACTCCACACCTTCACAGAGAGGCTGGTCATACCCGATCCCTTTTGTCCCCTTTCTTTCTTTTCCTTCTTTTCTCAGTTGATGACTCCCGGATCGAACGATACCCTCCGTTCCTTGTTTTCTCTGTTGACTCTCAGGTTTGTGCCGCCGGCTGATGTTGAGCTACGCAAAGAGCAACGTTCATCTCCCGTAGCTAGCTTTGATCCAGATTGAGTTCAACCTCCATAACACGCATTCATATTAGTGAAAATCAAGGTCGGTCTACATGTCGTCTTTTTCCTCTATAGCGGCAGCCATCTTCCAAATGGAGGTCCAACTCTCCCCCCTTTCCTGTTCATGTCAATATTTCCCTGTTTTTCTTGTTCTTTTCCTGTGTTTGTACTGTTGAACCTATATAATTAAGGTAGTGAAAATAATATTACTCGATCCATATTAGTTGTCACTCAAATGGATCTATCTAAAATAATTTTTATGCATGTTTAGCCCTTTTAATATATAATAGAAGATTAATGCAGATAAAGTACAATTAATTGAACGATATGACATGATATATCTCAGTTTGGAAGACAAATCAAACAATTTTATCTATAAATTAAAATATATGTTTCTGTGGATTTTGTATTACATAAAAAATATAGCTTATACCTCGACTTCTACAAAATAATAATAATAAGTACTAATAAGCTAGAGTTATTTGCACTGGAATTTTAAAGTTGCATGTGACATGTTTCTAGTGGAATCGGCATACACATAGTCATGATAGATATGCACATCTATTTTACATTGCCTATACTGATCCTATCGCTGAATTATTTAAAAGATTGTACGATGTACATGCATGATTAACAGAGATACGTATGCAGTCGTGTGTGCATAGGGCAGCAAGCATGGTACGCGAGATGCTCATGTGCTTGCATCAGGATTCAGGAGATTGTATGACATACATGTGTGAGATACTCACGTGCATGCATCAGGATTCAGGAGACTGTATGTCGTACATGTGTAACAGATACAATAGTACGAACCTAAGCTGGGTTGTTTGCGTTAGGATAGTCCGCTAGCTAGACATGATATTGCATGGATGAGACCGACCTGGCCCTTCAAGCGGAGAGGTGTCCGGGGCCAGGAATCTTTGGTCCACAGTGCCGCCACTTCCCTGCCAGCCGGTATATAAACAGGACGCTGACTCGCTAAGATTGGTTGATACTTGGTTGCTAGACCTCGTCGTATTGTTCTGGTCGGTGCCGCTGGCCTCATACCTTAATTTATCCTCCGTGGTTGCTAGGGTAAGAGTGGCCGGTCGCTGACTCGCCAAGCTCCTTCAAATTGTTGATTTTTTTATGGGCGCCGCTGTCTTCATATCCTAATTTATCTCCTTAGGGTAAGAGAACCAAATATGTAGGGAAGGATGAAGATACTCAAAGGAATATAATATTTTCTTTTTTAACAATTAAGTAATATAATCTTTAAAGAAGGAATACACTACACACACAAAAATAACCTTTGGTGGGCTATGTAATGGCAAAGTTGGGTAATTTTACACTTAAATTGAACATAAAAGAAAAATTATCCCAATGGAAAAACATATTTCTGTGATAGAATTTCCGACTAATGGTTGATGCCTTTCGACAACAACTATATAACACAAATGCCAAGTTTTGTCCGTAAACACATGTTTGAAATGCATAATAATTTAACATAGACACTTTTTTTATAGACTAATACTACATTGAACAATTCGTAAGGTGAAAACTGCAACTTCAGAGTTCAGAGTGCTAGCTGTCTCCTATTGTTGCCTCATATGCGAAACTCATGAAGAAATTAATTAGCTTTATGTGGATGGTCACCTCGAGAATGTAGCTTGCATGCCGTGGCACATCATTAATGATTATCTTCAGAACCTCCAGCTTATCAAACCACATGTGTACCTTATATTTCTTAGCATTCGACAGTCAACTTTTTTGCTCTTGATATTGCATCGGCACGTCCGGCGATAAAGGATTTTGGAGAAGAGTTGCACTTGGTTACCAAGAGGAGCTAGGTGAGTAGTGATGAAACTTGAAACAGTTGCTGGCAACACTAATTTTTACGTTAGTTTAATCTGGACGGGTTCCTGAACCTCTGTTGTGTGAAACGGCTGGGCCATATCATCGGCACCAGATTGCTGACTTGTGCATGTGCTTTTACTCTTATCCTTCTTTGATTGCCTAGCTATGTATGTTGCACATGTGATTTTCCTCCTATCCTTCTTCCACGACCTAGCCATGTACGTTCCACCAAGACCCGATTCCCTTTATCCATATGGCTATCGTTGTACATTTGTGTGTGTGCCTTCCTCTTCCTTTTCATCTTGTTGTCATTAGGGAGAAGTTAGTTGGCGGTGGACCGATTGTTGGTCTCTCCATGACAGTTAAGCTTCACGTTTAAGTGCACCAGCGACGATGCCACCATTCGTCTCGCGAGAAGGTCGTCACTGCAAACTTGATGTCGTGGGAACGACTCCGACGGTAAGAGAGGGGTAGGATAAAGGAGCATGATCTATCGAGATGCATATGGGTGACACGGTGGTTTTAGCGAGTTCGGGCCTCTCACGGTGGAGACAACAACCCTACATCTCGTGCTCCGAAGAGGCTTTGTTTTATCTGAGTATATATCCGGAAATTACAATGTGTGTGTGAGAGAGAGGAACGGATCCCCATGCCTGAGCTAAGTCCGGAGACTAGAGAGGGAGAGAAAGAGGTCGAAGAAAAAAGACCCCTAGTCTAGTGGTGGGGGGTGGCTTATATAGAGTGCGCCACCCCCTCACCTCATATGTTACAAAGTGCGGCATGAATGCCCATAATGCCAGCCCACTATCAAGCCCTCACTATTAGAATGATGCCAACTGCTTTACTGCCTGCTGGTCTTCGTATATCCGAGTGAGTCGTGCGGTCGAGTGGTGAACTGTCATCCGAGTGAATGGTATGTTGCTTGGTCGAGTGGATAGTGTGCTGCTTGTCCGAGTGGATAGTATGTCTATATGAAATTTACCTGGACCCACATGTTGTGTGGACCCCATGCTTCATGATATTTCGACCCTTCGTGGGCCTACCTGTTATGTATATCCCCAACATTAGCCCCCGAATCGATTGCGATTTTGCAGAACGAGTTGGTGCAAGACACAGTTTGGTCCGAGTGATTACAGAAATACTCGGTACATGTCGTCGCGCTTTCAGACAACCAAGGTTTGAACAAAATCTCAATGGATTCTGGCACCACGCTTCCCGACTGATCGCGGTAAGTGCCTGTGAGGGGAAACTTGGTGACATTCGTTCATCTCTCGGAAGAGGTTAACTCGTGATCTGAGTATGGGTGTGTCATTAAATATGTGCAACAAGATTGACACATGGACTGCTCTCTTAGAGGGATGCCATTCTTATCCCGGAGGAACGTCAATACGAGTCGGTTTTAGATCCACACTTGTGAGTTTCACGCTTTGAGTCCTAGAAGAAGGCTCAAAACAGGTCCACGGAGGAGCGTTAAACTCACCTTATAGAATTTTTTTTGGAGTGATTTAGAGCTGGGACTGCATCGAGTAACTGATTACTCAGAATTTCTTCACGCCTGGAACGTGTCTTTTTTTGTTGTTTGGCCGTCACTCGGACCGGGCGGACCGTTCCGAGTGGATACCATTCCAGTGGGGGCACGCTGAGTTCACCTACTGGGTGTAGTCCCCGAGACTGCCGTCGACTGCGGGCAGTCGGCATGAGTCTTAGAGCCTGTCTTTTTTTGTTGTTGTTCATCACTCAGACTTGTCAGGCCGTATCGAGTGGAGATTACTCCAGTGGGGGCATGCTGAGTGCACCTGCTAGATGTAGTCCCCGAGACCGCCGTCGACTGCGGGCAGTCGGAGGGGTCTGAGAGAACTAAAAATCTTCTTAGCTGGTACTGATCGAACTTGTTCTTCTCTAACTCGGAGGTCGAGTAATTCTGGAGCTGGTTTTGCATTGAGAGAAATGTTTCTTTTTGAGTTCTCTTCCAGTGGGGGCACGCTGAGTGCACCCACTGGGTGTAGTCCCTGAGCCTCTGTCGGACTAGATGAGTCTGGCAGAGCGTTTAAGTTTCCCGGTGAACCTCCATGCAGTCGGCACGGTAAATATCTTTGTTTGAAATTGAGTCAATCGGATGGATCTTCAAGCGCTTGGCATGGTAAATAAGCTCAGCTTGGAGCTAAGTAAGTGGGACTGATCTTCGTGCACTTGGCACTGTAAATAAATTCAATCTGGAACTGGATCAATCAAGTGATCTTTGTGCACTCGGCAAGATGAATGAATTCGGCCTTGAAACTGCCGACTGTAGAAAAAAGCTCGACACTCCAGGAAGTAATCGTTCTAGTAGTGCTTCTTATATTGACCGTTAGGTTTTGCGTGAAAGGGGTATTTGCAAGAGTATATTGTATCCGTAGAGGAGCTTCGTTTTCACCCTTTGGCGTGAAAGGGGTATTTGTCCGAGTGGACGTGCTTCACTTATAGATCTTCGGCGAGCCGAGCATGTATTGTCAGAAGAATATTCCTGATGTGATCAATAGGTTGACCAAATGGGCGTAACCCCTGAGGGTGACATGGCCAACTGTCGTGCGTAGCCCCCGAGTGATGCTCGAAGGAGGTAAGCTTGCTACAGAGTGTGATATGAGGTTTGACCATATGAGTAACTTAGTTGTTCCCGTGCTGGGGGTGTAGAGGTAAAGACATGTCCAACTGATGGTGACGCGCGAGGCGGCAGAGGGGCGATGTGTACAACCGAGTGACGACGCGCGGGGCGGTCGAGTGGTGAAGACGAGCGGGGCGGTCGAGTGGTGAAGACGCGCGCAACCGAGTGGCGACGCGCAGAACGGTCGGGTGGTGAAGACGTGCCCAACCGAGTGGCGAGGCGTGGGGCGGCCGAATGGTGATGACGTGTGAAGTGGTCGAATGTAGGACTACATATCTAGCCAAGTGAAGATGCGCGGGGCAGCCGAGTGGTGAAGACGTGCACAACCGAGTGGCGGCGCGCGGGGCGGCTAACGCGAAGTCGTGTGCCACCGGACGGCGAAAATGATCCTCGAAGGACTTAGTCGAATACTTTCGAAGCTTATGTAGTGACGAGGTCAGTGTAACGTGGTTGCGACGCGAGAAGACCGGTGTGCCAACTGATTTTGAGTAGGAATGAAGATGGCGTGCAGAGCGTCTGGGTGATTACTAAACTTGTCAAAGTGGCGGATCGAATGCACTTGTTGAAGTGAAGGATCTGACTGGTGATGAAGTACTAGACCACTCAGGAGAGTGTCATTCCAAATGAGATGCAGCCCCCGGGTGCGGCGTAGCCCCGGAGCGTACTACAGGCTTCGACAACGGACATGTCGGAATACGAGAAATATAGTTTTGAATGGATGATTTGCAATTCATTGAGTCAGACTCGGGAAAAGATGAGGAGAAGCTTCCGAGTGATGCTCGAAAGAGTCAAACTCCCAAAAGAGTGAAGTGTGAAGTTTAATTATAAAAGGGACTTATTTGTGTCATGTCTGACGAGGTCTGTATCATTGATACGATGAAGAGGACTCCACAGAAGGGTTGGCCAGATGTGTTTGAAGTCAACAGAGCGACAAGGTCGGTGTTGTGGTGCGCTGGGACCGGTATGGAGACCGAGTCCGAGCAGCGATGAAGTTGGCGCATAGGGCCGTCGAGTGATCGCGTAACTTGTGTAAAAAATGACACAAGCCAACGAAATAATTTCTCAAGGAAATTTGATGTGTGCTGAAATGATTTGTGTGAATAGCACCCATAGACACCCGCTGGGAGTGCAAGGGGCTTGCTGGTTAACCAGCAAGAGTCTGAAAGAGCGAAGGATCCATTCGAACTTGTGGAAGTGACGGATCCGACTGAACTCATTGGAATGCTGGCTCAAATAAAACGGAAGTGTAGTGTTTCGACTGAGTTGCAGCCCCGGAAGACCGATGCAAATTCGAAATGAAGAATGACACATGGTGTTCGTTAATGATGTATGCGAAAAAATGGAAGTTGGACTCGGGAGTCACATAACCAGTACTAAGAAAGTATGTGAAAATAAACAACCGAGCATAGAGGTACACTCGGTGGCGTGGCCTCCGAGTGAACGTGATGTGTGGATTATGGGATACTCGGGAAGGCGGAAATAGCAGAATGTAACGCATGTAGAATGACTTAGCTGTTTGAAGGCGCGCGAGTGGCCAAGTGGTGAAGATGAGTTCAACCGATGGCGATGCGCAGGGTGGCCGATTGATGTAGATGTGTCTCACCGAGTGAAGATGCGCGGGGCAGCCGAGTGGTGATGAGGTGACCAACCATGTGGCGACGCACGGAGCGGCCGAGTGGTGATGAGGTGACCAACCGAGCGGCGACGCGCGGGCGGCCGAGTGGTGATGAGGTGACCAACCGATGGCGACACACGGGGCGGCCGAGTGGTTATGAGGTGACCAACCGAGTGGCGACGCGCGGGGCGGCCGAGTGGTGATGAGGTGACCAACCGAGTGGCGACGCGCGCGGCGGCCGAGTGGTGATGAGGTGACCAACCGAGTGGCGACGCGCGGAGCGGCGGAGTGGTGATGAGGTGACCAACCGAGTGGCGACGCGTGGAGCAGCCGAGTCGTGATGAGGTGACCAACCGAGTGGCGACGCGCGGAGCGGCGGAGTGGTGATGAGGTGACCAACCGAGTGGCGACGCGTGGAGCAGCCGAGTCGTGATGAGGTGACCAACCGAGTGGCGACGCGCGGAGCGGCGGAGTGGTGATGAGGTGACCAACCGAGTGGCGACGCGTGGAGCAGCCGAGTCGTGATGAGGTGACCAACCGAGTGGCGACGCGCGGAGCGGCGGAGTGGTGATGAGGTGACCAACCGAGTGGCGACGCGTGGAGCAGCCGAGTCGTGATGAGGTGACCAACCGAGTGGCGACGCGCGGAGCGGCGGAGTGGTGATGAGGTGACCAACCGAGTGGCGACGCGTGGAGCAGCCGAGTCGTGATGAGGTGACCAACCGAGTGGCGACGCGCGGAGCGGCGGAGTGGTGATGAGGTGACCAACCGAGTGGCGACGCGTGGAGCAGCCGAGTCGTGATGAGGTGACCAACCGAGTGGCGACGCGCGGAGCGGCGGAGTGGTGATGAGGTGACCAACCGAGTGGCGACGCGTGGAGCAGCCGAGTCGTGATGAGGTGACCAACCGAGTGGCGACGCGCGGAGCGGCGGAGTGGTGATGAGGTGACCAACCGAGTGGCGACGCGTGGAGCAGCCGAGTCGTGATGAGGTGACCAACCGAGTGGCGACGCGCGGAGCGGCGGAGTGGTGATGAGGTGACCAACCGAGTGGCGACGCGTGGAGCAGCCGAGTCGTGATGAGGTGACCAACCGAGTGGCGACGCGCGGAGCGGCGGAGTGGTGATGAGGTGACCAACCGAGTGGCGACGCGTGGAGCAGCCGAGTCGTGATGAGGTGACCAACCGAGTGGCGACGCGCGGAGCGGCGGAGTGGTGATGAGGTGACCAACCGAGTGGCGACGCGTGGAGCAGCCGAGTCGTGATGAGGTGACCAACCGAGTGGCGACGCGCGGAGCGGCGGAGTGGTGATGAGGTGACCAACCGAGTGGCGACGCGTGGAGCAGCCGAGTCGTGATGAGGTGACCAACCGAGTGGCGACGCGCGGAGCGGCGGAGTGGTGATGAGGTGACCAACCGAGTGGCGACGCGTGGAGCAGCCGAGTCGTGATGAGGTGACCAACCGAGTGGCGACGCGCGGAGCGGCGGAGTGGTGATGAGGTGACCAACCGAGTGGCGACGCGTGGAGCAGCCGAGTCGTGATGAGGTGACCAACCGAGTGGCGACGCGCGGAGCGGCGGAGTGGTGATGAGGTGACCAACCGAGTGGCGACGCGTGGAGCAGCCGAGTCGTGATGAGGTGACCAACCGAGTGGCGACGCGCGGAGCGGCCGAGGGGTGATGAGGTGACCAACCGAGTGGCGACACGCGGAGCGGCCGAGTGGTGATGAGGTGACCAACCGACTGGCGAAGCGCGGAGCGGCCGAGTGGTGATGAGGTGACAAACCGACTGGCGACGCGCGGAGCGGCCGAGTGGTGATGAGGTGACCAACCGAGTGGCGACGCGTGGAGCAGCCGAGTCGTGATGAGGTGACCAACCGAGTGGCGACGCGCGGAGCGGCTCAATGGTGATGAGGTGACCAACCGATGTCGACGCGCGGGGCGGCCGAGTGGTTATAAGGTGACCAACCTATGACGACGCGCGGGGCGGTTGGGTGACGTAGAGGCGTCCCACAAAGTGGCGATGCGCAGGGCGTCCAGGCGATGTAGACGTGCGATCAAGTCGGAACACACGAATGATTGAGTGCCTGCACGTTAGTCGACTGAACGTGTCCAAGAAAACGATGTGTGCCCTAGTGTTGCATATATCGAGTGTAGACTTGTACCTGTCTGAGCGTACCAAAGTACCGACCGGGAGTAGCGGAGCGGCTGGGCCGGCTTGAAGTCAATGCAAGCTGCGTTTGCGCTGGATGCTACGGAAAAAATGGATCAACGCACCTTGTTTGAACGGCTAATTAATGAGGCAGCCATTAATCCGGCGTTGAAGATTCCTTCACCGCGTCCTTCCGTTTCCACTTTTCCCTTGTTTGAACGGCTAATTAATGAGGCAGCCATTAATCTCGCGTTGAAGATTCCTTCACCGCGCCCTTTAGAGGGTGTTTGGATCACTAGAGACTAGAGACTAGAGACTAGTAGTAGTCACCTTTAGTCAGTAAACCTCCAAACACCCCTGACTAGTGGGTGACTAAAACTAGTTTAGTCCCTAGTCACCCCACCCCTAACTTTTACTGACTAGAGACTAGTAGTAGTCACCTTTAGTCAGTAAACCGCCAAACATCCCTGACTTTTACTGACTAAAGTCCCCCTCTCTCTCCTGTAATTGGTGTTGCACAAGGGACATTTAATACTGAGACATTTAATGCTGACTAGTAGTAGTCACCTTTCAAACAGGGCCTGACTAAAAACTTTTAGTCTGACTACTACTAGTCACATGACTAGAGAGGATCCAAACACCCTCTCAGTTTCCACTTTTCCCTGCATGCAGTTAATTAAGTGAGGAAACGGCCCAGGTTATGTATGCATTTACGAGATTTTTTTGACATATTTTGTAGCAATTTCGGAAACCATAGCACATAATGAAAAAAATGCAAAACTATGACCCTGTCGGCCACGTGCAGGCCGAAAAGGTAGTTTTCGGCCAACTGTTGGCCGAAGTAGGGTTTTCGGCTTTGCCATGGCCGAAAAGTGGTTGAGCTGGCCGAAATGGCTGTTTTCGGCTGCTGTTTGGCCGAAAAGGTCTTTTTGGTCAAATGTAGGCCGAAAAGTATTTTTTGGTCTACACTAGGCCGAAAAGTCCCTTGGGCCCACCTTTCCGTTATCTGTTGGCCAATGTATTATCCCACCAACCCCTTTCCGCCAACTCTTTCCCGCCAACCCTTTCCCGCCACCCGTTTCCCGTCAACCCCTTCCGGCCAACCCCTTCCCGCCAAATCTTTCCCGCCAACCCCTTCCCGCCAACCCCTTTCTCCTCTGTACCTATAAAAAACCCTTCAGGCGGAGGTGGATAAGCATTCCAGCTTATTGTAGTCGAGATGTCCCATTATCCATTCGATCGTAGTTTTCACCCTGGGATGAGCAGGACTCTTCTGAGTCTAGTTACAGATTTCAGGATGGACAATAGGATAGTTCCATGGGACGAACTCACCGGTAGTGACACCATAATGAATGAGTTGGCTCACCAATTACGTAGGTCTAGGTGGCCTGAAAGGACCTATGAGGAGGTACGTAAAGAACTTCTTAGGTTGCATGAAAGGTGGAAGAAGGTGGTGGTGCCGAAGAGTGAAACTTTCAGAGGGCTTTCAGCAAATAATCCATCTTTATGATTGAGGAGAGCCAGGACGAAGATGATATCTTCATGCCACCGCTTCCGGGTTCTGCATCGTCGAAGGGCAAGAGTTCTTCATCGTCCAAGGGCAAGAGTTCTGCATCCTCGATACATATATTGTTTTATGTATGCGAGAGACATATTACTATTAATTCGCATTCTTATTCTAGTTACATTCCCAAAGAGACTACAACCGATAATTAAGATACAAGTAAATCTGAATTAAACGATGCGGCTGAACTTGTGCAATACATCTTACATACTAGAAAATGAAATTCAGATAGAACATAATGCCCTACAATAATGAAACGGTACAACTGGAATACATCTTACATACTACATGAAGTCGTCATCGTCATCCTCCTTGATGCAGCCCTCTTGCCCTTCGACGATGCGGTCCTTTTGCCATCCGTCGATGCAGAACTATTGCCCTTCGAGGATGCAGAACTCTTGCCCTTGGACGATGAAGAACTCTTGCCCTTCGACGATACAGAACCCGGAAGCGGTGGCATGAAGATATCATCTTCGTCCTCGCTCTCCTCAATCCATAAAGATGGATTATTTGCTGACATCCTTCTGAAAGATTCACTCTTCGGCACCATCACCTTCTTCCACCTTTCATGCAACATAAGAAGTTCTTTACGTACCTCCTCATAGGTCCTTTGAGGCCACCCAGACCTACGTAATTGGTGAGCCAACTCATTCATTATGGTGTCACTACCGGTGAGTTCATCCCATGGAACTATCCTATTGTCCATCCTGAAATCAGTAACTAGACTCGGAAGAGTCCTGCTCATCCCAGGGTGAAAACTACGATCGAATGGATAATGGGACATCTCGACTACACTACACTGGAATGCTTATCCACCTCCGCCTGAAGGGGGGTTTATAGGTAGAGAGGAGAAAATGGCGGCAAGGGGTTGGCAGGAAAGGGTTGGCGGGAAACGGGTGGCGGGAAGGGGTTGGCGGGAAAATACTTTGGCCAACAGTTAACAGAAAAAGGTGGCCCAAGGGTCTTTTCGGCCTAAACTTGACAAAAAGTACTTTTCGGCCTACGATTGACTAACAAGTACTTTTCGGCCTACACTAGGCCAAAAAGTCCTTTTCGGCCAAAGGGTGGCCGAAAACACCCCTCTTCGGCCAGCTTTGCACCTTTTCGGCCAAGGCATGGCCGAAAACCTTATTTCGGCCTAGAGGTGGCCGAAAACACCCTTTTCGGCCAACACCTGGCCGACGGGGTGCTAGACTTGATATTTCTCCAAAGTATGCTGTAGTTTCCGAATTTGCTTCAAATAACGTGATAGTTTTGAAAAAAATCCACTTACGAGGCATTGATTCCTTCAATCCTGACGGCCATCGGTTGCGGGACGAGGCTGTTTCATAGGTTGCGGTTCCAGCACACTCCGCCACGGAGACCATCGCCGGCGATCGGCGCCGGAGGGAGGAGCGCTGGGCGCCTATGCCACGTCGGGCATGCGCCTCTACTGCGGAGGTCGGTGCCGAGCAGCCGAGAAGACAAGGCCGAAGTTGACGACGAGGCGAACGACGATGGCGGCCGTGCATGACGACGATGCCGGCGGTCATGCGTGATGATGATGAGGCAGACAGCACCAGTGGCCGCGCATGGGGATCAACGACGACGTCGCAGACGAAGCCTACTCGGCTGGGCCGAGGTCGGAGACGACGATGAGGCGGATGGCGCTGGTGGTCGTGCGTGATGACGATGAAGCGGACGACGCTGGTGGTCGAGTGTAGAGGCATAGTCGGCTGTGCCGAGGTCCGAGACAGCGACGGGGCGGACGATGCCGGTGGCCCTGCGTGGAGGCACAGTTGGCTTCCAGCTTTCACATCATCGCTCCTGAAGGTCGATGATTCTCCTTGTATGTTCTTGTATGGATGCCTGTTTTCCTTCTGTCTTTTGTTTGCAATGCTTTGCTCGTGAAGATGAACAGTACAAATAACGTGTTAAAACGTGAAGATGAAATCGAATAGAGGGCACCGGCGGGAATTGATCCGCCGCCGGCGGTTGAAGAAATGACCATCTGCATCATGGTTCGATAGACGCCATGCCCCAAGGTGGGCGCCAACTGTTGTGGGAACGACTCCGACAGTAAGAGAGGGGTAGGATAACGGAGCATGATCTATCGAGATGCATATGGGTGACACGGTGGTTTTCGCGAGTTCGGGCCTCTCACGGTGGAGATAACAACCCTACATCTTGTGCTCCGGAGAGGCTTTGTTTTATCTGGGTATATATCCGGAGATTACAATGTGTGTGTGAGAGAGAGGAACGGATCCCCATGCCCGAGCCAAGTCCGGAGACTAGAGAGGGAGAGAAAGAGGTGGAAGAAAAAAGCTCCCTAGTCTAGTGGTGGGGGTGGCTTATATAGAGTGCGCCACCCCCTCACCTCCTATGTTACAAAGTGGGGCATGAATGCCATAATGCCAGCCCACTATCAAGCCCTCACTATTAGAATGATGCCTACTGCTTTACTGCCTGCTGGTCTTCGTATATCCGAGTGAGTCGTACGGTCGAGTGGTGAACTGTCATTCGAATGGATGGTATGTTGCTTGGTCGAGTGGATAGTATGCTGCTTGTCCGAGTGGATAGTATGTCTGTATGAAATTTACCTGGACCCACATGTTGTGTGGACCCCATGCTTCATGATATTTCGACCCTTCATGGGCCTACCTGTTATATATATATCCCCAACACTTGACACATGAGTTTATCAACTCCCAAGAAAGAGATATATAGCTAAATCGATCTCCAAGATTTCTCTGTCTTTGTGTTTGTTTGTAATTAAAATTGATCTCCAAGCTTTTTATGTCTATGTGTTTGTTTATGATCAAAATCATATAGCATGACCAAATCAATTGCACCTGATGATCCTGTGATGGCGCTAGAGAGAAATAAATCTACCATGAATTAGAATATACCTGCCCAGGGGACATGAGATCCAGTACAGGACCACACCTCGCTAACCCGGCTTCCGACGAGAGAATCAGCCTCACTTCAGGGCATGGCCGAGCCAAGATCATGAAGACAGAGCACCACTTCTCCGCCACCATCGCCCCCACGAGCCACCAACGGAACCACCTCGAGCCACTGGTCACCCTAGCCAAGGCAAGCTCAAAGACGAAGCCCATGCAGGGAATGTGACGTTGAGCGCCACCGTCACCTGATCCGGGAGACCGGGATCCAAAGTTTCCTCCGAAGCAGACAGGAGGGAAGACGCACACTGCACCACGACGCCTTCAACAAGGGGACGGCGCCCACAGGCACCGCCGTCGTTGGCTACGACCGAAATCGAAGCCCGGCATTACGCCGGCAGTGTGCGCGCCCCAAAAGCCTGTAGCCTGCTAGTCCTCCTAGAGCCAAATCCACAGAGCAGAGGAAGCACGCGCCGCCAACCGACGAACAAAGACCGCCGCGCCATGCGGAGCCTCCAGATCGGGGGAGAAGCGGGGGCGAGCGAGAACCGCACCTGCTTTCATGCCTAGCCCACCACACACCTCGTGCGTGGAACCCCGGCGCGCTCACCCACACCCCATTCCGACGTTCCAGCTCGTGAGAGAGCTGTCAGATCCGCCGCCGGTGAGCGCACACCCAGGCCCGTGCGCGGCAGACCACAGCCGAGGCAGATGACTCTGCCGCAGGAAGACGCCGCCCTCACAACCGAGGGACCCCCACTCGCCACACGCGCCGATAGAGGGACCGCAGGCAGGGCCGCCGAGCCGGATCTGGGAGGCAACGCGCCAGCGCTCGCCCCACAGACGCGGAGCAGGGGGCGCAGCACCAGCCCGCCGCGAGCACCGCCGCCTTCCCCACCGCGCTCGCAGCACAAACGGAGCGCGCGGAGGGGCGACGCACCGCCGCCACACGAGCCCCCTGCTCGAAGACGAGCCGCTCCAGCGCGATAGAGCCCCGCCGCCGCCGGATCCGCGCGGGGCTT
>LR880971.1:46153026-46163789 GCA_904067115.1 Aegilops sharonensis | reverse complement strand
TGCGCCGCCGCCCGAGTCGCCCTGGGGAGGACGACGCGGGGGCCGGGTCTCTCCGGGGATCCCCACCCCAACAATTAATCTGTCACCGGCCGGCCGGAAACGCGCAATGTATATACGCTCCAACCAAACATCACGCATGTGTTAGAGCTGGCTTCCTGATTGATTCTCGGTGACAAAGCTCCGGCCGGACGCATAGCGTATATGCGTGGCTTTCCCGATTGATTTCTCCCGGACATGTTTGCCATTCTAGTTAATTAATCTGTCACCGACCGGCCGGAAACGCGCAATGTATATACGCTCCAACCAAAGCCGCACTGTAAATCAGATAATAGATAGTCTTTAGTCCATCTGGTACGTACCTAGCTCCATGCTATTGGGCTACATGCATGCCGTAGGTCTGGAAGCTCAGATCGTGTATACGCATGTTGGAGGTTGGGTTGACTGGCTGGGTACCCAAGAAACATGATGGCGGCCATTGCATGCGTGAGATCAGACGGAGGAGCCTGTAACCCTAATTTTTCTGTCTTTCTTTTCACAGAGCCTGTAACCCTATTTTTTGTCTTTCTTTTCACAAGGTGGAGTCTGCGATATTGTGTAACTTATCGATGGCATAGGTGGGTAATTATTTTAAAGTTTGAGGTAAATAGATTATTTCATAGATCCATCGGTAGTGATCGGCTAATTAAGTTAATTGATGGCTAGATTTTTCTGATTTTTGTGAGAATTTCTAGATTATTTTCTTCTTTCTGGTTAACCAGTAAACTACTTTTTACATATAATAGATTTTAAGGCTTTATGGACACGTCTCCACGAGCTAGAACTTCTACAGGAAACCCCATGTGATAACTTGTAACCATGTGGTTTGAATGGGAAGGCGCAGTGACAATTGGTTATTCAAGTCTGTGAAAAAAAGGATGGATGACTTGAGAGCAAGAAATATAACGGGCCACTGTTTAGAAAACAAAAAAGATCTCTCCCAAGCTTTCTTCGGCGGCTCGTACTATGCATGAACTCATGTCCTCTGAGAGGTTGTCTAATCGACATAATATGATCCCTCCTTCCAAGTGCAAACTGTGAGCGTGGATTTAATCCTTTTCTCCTTGCCAAGAACTTGGCCTTTGCCACGATCTTGTTAGTACTGCAGGAAGAGGTGGGCGATCTGCAATCTTGTCGGACAAGTGAGCTATGTTTTCATACTTGCTAGTAATGCCTATCAATGCTGTAATGTCATGCTCTCATCAAGATGAACAATGGGAGCTACATCCTATCTACCATCGATCCATAACTCTTCCATTGCTCCTGATGTCTTCTATTCTCAAGGTTTCCAGTTTTCTTTCCTCTCCCTTCTTGTCCTTATCACTATGCATGATTTGCACCTATAATTGATATCCTAATTAAGTCGGCGTTGCCAACATGTAAAAGTGAAACAGGGCAACATGCAGTGCTTGATATCTCTTCAAGTGAAGATAGAGGGATATATATAAAGAACAAACTATTATCAGGACAAGTGAATTGTAAGCATTCCACAACCTCCAGCAGATCATAAGATAGGTGGTGTATTAATCGTCGCCTGTCCTGCATGAAGCAAATATTGGTGCAGAAACGACAATCACACCATCGTCGTCCAAATCATGATTAACATGTGGGACCAGCGACATGGCACATGAGCAGAGGACAGTGTATGATCCTACCGACGCTTGATCGATGCACACATGACGCAATAATAATTAAGTGCCCCGTTCTTTCTTGTATTACTACTTGCTGGCAAGGTCGTGGTCAGACTTCGAAAATCATTGAGATAGTTTGTCTCCATTTGGTTATAGTGCACGTCTCCACCTCAATTCCCAGGGTTTAGAATCACATTTTGTGGGCATGCATGCATTTTCTTGTCTCCAAGAAAACCAAAAGTAATCAAGGAAACCCTAGAGAAAAAAGGCCATGCATGATTCGTGAGTAATGATTAGTCACGTGTCGCTACTATCAATAATAAACACACATCTCAATTCTTAAGTTCTAGTTTTTCTTTTAGAAAAGGAGGAGGACCCCGGGCCTCTGCATCTGGGCGATGCATACGGCCAATTTATTAATTATTCTCACAAGACCTTACAAAGTTATACAACAGTAAGACTAAAGCCACCGTCTAAGCAACAACTGTCGCTACTCCTACCAATTGATGAAGGGGCGCTGATAGTCTAGGCCTAATACCTAACAGACATTGTAGCCAAACCTAAACATCTAAGACCTGAGGTCCCAACCAGGACGCCTGCCGGGTATGGGGCACCTACCAGTCCTGCACACTCCTCAACCAGGCCACCTGCCTGGTATGAGGCCGCCGCAGCCACCTGCCATTAATCCATCTTCAGTGTTGTACTGCTGCACCACCTTGCCCGGCCTCTCTGCCATCGAAGCCACCATGACGCCTGATAATGTCACCCCCCTTCGCGAGTCCATCGCCACACATCGGGCGCCGAGTCCCACACCGCCGAGAAACGCCACCAATAATGTTAGATCCGGCCAAGCCCGGCCAGGATCCGGACTCTCCCCGCGCTGAAACCGAGGTTGCGGCCGCAGGGCCAGATCCGAGCCGGATCCGCGCCTGCGCCAGCCCGATCCGCCGCCACGCCATAGTCTTGCACCGTGCAACCACCACGGCCTAGACGCCTGCCCGCACCGCACGGACGAGAGCCCCGCCGCCGCCATGCCCCGCACCAGCGTCACGCCCCCGCTGCGCCGCCGCATCTCGCGCTGCCGCCACACACCGGGAGTGGAAGAGAACCCCGCCGCCGCCGACGCCCACGGGCTTCGTCCGGCGGCGGCAGGGGAAGGGAGATCTGAGGAGGCGGCCACTGAGTTGAGGCTAGGGTTCGCCCGACGCCGCTCGCGAGAGCGACGCAGGGCGAGAGCGACCTGACCTAGAAATTTGTGGGCGTGCATGTAATTCCTCATCTCTGCAAGAGTGAGTTCATACTAGAAATTTCGGATCATAAGCATGTGCTCTGAATGAAGCAAATGAAATTTTGTTCAACTCTAGAAGAAATGAAAAATCTAAGAGAAAAAAAAGAGGTCATGCTATCAATGATAAGCCGCTATTAATCACTTGTGCTGTCATCAGTAGTAAGCATTTCATCCTGCTATCAATGTGTTCTTTCCAGGACCCACATCCAGAGTAGTGTTATCAACTAGTATAAAAGGACAAACTATGATGTGATAAATAAAACACCTTGTAACCACAGTCCTCTCCTAAAGTACACACTACGGTCCTGAAATGAAAGTTGGTCCCGCCTATTTAATTCCACTACTACAAACATGGTGAAGCCTGCAGTCACACGGCATAGTGAGCGGATCAGTTGGGTCTTGCTAGTAAAAAGTAAGATATCAACAATTTCACGCTATTGTTAAGATCACTAATGGTTGTTTACCCCGAACCTTTGGATCTTTCATTGTTTATGATGTCTCCTATTCCTGTGTTACGTTATCTCCTGTTTAGCAACCAAAGCAGAGAGATGAGCTATGAGCATGATGTATGACTGTTAGTATAGATTCTTAGCTCGTGTGTCGTAGTTAATTAATTAGTTCTACCACAAATGTGGCGAGGCCTACAGTCATGACACAATGTGATGCGCACAAATAGGTGGCCTAGAAAAAGAAAGGAAACTGCAGTTCCATGGCCTTTGTCAGTTCAGTAAGGGCAATTTTTCTCCATATACAGGACCCTCTCTCCACACAGTCGTCCTAGCTCTGTAATTTTTCTCCTAGCCTCTCTCATCTCTGTAAGTGTGATTTTGCCATATTTGACGTATTAAGCTAGTATTGCCAGCATGAAAAAGTTATGTGTTACGTGGAGCTCGATATCTTAGGTAAATATAGAGTTATGCATATATCGAGGACAAAACATTACTACACCAAATGAAAGTTGGTGGAATATTCTACTATAAGATGAATTCCCATGAGCTGTATCTGTAACAAATATTCCCTTCGTTTCCTAATATAGTGCATAAAGACTTTTTTACAGTCAAACTTTCTAAACTTTGACCAAGTTTATTGAGAAAATAGGTACATCTACAATACAAAAAACATACCATTAGATACATCATGAGACATATTTTTATATTGTATTTATTAGGTACTGTAGCTATAGATAATTCTTCGCAAATTTGGTCAAAGCCTACTAAGTTTGACTTTTAAAAAATGGATGTGCATTATATATTATTGGAACAGATGGAGTATTAGATAATGCAGTACTTCTAGTTATTCAATTATTCCCCGAGTATTGATTTGACTCATCAACTATATAATCAGATTAGTTTGATCTTTAACTTTCCAAGCACTGCATATTAATATGTCACTCCCCTTAAACTATTGCAAGTGGATTTCCCTTGACGGTGGCTTCATGCAAATGCCAGCCCAAATCATGTTTTTATAATTCCGATTTAAGGACCGGATATTAGGATCAACCAAAATCGAGGGACGAAATAAGACTTCTCCTTAATATTTATCAACCAGCTCATGTTAAGAGAGGGTAGGATCATCATAGAAACTTCCATCCAGATATAAAACGGAAAAGAAAGATACCGATCAATTGTAGACTCGTCATTGGATAAACAACCAACAAACGCATCAACTGATATTTTGATGTTTCGATATCGACCGTTAGGCATGCCGTCCATAGTGGTTTGGGCTGCTTCTCCTTTTTTGACGTGCAGAAGGAGACGTGACAAAAAAAAAAAAAAAACCCTGCGTTGCTGCTATATTCCAGGACTGGAGAAGGAGACGTGACAACACAAGTGGTCTGTTTTTTGACGTGTACATGCAGTCTCCATCGTAGTTCTCAAGCTTTGTGGCAATGTGAACATCAATTATTGTATCTGGTCCTTAGCTCTCTACAATCGTTAGCTCTCCCACTGTTCCCAATGTCTCCTATCCCCACAGTGTCATGCATCGTTTGATTCTCTATCATCATCTCGTCATCTTTGTACATGATCTTCACCTATTTCACGTGCCAAGCTAGTGATGCAATAGGTTGAAGTGAACAGACACAACATTGCTTGTTAGCCCATGTTTTCTGCTCTTTTAGGTCCGTCTTTCTTTTTTCATGTTGAGCGCCGCCGCCTCCTCCTTCTCCTCCACAAAAAGCTAGGGTTTTTGCCTCCCGCCGTCGCCGCCGCAGGTCCGCCTCCTCTCCGATGGCCTTAGGGCCATGGGGGCGCAGTGGATCTCGGTAAGGGTCGGCGGGGGGGCTCCGTTTTTAATCGTTTCTTCCAGTTTTGTTAGGGTTTGTGTCCTGCTCAGGAAGACGAGACGGCGGCGGCTCCATGAAGATGGAATAAAGGTCTCCCCGCCTAGCCCCCGTTCCAGCGATGCGTCTAGCATCGTTGGTGGGCGTGTGGAGGTGTGTCTCCGGCGGATCTATCTTTGGTGGATTTGCTCGGATCTCGTCGTTGTTCGTCTACGTTCGTGTGTCTTCGGATTGGATTTTTCTGATCTACGTTATTCTTCATCTGCGGCGGTTGCTGTTCTGATGCGCTGGTCCTACGGGGCCTTAGCACGACGACTTCCCGACTGTCTACTACAACAAGTTGTGCCCGACTCCGGTGATGGAGGGGCGATGACGGCGGCGCGCCTTCGGCTCGCTTCAGTGCTGGTAGTTGTCGCTAGGTGGTCTACGGATCTGGATGTGATTTCTATTATTTCTGGTATTCGTTGTACTGCCATGATTGAAGATGAATAGATTGGAAATTTTCTCGCAAAAAAAAAGTATTGATACCGGAAATGCTTCGTGCTACATGAATACAGTTACAACTACCGTCCAAGCCACACATACTTTATAGGAGGATGGGTGGACTTGCATGCCGATAAGACGAGGCATGGGCCCCACCCATGTCCATCCTTCCTGTGTCAACCTTATACCACCTTCAGCTTCTCTCTCCTGGCATGCCCACCAAAGTGACACTCCCCCCCCCCCCTCCTCTTAAATCTTGAAATTTATGAAGGTCTAAAGTTTAAAGCATTCGAAAGATTGAAATTCCAAAAAAATTGAAATTTCAAAGTTTTAAAAAAATTGAAGTATGAAATAAAGTCTTTATGGTCGAATAGTTTCTAATTCACTCCGTATAATACATAGATACAGGGTAGGTAGGACATTAACCGGCTCAGTGTGGCGTTGTACACTAGTTATTACAATCCGTTGAAGGCACCAGTGGGTTAGGGACAAAGTGAGTTCCTCATCCGAAAAAGGGTTTCCCCCGCTTTGTATTCACTAGTAGAAAAACACCTATTAGTCCCGATTCGTAAGGACCTTTAGTCCCGTTTCATGAACCGGGACTAATGGGTCGTTACTAATACCTCCCCACTTTAGTCCCGGTTCTAAAACGAACCGGGACAGATGGTCCTCCACGTGGCGCCGAGCCCAGGCAGGGGGGCCTTTGGTCCCGGTTGGTGGCACCAACCGGACCAATAGGCATCCACGCGTCAGCATTCCAGTGGCTTGGGTTTTTGTTTTTTTAAAGGGGGGGGGGGGTTGGGGGTTTTGGGGGTTAATTTAGGTGTTTCATATATTGTGTTAGCTAGCTAATTAATAGAGAGAAGTGTCCTCTCTTTCATCCGTGCTTGGTCGACGCTACGTACTATATACATATAGCCCTCGACACGCTAGCTAGTAAGAAAATGAAGGGAACCATCGAGTACAGAAGTTCGTCATGCATATCGAGAGAAATGATCGATCGACCTCTCCTTCTCCGAGAGATTGGTCGAACAACTTAAAACAAGTTTTCGTATCATGTACGTCCGACGCTACTGGCTACATACATGTACAATATATAAGATCTCTCAATTACAGTCCCCTAGCATTTGAAATCAACTTCCACATGGTATTCTCCGGCTTTATTGATGACGTGGTCAAGAAAGAATCCCGTCAATTCCTCTTGAATTGCTTTAATGCTGTCTGGTTCCAGGAGTTCATTCCGCGTCTGCCACGTCTAATTTGAAGAAGGGGGTTAATTAATACATATATATGAATGAAACTCAACAAAAATGATGATGTAATAAAATGAAATTATGAATATATTATTAATTGCTTACGCACTTCATATTGTCTTGGAGAGTAGCCCCGCTTGTTTTTCAAAGTCGCGTTGTAGATGAACTCGCACACGTAGTATCCACAGAAATCATTCCCTTGTTCCTGCCACAAGCACTTTACGAGAAATAGAGGTCAATCAAACTGATAATGAAGCATTATAAATGGCATTGATGAAAGTATAACTATAGAATCAACGGGAGATGCGCACAACTAGCTGGCCAGTAGTACTTACTTTCGGGTATATATATCGCAGCTCCTTCGGCAGTCCCGGAGCTTTTGCGATGAACTGTTTCCAAACCCTGCAAGACAAAAAAATAATTATTATTACTTGAGATATCAGGAAATGAACAAAAAGTTGCCGCTATGGTGCGATAATGATCGGTTAATTGAACTTAGTTGCTGAGCATTTCAGTCATGTCCTCATAGGTGCTGGGATCTTTCCGTCTCGAGTCTAAGACGGTTACTAGTCCACGCTCAAGCTTAATCTTCAAAAGAATATAGTGGAACCTGCGCACGCATGCATAACTCATCAATTACATTACTATAATCTCACTCAAGTAATAAGGGAAACCGAATATGCAAACGATCAGTAACACTCACTTGCCGTTATAAGGAAAGAGTATGGTATCTTTTTTTTGATTTTTCATCAACGATTGTAGCAAGTTGTCCTCGGCCTCTTTGACGTGCTTTTCAACCAGAAATACATCTATGATATTTGTGTTCATGAACCCAATATCATAGATTTCATTATTTTTGCACTTGACGGTCTTCAATCTGCATAATATATTGAGGATAATTAATTATAAATACATGGAATGAAAGAGCCGAGCTATATATAGAGACTTAATGACAGAAATAGTACTTACAGGCAGTAGCAAAAGACCGTTAATTTATCAATGGCATTTTGATTGAAGAACGCGAAGAACTCCTCAAATGGAACACACAACAGATCAGTTCCAACGAGGTCGTGCTCTTCTTTAATGTTCAGATACAAACAATTCGTCCCCCCAGACTCTCTGCAGGTTTTCATGTACCAAGTATGGAATCTTCGCATCATCGTTGTTAGAAATTTTTCATCTTTGACGAGAGGCTACCCGTACTCGTATCTGTGTTCGTCCACCTTCATGTATTCAGGAAGTGCATCGTCATGCAGGTAATCTTGTAGATTGCCATAACTGGCCACCATCCCCGGAACATTAGCGACGATGTTGCCGCTAGACACATTGAGCGGGGGGCACGATTGGTTTGCTTGTTCACCGAGCTGGTCAATTTTTTTCTTAGCTGCTCGTTCTTTTGCTCTTTGATGTCTGAGAGTACTTCCCGGCCGGTCTTTCACCGGATCCACTTCGGTCTGCGCGATCTTCGCGTTTTCCTCCTCGGTCCTCTCGTACGGTAACTTCTCTGGAGTCTTTGGAGAAGGACCGTATCTGTATTTCCTCCCGCCTTTGGCTGTACTGCTAGACGCCTGCAGAGCGGATGTCTTCTTTTTTGCTTGCTTACGAGGCGGAGGAGAAGGACTACTACGCGCCGGAGCAGCCGGAGCGGCGGCGGGTCTCTTCCGCCCTTGCTGATGAGGCGGAGAAGGAGGAGGCTGGCTGCTCGGGCGCGCCGACGCAGGCGGAGAAGGAGGAGGCTGGCTGCTCGGGCGCGCCGGCACAGGCGGAGAAGGAGGCGGAGTGCCGCCACGCGCCGGAGAAGGAGGCGTAGTGCCGCCACGCGTGCCCTGATCGTCACTCGCCGGAGGAGGAGGCGATGGAGGAGGCAGAGTGCCCTGACTCGCTGGAGGAGGAGGAGGAGGCGGCGGAGGCGTCCAGTTCGGAAGGTTGATGAGCTCCTTCCGCCATAGGCATGGAGTCTTCACAGCAGAACCCAGCCTAGTCTCCCCTTGACCGGTAGGGTGGTCAAGCGGGAGGTCCTCAAATCCCTCCGTTATTTCATCCACCATCACCTTAGCATATCCTTCTGGAATCGGCTGACAGTGATAAGTTGTGCCGGGTCCACTAGGATAAACTTGTCCAACAGCCGCCTTGACCTTCAAAGTCATCCATCGCGCCATAATGTGGCAACTTTGAGACTCTGTGATACCATCCACGGGATAGCCGGCAGGAGCCGTCAAAACATGCTCCGGCTGAAGCAGCTCGGTGGAAGCCACGCTGCTTCTCCGCTGAGATAGCGGGGTAGCTTGGGGGGAAGCTTCGGCAGGTCGTTTGCTGCGATCTGCTGCTTCTCGTTCCTCTAGCCCCATTACCCTTTCGTGCAGCGCCTGCAGTTGGTCCTGCTCCAGTTTCTTCCTCCTCTCGTGGGTTTTGTAACCCCCTGCGTCCGGAAATCCAACCTTCCACGAAAGGGAGCCTGGCGTGCCTCGTGTCCGTCCAGGGTGCTCAGGATTCCCAAGGGCCATTGTGAGCTCGTCCTTCTCCCTGTTTGGAAGGAACGTCCCTCGCTGCGCTGCATCGATATAGTGTCGAAGCTTCCTGACTGGTATTTGCAGTTGCTCGTCTGTCCACTGGCACTTCTCTGTTACAGGGTCCAAGTTTCCGCCAGCCCCGAAGAACCAAGTCCGGCAACGGTCTGGCCAGTACATTGTCTCTGGTTCGATCCCTTTATCAAGCAGATCATGCTCAGCCTTGGACCACTTAGGCCGGCCTTTGAGGTAGCCACCTGACCCCGTGCGATGGTGAAGCTTCTTCTTCGAAGCATTTTTCTTGTTTGTCACCGACATCTTCTTACTCTTTTCCGATGTCTTGTGGGCCACAAATGCGGGCCGGTGATCTTTGATCTTCTCATATTTGCCGATGAATTCTGGTGTCTTATCTTCCTCGACAAACTGGTTCAGCTCTTTCCTCCACCTCCTCATTAGGGTTGCCATCTTCTTAAGAGCACAAGACTTGATTAATTGCTCTTTAACTGGCTTCTCCGGATCCTCCTCTGGCGGTAGGGTGAAATTTGCCTTCAGCTCAGTCCAAAGATCTTCTTTCTGCATATCATTGACATAAGACACCTCAGGGTCTTCCTCCTTAGGCTTATACCATTGATAGATGCTGATCGGGATCTTGTCCCTAACAAGAACCCCGCACTGAGCAGAAAATGCCTTCCTTGTCCGCATGGGTTCAATCTGTTCGCCGTCGGGCGCGATTTCTATGATCTCAAACTTTTCATCCGAGCTCTACTTTTTCTTCGGGCCTCGTCTCCTTACCGAAGTTGAGATCGATCCGGAGGGCTAGAAATTACAAGGAAGAAAGACGAGAGTAATTAATATGTGTACATATACCAAAACAATGGATGCATCAATTAACTAGTCAGCACGGGCTTAACTAATTAATATATACCTGGCCGGACTCGGTTCGGTCACCGGAGCAGTCAGCACGGTCTCCTTCTGCTTGTACCTCCATTGTGTCACCGGAGCCATCATGAAAATAGTCATCTTCTTGTACCGGCATTAATGGGTCGAAGCCATCATGAACATAGCCCTCTTCTTCACCCAGTCCGGTGTCGTTGAGAAATGACGCAACTTCATCGCTTCCTTGTGCGATTATGTGCCCCAACATCGCTTCTGTTTCTTCGTCTCGGGAGTGCTCCATAGTTTCTGCAAATATTTACAACATGTCAATTATTATTCAAACATGGTACAGATGGATATATATATATATATATATATATATATATATATATATATATGTGGCAAACG
>LR880971.1:46114680-46129432 GCA_904067115.1 Aegilops sharonensis | reverse complement strand
TCTCACGGTCTAAGGAAGAGATACTTGACATTGGAAAAGCTCTAGCAAAACGAACTACACGATCTTTGTGCTATGCTTAGGATTGGGTCTTGTCCATCACGTCATTCTCCTAATGACGTGATCCCGTTGTCAATGACATCTGATGTCCATAGTCAGGAAACCATGACTATCTGTTGACCAACGAGCTAGTCAACTAGAGGCTTACTAGGGACGTATTGTAGTCTATGTATTCACACGTGTATTACGATTTCCGGATAATACAGTTGTAGCATGAATAAAAGACAATTATCATGAACAAGGAAATATAATAATAATGCTTTTATTATTGCCTCTAGGGCATATTTCCAACAATCCCCTCTTCATTGCCCTGTTAGAGAGCGATCACCGGGTTATATCTGGCACTTGGAAGGGTGTGTTTTATTAAGTATCCAGTTCTAGTTGTCATAAGGTCAAGGTAAAAATCCAAGTCGTCCTGTTACCGAAGATCACGGCTATTCGAATAGATTAACTTCCCTGCAGGGGTGCACCACATAACCCAACACGCTTGATCCCATTTGGCCGGACACACTTTTCTGGGTCATGCCCGGCCGCGGAAGATCAACACGTCGCAGCCCCACCTAGGCACAACAGAGAGGTCAGCACGCCGGTCTAAACCTAAGCGCACAGGGGTCTGGGCCCATCGCCCATAGCACACCTGCACGTTGCGAGGGCGGCCGGAAGCAGAACTATCCCCCTTAATACAAGAGCAGGCTTACGTTCCAATCCGGCGCGCGCCGCTCAGTCGCTGACGTCACGAAGTGCTTCGGCTGATACCACGACGTCGAGTGCCTATAACTGTTCCCGCGTAGTTGGTTAGTACGTATAGACCAAATGGCCAGACTCAGATCAAATACCAAGATCTCGTTAAGCGTGTTAAGTATCCGCGAACGCCGACCAGGGCCAGGCCCACCTCTCTCCTAGGTGGTCTCAACCTGCCCTGTCGCTCCGCCACAAAGTAACAGTCGGGGGCCGTCGGGAACCCAGGCCCACCTCTACCGGGATGGAGCCACCCGTCCTTTCAGCCCCCATCTCCGAACAGTATCACAGGTAATGTAATAGTGTAAAGTATATAGTATATGCCCGTGATCACCTCCCGAAGTGATCACAGCCCAGTAGTATAGCATGGCAGACGGACAAGAGTGTAGGGCCACTGATAGAACACTAGCATCCTATACTAAGCAGTAGGATAGCAGGTAAAGGTAACAACAGTAGTAGCAAGGACAGGCTATGCAGCAATATAGGATTAACTGAAAGCAGTAACATGCTACACTACTCTAATGCAAGCAGTATAGAGAATAATAGGCGATATCTGGTGATCAGGGGGGGCTTGCCTGGTTGCTCTGGCAAGAGAGAGGGGTCGTCAACTCCGTAGTCGTACTGGGTAGCAGCGGCGTCGGTCTCGGTGTCTAGCGGAAGAACAGGGGGAAGAAACAATGAATACAATGCAAACATATGCATGATGATGCATGACAAAGCAAAGCGTGATGCTAGGCGTGCCCTAACGCAGCCGGTGAAGGGGGGAAACATCCGGGAAAGTATCCCCGGTGTTTCACGTTTTCGAACAGATGAACTGAAGCGGGAAAGTTGCGAGTTTAATAGGTTAAGGATGTGTGGCGGAGGAACGAGCTACATATCCGGATTCGTCTCGTCGTTCTGAGCAACTTTCATGTACAAAGTATTTCGATCCGAGCTACGGTTTATTTTATATGATTTTCTAAAGTTTTAAATCATTTTTAGAATTTATTTAATTCAACATTATCTAGAATAGTGTTTGCTGACGTCATCATGACGTCAGCGGTCAACAGAGGTGTTGACTGGTCAAACTGACGGGTGGGTCCAGTGGGACCCACCTGTCATGCTCTGTTTAGGTTAATTAGGGTTTAGCTAAACTAATTATTGTTTAAATAAGCTAACAAGTTAATCAGATTAATTAAATAGGATTAATTAACTTAATTAATTCATTAATTAATAAATAAATAAATTCTAACATTTTATTATTATTATTTATTAAAATCGTTCTGGGGTGGGGCCCCTTTGTCATAGGCCCAGGGGGTCTTAGCGGGCACTGGCACTAGTGACAACGGGTGCGGGCACTGCCCGAGCGGGCGCAGGTTATTGGGCGTGGGCACGGGCGCCCGACGAGGCGAACCTGAGCGCGGCATCGCCCGGACGCAGGGGCGCGCCGGCGAGGAGGAGCGGCTCAGGCGCGGCGGCCGGCGCATCAGGGCGTGGCGGAGGAGTAGGCCCGGGGCACATCGGTTACGCGGACTCGCGGGTGCGGCCAGGGGCGTGGTGGTAGGAGGCGAGAAGCCGGGGCGCGCGGGAGGGACGGCCCTGGGTCGCGGTGAGCGCGGCTGGCGCAGGGGAGGCGGGCGCGTGCTCGCGCACGATGGTGCGCCGTGCGGGGCGAGTGCGGCCCTGAGCGCGGGCGCGTTCGATGACGAGCTAGCAGAGGGAAGGGAGGAGCGAGGCGGAGGCTCACTGAGGCGGTAGGGGTTCAGGCAGCGGGGGTCGAGGAGGACGTCGGAGACGTCATACGCAGGGGAGGCAGGCCGGCGGGGACGTCCGGCGAGGTCTTCGGGCGGCGGCGGCGCGGTCGATCCATGCGGTGGGGGCGCGGGGGCGGGGGCGTGGTCGCCGTCGGCGCGGCGAGGGGTGCCGTCGAGGGAGAGGGGACGGCTTCAGGCAACGGCGTGGCAGCTCCGGGGCGACGGCGGTGAGGTGACTGCGTCGGGGATGGGCACCAGCGACGGGGTCGGCGACGAGGGCGAGGTGTGGCCGCGTCTTCAGGAGGGCGTCGCGCGAAGGAGAGGAGGGCGAGGAGGCAACGGCGACGCGGTCCAGCGGCGGAGGCGGGACGGCGCCGGAGATAGCGAACGACGACGGGGTCGCAGCCCCCGATCCAGATCGGGGGAAGTGGAGCGAGTGGGGAGTGGGGGTTGGGGAGCGGTTAGGGTTTCGGTCAGTGGGCCGGGGGGGGGGGGGGCCGGCCTGTTGGGGGGGCTGGGGTCAGTTGGGCCCCGGGGCCCCGGGGGGGGGGGGCGGGGGCGGGGCCGCGGTCGGCGCGGCGAGGGGTGCCGTCGAGGGAGAGGGGACGGCTTCAACCAACGGCCTGCCAGCGCCGGCGCGACGGCGGTGAGGTGACTGCGTCGGGGATGGGCGCCAGCGACGGGGTCGGCGACGAGGGCGTGGTGTGGCCGCGCCTCCAGGGGGGCGTCGCGCGAGGGAGAGGGGGGCGCGGAGGGACCGGCGACGGGGTCCCGCGGAGGGGGCCGGACGGGGCCGGCGCTCGCGAACGACGACGGGGTCGCCGCCCCCGATCCAGATCGGGGGAAGTGGAGCGAGTGGGGAGTGGGGTTTGGGGAGCGGTGAGGGTTTCGGTCAGTGGGCCGGGGGGGGTGGGGGGGGGTTAAGTGGTGGTGGGGTGGGCCGGCCTGTTCGGGCGGCTAAGGTCAGTTGGGCCACGAGGCCCAGCGAGGGGGGGTCTGTTGTTTTCTTTTTTTTTAGTCTTTTCCTTTTTTTTCTTTAATTTATTTTAAAGTATTTAGGCATTTTGAAAAGAGTGATTTCTTTATCATGATTACCTATGCAATAGTTTGCACACTCCGAACATTTTAGTTCTAATATTTGAAAACTTTTATTATTTTGTCTTTAACTCAGATTTGAATTTGAATCGGATTTGAACTAATGCAAGATTAGTAACGGCAATCGCGGTGACATGGCATTATTAGCAGGAAATTACTGTACTTCCTCTATCCATTTTTACAAGTCCTAACCTTAAATTTCATTTTTCCATAATTACAAGGCCAGATTAGCTAACCGATGTGTCATGCTTTTAATTCCCTCTCGTAAGTCATGCGTGCTCCTCCCATTTCCTCTTAGGAAAATGCGCTGGTCCTATTTATTTGCATGCATGCACATCGGTTTCCACCTTGCTTCTTCGTTTCTACCTTTCAGCCAATGCGTGCACTATGTAAGGAGTTATGGTTGGCTGCCCATGCATTTAACGGAGCCTGCATGCAAGATTTACACTGCAGTATGGTTGGGCAAATCCTGCTATTAAAATCTCCTCATTCTTTTGCGCAACTGCCTTGGTATGAGAGATTCAAAAGTTAGGCCCTGTAAAAAAGGATGGAGGGAGTAGCTTAATTATCCGGGCGTCACAACTAGTGTTATATCTAAGGCAAAAAGCATATTAATGCAATCAAAGACGGTGAGCATTTGTTTATTTTCATGTGTTCAATGCCCATGAGCTACGATAGGCATGTTAAATTGTGTGTACCAGCCAGTTCGCCCTGAAAGCTTGAGCTAACGCCAAAAAGTTGGCTGCGATGAGCAATTTCTACATCACTCCCTTGTTCGAACTAGCGCGGGTTGCTGGTGTACGAGCAAGCCTAAAACGTCCCCATTTCTATTTCAGCCGCTTTGTCTCCCGAAGACTTCACTCTTTCAACATGATTTCATTATATCATCATTCCGAATCCACAAGGAAAACAACAAACATTTTTTTTGTATTATTAGGATCTTCTCAGTATCATCAACAGAAGCATACGTATAACTCATAATCGTAACACTTCTTTCATGCCGATGCACGGCTAGTCAAGCCCTTTGTCCTGCGAGTCACCAATGGCATTAATCACCCAATGGAAGTTTGTATTGATAAGATGTTCAGATCCCCGACTCATCCACTAGCTCCAGGTGGTAGTTCACAAAAGCCAGCTCCAAATCATCGTTAGAGACAGCCAACCAGTTTTAACCAGAAGATCCCCAAGATGTGATCAAGGCACATATGATATACTTCCCCGTAATCCTTGCTACACAAAGGACGGGAAGGAACACAAGACTCACCCAGATCAGCCCGAGTCTTTGGAGGGGAGGACAGACATCGACACTCACGACGGTGCTGCCGCCGGAGGAAAGCGAAACCCTAATGTTTACGCTTGAGGGGAAAACCTTTTATATACTTCATTATCCAAGTGAGTTGGTATGAACAAAAAGTTCTTTGTCAAACTAGAGTACTAACCATTTGTTGGGTTGCTAGGATGATAGGTGATTAGGTGTTATCAAGTATCAAACCCTATGCCCAAATCATCAAAGATCAAGCTGTAGCTTTGACGCCTTGTGTCTCTTCTAAAAGAATTATTTCCTTGTGCAAGACGTTGTTTTTGTCGATAGCGAGGCACCATGGATAACATCGTCAATATTGAGGAACTTTAATTTAGTCCTCACTATACAGAGTAGAGTTCTTGTTTTTTCTAGAGAGTCCTCACTAGAGTTGTGTGAGTGGCTGAGTGTGTACATTTTCTCCGTACGTTACCTGGCGCTTACAAAGAAACATCTTTGTCCAACCAAAATTTGAACAAAAGCTCATAAGAGAACAAACAAATTGTATAATCTATTTTCTGTTTTCTTCTTCTTCTTTTTTTTTGTGTAATCATGTCGATGGAAATAAATTGTATAATTTGTTTTATATGGAAAGAAAAGATAGGGAGACCTGAAATTTACTTCTAATAATCTTTTTTTTTTGCATGGATTTACTTCTAGTAATCTACTGCCAGGCCCACGCACCCAAAACGCCCGTACAGTACAGGACTCACGTTCGTGGCAGCGGGTCTTCTGGTGTTCCCCGGATCAACCGGAGTACGTTTTCGGGAGATGGTCACGACAATAATGGCGAACGGCTAATCGAGGGACGGCGCCGAATCGTCTGCTCTCCCATCGTGGTTTAAATACCGGAGGGAAGGGAGGAGGCTTCTTCAACTGAGGAGGCGTCTTCAACTCCCTATTCGCCTCCACTGCTGCCGGCAGCCGGAGCTTCCTCAGGTGATGTTGCATTCTCCTCCTTTTTCTGCAGACTCCGATCGACTCTGTGGTTCCTTCTTTCTCGTGCATCTACTGATTTCTTGCTCCCCTCTCTCAGCACCCGCCACCTGTTCGACGGAAAGCTTGTGATGGCTGTGGAGAGTGGCAAGGACCGTTTGGGTGACCTCGCCGGCGACCTCCTCCGGCATGTGTTGTTGTCTTCCGCCGGACGATGCCCTCAAGACTTGTATGCTGGACACCAGGTGGCGCGAACTATGGAGGCGCACCACCAGCCCGCACTTCAATGCTTACCATTGCCAGCGACTCCAACAGTTGGCGAAGCTGTTCATCCAACTCCGTGGAAACCCACCTCTCGGCAAGTGCGAGATCAGTACCTGCCCTGGCGATTTTCCGGATCACGACGACTCTGATGATTCTCCGGATCACGACTGACTTTGATGGTTCTCCGGATCATGTCAGACTCGCTAGACACCCACACTAAACTGTTGATCAAGTACGCTCTACAGTGCCATGTTCAGGAGCTCCTGCTCAGAGCTAATGACTTTGAGGACGACCCACTAGCACTTGATATGCATCTGATCTTCCATCAGTCGAATATCTTACACCTTAAACAGGTTAAATGCTCTGCACTGAATCTCTCGGGCTGCCCGGTCTTAGAGGAGCTATGGATGGAAACATGGAGCATTGATGCAAGGAAGATATCATCCAAATCACTGAAGCGTCCCTGCATCACCAACCTCTGTGTGCTCCCTGAGGATTTCCGTATTCGGATTTTTGCCCCAGATCTTATTTCACTACAAATTGATGATTTTGATGGTGCGACTCCTTTCCTTGAGGATATGCCATTTCTAGTGACAGCCTATATTGGACTTGGCGTTCAGTGCCATGATTACTGTGAGCAGAACCTGAGGGGTTGTGATGATCATTCATGTATTTGTCATGTTTATCCTGTAGAGGGGGGTTTGCTTCTCAACGGTTTGTCCAATGCTGCCAATTTGGAGTTGATAGCTGAACCTACAATGGTAAGCTTGCACTTACTACCTTTTTTTTACCCTTGGTGTTATTTGCCAACCACAGTTTCTCTTGTAATATCCATTGTTAGACTTAGACCTGCATATAAGCAACTTGCTTTTGTTCATTACAACGGTTTGGTATTTTTATCTATATACAAATGGTTGTCATATCAATGATCTAATAACATAGTATTAATTGCTAAAGTATGGTTATGTCGTGTTTGGTCAGAACTCAGAACACTGCTATGTTTCGGTTATTGGCGATGGAAATCTCGCTGGTATGCCCTGTTTGAGTCCATGAGTTCTTTCTTGCTCCAAGAGTGTACTTCAATTATTTTAGCAGCAACCGTTCGGGTATTGGGCTATACTTTTGGATGAGGTGTTGGACATGAACCTGGTTTAAGGAGTCATGTGGACAAGTAGTGATCTAGCATTCGTGTACATATTTATAACATTAGCACCAGGGTCGGGTCATCACTTTCACTGGTACTTGTTGGGTGCCAGCCGCGGGCGCGTGGTGGCCCTGAACGCTGCAGTGCAAGCCCGAACTCCTCCATGTCCACCCCGGCACCTCCCAGTTGGAGGCGTGCACCAGCGCCATCCTCCATGTGTGCAAACTGCCAACAGACCTCCAGAGTGGTGGAAATAGACAAGGAAATGCCCAAACTGGCCCAGTTAGATTACTCCGTCTTGGAACTGTATACACTGGTTGTAATTAACATACATGTATAAGATAAAATGGATCATGATTATGAGTTATATGTGTGCTTCACTTCATGATAAAGAGAAGATCCTAACACAATAGTTTGTGTTTTCCATGTGGATTCTTAACGATGGTATAATGAAATCATGTAGAAAGAGTGAAGACTTGAGGAGGCAAAACAACTGAAATAGAAATGTAGACATCTTGATTTTTCTAGTTCCTTGGTAACTCGCGCTAGTTTGAACAATGGAGTGATGTAGAAATTGCTCAGCTTAGCCAACCTTTTGTCGCTAGCTCATGGGCATTTAACACATGAAAAAAAAATAAGTGTGCCCCGCAAGGTTTCCAATAGTGGATAGTGCGCTGATAGCGGATTGGGGATGGCGTAGTGGATTTTGGTTAGGGCGATATTGTGGGTGCTAGGTCCATGTAGCGGATTTGCAAAAGCACTTATAATTTTAAGAATTTGTATATATTTCTAGATCATTAACAACAAAAATGTCATTTGCTTTGAGCAATCATGCATTTGGATTTGTAACTTCACCATTTATATCACTATATAAGCATATATGTATAAGTGTACATCATTGTATTTAAGCGTGATAATAAGTAATCAAGCACTTATATAATTCCATAGGCATTTAGTAGAAAAAGGTAATTGGGAACAAATAGTGATGTAACATCTTCGTTATTGTGGTGTAACAACTGCTATTCCAGCCACATCATGACAAACATACTATTTTCTATTGCTACGGAAAAATGTGCTAGATTGGCGCTACCACAATAGCGTCAATATCTCCACTATTTAAAACCCTGCTCTCGCGACTTCACTTGCATTAATAATATGTTTACCTTATAAATATGTCTCTAGCTTCACTACAGTAGGTATCATCGTTACATCATTTCACTTTGTTCTAGCTTGTTAGGTATCACCTAGCTTAGTACATCACATAAAACAATGAAAATGATGCAAGAAAAGAACAAAGGAAATGAAAATCACGTGCGAATAGGAGGTGTCAGTAACATGGGCAAGACCAAACAACTCTGCCCCCTTCACCATTCTCGCAATTGGCCATGCCAGCCATGATGCCCGTGGCAATGCCTCTACTTGGTGACTTGCCACCAATGAACCCTTACGCTCAATGGTCTATCTTCTCATTCACTCTACCCTCACTCCGGTTGCTAATATCCTCATTTTCGCGTATTTTTTCACATCTGTTCGTTCTTCTCTCATATGTTCTTCCATATGTCTATGTTCTTCCATCATGTGAATTTTTTTAGAGAATAGGGTGTGATACCAAGTGGCATAATAAGAGAAAATCATTACTCATGGACAGTTGGTGGAGCATTCATTTATTCTCAGGTGGTAAATTCCATGATCATGAATTACTATCGGTACATTGTTGAGGGATTAAAAATGCATTTCACTCTTGTTGTAAAATGTATACTTCAGCCGAGTCATCTCGAAAGGTCAAATTGACACACAAAAATTGGCTACATGTTTAGTTCTTCATGGTCGAAAGTTTCTAGTTTGCTCCATACAAAGCGTAGTGTGCGAGAGGAGATCAACCGCTTCAGTGATGTTGTACACTAGTAATAAATTAATACAATCGGCTGGCAGCACCAACATAAAAGAGTGAGTTAGAGACAAAGTGAATTAGGTGATGCATCTCATGACTAACTTCTAACTGACTAATCCAAAACCGATGAAACAAATACAACATTTAGTAGAAGTAGTACTAACTTAAGCATTCACACATGAGGTTTATTGATGAACAAGCCAAACGGAAATATGAACTTGTAAGCATGTGCTCTGAATATGAACAATGTCACACATGGATAAGGTCAATTTTTTGAGGAAACATGGATAAGGTCAATTGCGAGGTTCCATGTGACTGTTCTATTAGCTTCTTCTCATGGCGCTTAAATCTGAAGTATTATCGAGTGAAGCATAAAGAGATGACCAAATTTTAAATTACTAGACCAATCTTCCTTTCTACGCATACACCATGTGATGAAGTTAATCATGCTAGGGTCTCTTGGAGTCAACGACCTACTTTGTGTCAGGGTCAAGACACTTTGCTTTGTCCTTGACCTCTCAAACAAGATGGCTCTCCTAGATGAGGTGCCACACTCAATGGTGTGATATAAAATGACATCTAACTTTGCTAGAAGGCTCTTCAAGTTTTTGAATTCTAGACATAAACTACATATTCAATTCATTACGAAGCATTGCCATCACAAATTAATGTGAGTCCTAGGACCGCCAATGGGATCTCCCATCTATCTGCCATCCACTGGTCTTGATCATGATGCTTTCCATTCTTGCGTACCCGGTCTTATGTACATTTGGCTATTCATTTCGTACTAAGCTAATACTACCGGCATGTGGAGTATAGATGACTATGGCTTAGGTGGTATTGTTTGAGATACGTTGTGATCAAACCACTCCTCCAAAATTTGACACTCCATGGTTGAGACTTAAGTTCCTTATATCTTCTATATTACATGTGCCACGAGGGCTCTCCTCCCTATGTTTTTATGCCTCAAAAGGACAGTTCTCTGGAGCAACCTGGAAAAAAGAGGAGGCCAAAATATTGAAGGAATACCTCTGTCATTCTCAGATATTCTACTCCCCCCTCCCTTGCTTTGAAAAGCATGATATGTTGGAGTTCCTCCATATTTAGCATCCCATTCATTCGATTTTCAAAGATGTTGCTTTGTTCATTAGGTCCCTTTTTCGGATCATGCAGGAGAGTTGCATGTATTTCCATTACATAGAAAGAAGAGCACAACACCTAACAAGGCACCGATACAATACTAAAAATAGTACGCCCTGAAAGATATAACACAACCTAAACAACAATGAAAATTACCTAATGATCCATGGCACAAGGGTCAATGACTAACTACCCAGACATAATACTAGAAACCCAAGCAAGAACAAGCGGGGGCCACCAACATGCATGCAAGCATCGGCCATGCACCGAAGGAGCTTGCAACATCTGAGTGGAACAGCCGTGGAAGTAAAAGTGCAAGCCCTCCATAATGGCATCAACCACCAACCCAAAGTAAAGCCACTTGCACTAGCATGGGTGCAAAAATGAAGATGATGGGCGTAAAATCATGATGAGCATTGCTCCAGTGCAGGGGTGAAGACGACCATATGAATGTCGCATAGCCCACCAAGTACTCACAGGATTGTGTACATGATCTAGCCATCCAGAGAAGGGGAATGATGATCCAGAGGGCGGAGATCAACCTAGCGGTATGGAGCGGAAGCCAAGGTTCGGTAAGAGGACCATGAATGTCCAAAATGGCCAAAATAGCAACCAGCCCAGCCAACTCCAAAAGGATGAGGTGACCGGAGGAGGGAATTACAGATCACAATCAAGGGGTAGGAGGAGTGCCAGCTCCGACGGTGGGAGCCTGAATCTGGCCGAGGATGCCAAGGAAGGGGTGTGGAGTACTGTACACCACGATGAGGCCACTGACTAGTAGCGACCATGGTTAACTAGTGGGTGATGGAGCGTTATATCCAATGGCAGGCATGCCGGATCAGGCCAAGAAATGACCAAATCTTATGTTGAAGAACCACAAAGACCGAGGCATCTAGCCAGCGGTGGCCTGGGATGCATGACCAAAGGGAAGCTGGTCTTTCAGATGACTAGGGGAAGGATGTGGTGAACATTATACCATGACAAAATCGATCACCACCATCCACCAGTGAAGGACGGGATGATAATTAGTTCATGGAAACTGCATATGCTGGTTGTAATTAGCAGAACATGTACAAGAAAAAAATGGATTATGATTATGAGTTATATGTGTGCTTCACTTGACAATAGATCCTATTAGCAGAAGAGTTTGTTTCCTGATTTGCATATTGATATTGAACGATGTTATAATGAAATCATGTTCAAAGAGTGAAGACTTGAGGAGGCAAAGCGGCTGAAATTTAAATGCTGGCATTTTATTTTTATGGTTCACCGGTAACCTGCACCAGTTTGAGCAACTGACTGAAGTAGAAGTTACTCAGCATAGCCAACTTTTTGGCATTAGCTCAAGCTTTCAAGGCGAACTAGCTGGTGCGATTTTAACATGCGTGTCGTAGCTCATGGGCATGGAACACATGAAAATAAACAGGTGGTCCCAGAGTCCCACGACTTCACTTGCAATAATAATACTTTTACCTTATAAATAAGGCTACAACTTCACTAGAGTAGATAGAACGTTTCATTGGTTCACTTTGTTCTTGCTTGTTAGCTATTACCTAGCTTAATTACTACACCACATAAAACAATGGAAAAAAGATTTGCAAAAAAAAAAAGAACTAAGAAGTTGAAAAATCACGTGGGAATAGGAGGCATCAGTAACATGGGCAAGATAAAGCAGCTTTGGCTCCTCCACCCTTCCCTCAATTGGATGTTGCGGTCATGGTGCCCGTGCCAGTGTATCTACTTGGCGAATCACCACTAGTGACCCCGCACGATCCACAGTCTATCTTCTCTTTCATGATAGATTTTGCCAGACCCTAAGCATGCCACTCAGCCTGCAGCTAGTTGAGGCTCTTGCTGTAGAAAGAAACCGCCTTGTAGAATGGCGGCTGCGGCAAGCTACACGGCTACACCCAGGGATGGAGCCAGGATTTAGACATAGGGGGGGAGGAGCACACTAAGTTTCATACGCAACGGCTATGTTGTACAAAAAATTAGAGTCTGGTCTATTAGAGATGCCATGGTGTAAACATACCTTATATTTTTTGTCTATTCATTACATTCGCGTGATCAAAACTTGAAACAAAATTGACAAATGACAAAAAAATCACAACACTAGAAACACAAGATAATCTTATGAACTAATAATTTGTATTAATGCAATGTAGGTAATAATGCATTCCAATTCCTTATTTATTGGAATTGGTGAGATGGACCTCACTGATTCAACACAGTCCGAAAACCAGAATTGGCGAGATGGACTTCACTGATTAACATAGTCCCGAAACCTTAATGGGCTGCATGCGGTTTTGTCGAAGCAATTAAAGAAGAGTGGTACACGGGGAAGTTTGAGAAGGATAAATCAGGATTAATCTAGTGCCCAAAATAAACTACCTTTTGTTCTTGTGTTGTCGCTTATCATCCGCGCAATCCGCTCTGCATGTTGGGAACTGGCAACATGTGCGTGGATCGGGCAAATAGCTCCCATGCGACGTCGTTGGTGTGAATTGTCTCCCATGCGACGTCGTTGGTTGTAATAGCTCTCATGCGACATCTGCGTTGGAAAAAATAGCTCCCATGCGACACTGCTGCCTAATCCAAAGACACATGTTTAAAACTCGAATCAGGTGAGCGGGACCCACAGCATGGGACCCAATAACTTATCTAACTCAGCATTGGTCATGTGAGCGGGACCCGCAGCATGGGACCCACTAACTTATCCAGGTCAGCATTGGTACAAGAGGACACCGAGCCGTGCAGCACCCGAGCCCATCCTCCCCCCCCCCCCCCCCCCCCCCCCCCCCCCGCCCCCCCGCCCCCCCCCCCCCCCCCCCCCCCCCCCCCCCTCCTCCCCTCTCCCTCTCTCCTCCCCCCCCCCCCCCCCCCCCCCCGCCCTCCCCCCCGCCGGCCCGCGCCCGCCCCCCCCCCCCCCCCCCCCCCCCCCCCCCCTCCTCCCCTCTCCCTCTCTCCTCCCCCCCCCCCCCCCCCCCCCCCGCCCTCCCCCCCGCCGGCCCGCGCCCGCCCCCCCCCCCCCCCCCCCCCCCCCCCCCCGACCGTTGTTGTTGTTCTTCTCCGGCGACGACGCGAAGCAACACCGTTCCGGGCCGCGACCTAGCAATGTCGAGCTTCGCTTCAGCCTCCCACCGCTCATGGCCGCGCTATGGCACAGTGCCCATGACAAGGTGCCCTGCATGCCCACGTATCGCACCCCTGAAGCGGCTAGTCACAACGACCGACAAGAATGGCAACCTTGGGCGGGAATTCGTGAAATGCGAGAGCAAACCAGAGCAGGGAAAGGTGAGATTTTACTTCTCAATATGCCAATTTTGTTTTTTGTCTCCCAATTTCATATTTGCCCATTTTTCCCCATCGGATTTGGGATTTAGGGTTCATCTTTCCGATTTCAGAAATTGAAGCAACGGACCCATTTTGAGTGGCTAGATGAGTACATAGAGCGGATTCAACTGGAGGGTGCATCAGGGGAGCTCGATTTACCGTTGGGGGCGGAGAAGTTGGGCAAGTTTGGATCGGGCGCGTCTGGATCTGGCAATACCATTTGGGGCACCCATTCCATTGGTGCTACTGTGGGGGATGCAGGAGTGACGGCAGAGCTGAAGAAGCTGAACAAGCAGATGAAGAAACTCATCGAATTGCAGAAGCAGGGCAATTTGATTGGGCAGTTGGACGGACTTTTATGTTTGTGTAATTGCTCTCGCATTTGTTTATGTGATGATAATTAGTCGTAAGTGAATAGTTTGGGCATCATTTGTAATCGTAATGATATGTATATTTGAATAAAAGTGTTGCGATGTACGAATTCGGCATGTCTTCTCCACTCTGTTTCGTTTTTTCAGTTCTTCAGTTCGTCATTTGTTTCAGTTTCAGTGGTAGAGGGAGAAAAGGAAAAAAAAGGTTCGTCCACAGTTGCCCGAAAAGGCCAGACCCATATAGAAGTTAGGCAGGGCCGAATAGAAAATATCCAGGCCCATTGATAAAAGAAGTGTAGCTAGTGCAAAAAAAGTGCACACGGTCATTGACATCGATATATCTTTTCGGCTTTAGGTTATTTCACAAATTTTAAGTTTCCTGCCTTCACCTTTTTTTAGATAACTCATCTGATAATTATTTGAGCTATTTTTATGCATAAGCTATCTTGTCCGATGGTAGGGTCCCGTGTTGTTTCGGCTAAAACAAAAGGTTGGTTCTAGTTAGCAGTCTAACTTGCAGTCCTTGTGAACCAAAAAAAGTTGCAATTGTTTGGTTCTAGTTTATTTCAACCAAGCACTGTTTTTTATTTATTTGTGCTATGGTGTTTTCAAAGTTTTTACTCGTGTGTTTCAACCGAAAAAGGTTGTGCCCCTCTCAAAAAAAAAGACATCTAGTGTGCCCCTAGTAGCATCTCCTTACAACATAGAGTGGCATCTCCTTACAACATATAGTGCATAAAACATAAAAGG
>LR880971.1:46096931-46114215 GCA_904067115.1 Aegilops sharonensis | reverse complement strand
AAACTTTGAAAACACCATAGCACAAAAAAAAAAAAATAGATAGCACGATAGCTCGAAAAATAATTAATAGATAGCACCATAGAGGGGCATCGGGTACCCTAGTAGCATAGATAGATAGAACATATAGAGGGGCATCCCCTTACAACATATAGTTCATAAAACATGAAAGGAAAATAATTAAAACTAGATAGATATAAGACACAGGCACACACGCCCGAACCAACACAAACACAAGCTAGATAGATAGAAAGACTCGCACTCGAACAACTCCTTGGCCCCTCCTCCTTAGCTGGCGCCCCTCACTCGTCGTTCTCCGGCATCTGGTAGGGGAGGGTGTGCATGCCGTTGGGGTGAGGGAAGATGTGGTGGAAGTTGGTGAAGATGTTGTAGGTCGTGAACGCGATAAACTCGCATCCACACCAGAACACCTCGCCGAGGAGGTGGTGAGGGTCGTAGGGGTTGGTGAAGGTGACGTAGAGGCCGATGACGAGGACGTTGGGGTTGCCATCGTACTGCTCGTGAAGGTGGAACATGGGCGGAGTGCCCGGAGGGAGGTGGCGGTAGCCGGCTTGGAGGAAGAAGCGAGCCAACTCTCTAGGGCCCCTCCACCTTGAGATGGCCCACACCCTCAGGCTATTCTCGACGATGACTTCGGCCGGGTGCTCCCTCTCTGGCACGGTGCTAGGGCGACGGTAGGTAGTGCCGTTGAACTGCATGGTGGCTCGAGTGGTGGATTTGGCTCGAAAAGAAGAAGCGGAGGAGGCTTGAGAGATGAGTGTGAGAGGGATGAGGAAATGGTGCCCTTTTATAGCCGCGTTGCAGCCGTGGTCAATGTGTACACGGTGCCTTCTCGATCGTTTTCTCTTCTCCGTTCGTACTGGCATAAGTAATTGCGGGCATTAATTCAAAAACGGCGGGCAGAGCATCCAAAGAGGCACGGGCGGCACAGGCGAGATGCATCGTTTCGTGCACTTGCATTGGCGGTGACGCCGCGTGGAAAACAGGCCCGTTCATCCGCGCGTGACTCTGAAAAAGGAGTTGCACCACCCGTCCGTCCCGTGTCTCAGGTTCAAAATGCATTTGTTGAAATAGCTTGGTTGCGACGTACCTATACGCTGCTCCCCTGCCGTGCTTTACTGCGTCGAATTGTGCATGCAAGCCCGCATGCAAATGGCTAGGCTGTGTCACAGCGTTCACGAGCACAGAATAGCTAGGCTGCGACGTTGCATGGCATGCATGGGACAGGGATGGCCCACATGTCATTGACCCTCTCGCATGTAGCCCATCCCCCCCTCTCGACGTCCGTGCGCGCGCATGCCAGGCTCTGTCGGGCCCGATCCGCTCGGCCCAATGGTCACTGAGATGCTCCCCCTCTCAACGTTATCTGTTCGTCAGAGAGAAAAAACGGTGGCCAATCAGATTGGAGAATCAGGGCTCCCACGGATCGCCCCCGCGGAATCCTTCTAGAAGGCCTATCGGACGGCCGCAGTTTGGCGTTAGGGTTAGATCGATGGTGGAAGTTTGGCGCTAGGGTTACATGGGTTTTGGAGGCAGTCAACGGGGTTTTGAAAGGTTTGACCGAACATTCAAATGTGTATAACTAATTCAATAAAATATAAAAAATAAAAAACCTGCGCATATAGTCTTTTTATGTTACATAGTTACGATATGAAATGATAAACTTGATCTAATGATCTTTGCATGAAAAAACCTTCACAAATTGGACTATCTCGACTGAGGTTGCATAGAGTTCAAAGGAGTGAGAAGAGGGTTTGAGGTTTTGAAAATGCAAAAAAGTCAAAAACCTCACCTTAGCTTCATTTTGGAGTGACTAAGGAGGATCTGAAGTTATTTTTGCATTTAAAATTTTTAAACTTGTTTTATTGCTAACTTTGTATTAAAGGGTGTTTTTCCAAAAATAAATTAAATAATATGAATACGTATTCAAAAAAAGGTGAGACTTCGTATTGATCCTATATAGGTATAATATAAGCTAAGAAAATCTTTTTGGGTGATTTTGAGAAGGTCGAAAAAACTTGCTTAGAAATGGGGTCGTTTTCCCTTACTTTGGAGCCTGTTTGGACAACATTTTCAGTGACTATGAGTTGGACTTCACAAAAAGGGTTGGATTTATGAACTAAAGTGCATAGTAGTACATAAAACAATGCAACATCACAGAACAAACAAATGAACTACAAAAATATTGGAGATAGGTTCAAATTTGAATGTCGTTTCAAATTTGAATTTTATTTCAAGTCAAATCAACATAATCGCACATAAGTTTTCACATGAAAGAACATAAGTTTTCGCATCAAATGACAACAAACTTAAGTTTTCACATCAAATTTGAATGATTTTGACTCTATTTCTTTTGCTTCTTTCTACCACTCGATTTCTTCTCCTTTTTCCACCGTTTGGTTTCACGGCGCATAGTTTGTTGATGCTGATGCTCTTGCTTTTTGGCCCCTTGGTTTTCTTGCCAACTCCACTAGGCCCCCTCAACTTTTGCACCTGACCATGTCCCACTTCTTCAGTTTGCACTTCTGCAGATTGAGTAGATGGCACACATTGTTCAACTACTTCAGTTTGCAACTCAACACTTGGCAGCACAACCTCCAAACATGGCAACACAGCTGTCGAAGCAGATTCGCATGGCAGCACAACAGTTGCTTCATCTGCAACAGTTTCAGATTGCCCTAGCGCCAGCAAAACAGATTCAGTATGCATCACATCATCCAAAACAGAAACACTTAGCTCATTTTCAGCAGTAACAGTTTCAGTTTGCTCCATATCTTTGTCACCAAACATTATCTGCTTAGTGCTCTTCCTTCTAAGGCCATTGAGTCTTGCTTTTTTCACTGGCCAGCATTGTTCAACAACAAAAGGTGGGGCTTTTTCTGCACGCTTCCTCCTAAAATATAAAGCATTTGACTTGGTTAGATACTAGAACAAGTAGCAAAATCAAAAACTTGCAAAAGCAGTAACATAAACATACTTTGGCCTCTGAGGAGTGTAGATGCATTTGGATGAACCAATTCTATGCCCAAGTACCTCACACAACTTGCACCTATTTTTGTTACCTTTTTGAGCCCTTTTGGGCTTATCATTCTTTTCCTTTTCCTTTTTCCCCTTCTTACTACAACCACCTTTCTCAAACCAAGCTTTGAATCTGCTCTGTTTTGGCCTCCCAGCCTTTCTTCTAGTGACAGGGGGACACAAGGTAAATTCTATTTCCACCTCAGGCCACTGAGATAGGTCAGTCAGTGCAGGAATTGGACTTGCATATGCAGCTTTGAATTTTTGTACTGAATAATACTCATGCAAATATGGGTGCATATTTAACCTGGGTTTAAATGCCAAAAAAAGTATGGAATGCTCACATGGTTTTCCAGTGTGTTGCCACTCTTGGCAAGTGCACTCATGCAACTCAGTATTTACCACATGCCTCTTGCCACTCTTTGTATCTCTAACTTCAGCACCCCACAAGGAAGATTTCTCAACAGATAGATGTGAAAGATTTGTACTCCTGTTGACCACCTGTTGTACCACTGCTGGAAGCTTGTCCCCTTCCAAAATATTAGCAATTTTTCCTCTCAACTCCCACAAACGCATGATCATGATCCTTATTTGGTCCACCATGTCATGCACAGGCAAGTCTTTCAAATCCTTCACTTTGTTGTTAAAACTTTCTGCCAAGTTGTTATTGATATGATCACATTTTATGGCGGTATTAAAACCTGATCTATACCACAACAGAGAATGGTGGGTGTTCAACCCTGAAGCAAATTCATTATCACTACATGATGCCAATATCTTACCAAGGTGATAGGAATGTGTTTGTCCGGTGTAGGATCTTGCTGCTGGCCACATGCGCCCAAATTCATCTCCTCTGAATTTTTTTATCAAATTCATCCACATATGTCCAAAGCACTCCCTCTGCTCAGCATGGGGGAAAACATTTTTTACTGCATTTTCCAACCCTTTACATGCATCTGTGTGGATGGCCAAAGGAGAAACTGGCCCTATGCATCTTTTCAGTTGCATCATGAACCATATCCATGATGCCTTTGTCTCTGATTGAAACATTTCTATTGCAATTGGGAACATCCAGTTGTGTCCATCTAGAGCATTACATGCAGCCAACTGACAGTTCCACTTTCCAGTCAAAAAAGATGAATCTATGCTCAAATATGGACGACAACCTGCTTTGAATCCATCTATGCAAGGCTTCAAACACATAAAAAACTTGCTGAATAAAACCTTGCCATCCTCTGTTACCTCTGTATCTATCTCCACCACACTCCCAGGTGACCTCTTCTCCACCTCTGCTTTAAAACTATACAACATCCTAAATGTATTTGCCCAGTCACCATACAATGATTTCATGGCCCTTTGTTTTGCTTTCCACGCTGTGGTATATTGCAGCTGGATGGGGTACAGCTTCTCCAAGTCAACTTTAAGCCTCTTTGCAGTAGTGTTTGGAGTCTTGGCTAAAATAGGAGTAATCTTCTTTGTAACCTAAAGCTGTGATGTCATCTTTGAAACTCTCTGTGAAGTGGTCATACATGTATGCTGGTGTGGTATTTGATTTACCCTTACTGTACTTCCATCAGGTTGTAGTCTGGCAGACAAGTACCATTTGCAAGGATTGCCACCACCATCATAACCTTTGCACCGAGCATAAATTTCTTTCGATCAGTCCACATAGTCTTGGCATCAACATCTTTTTTCACTGCATAGGTCCTGAAAGACATCCTAAACTCCTTAATGCTTGGCCACAACTTTCCCACCTCAATAACTGGGTTCTCTTTGTCATACAAACAAACCAGCTCATTATCATCTGCATCATCCACATCATCTGCAGCCTCTCTCATCAGTTGTTCTTCATCCTCATTTGCATTTCTAGGGCCTGTGTTATGATCAGCAGGCAAAGAACTGTCATCCTTCAACTTATCTTTGTCATCAACTTGAATGCCAAACATTTCGGCCATATCAATGTCAGATATTGGTGTAATGACCAAATCGGTTTTTTCATTCAACTCTACTACATTCCAGTCAACAACAATCTTCCTAGCACCATGGGTTCCCTCCTCTCCATCTGCATCAATCCCTGTATCTTCAGCTACAACAGTCGGTTCAGTCAACAATGCCAACATCTTCTTTTGTGAAACCCATTCATCATCTTCCACCTGTACAACCATCTTTGAAGGCACATAACCAACTCTGGAATGAGTTTGCAGATCAAGTAGCTCTGCATAAAATGTTACTTGTTTGCTTGCCCACCCTTCTTGCTGATCAATTTCAGCAACCATGGATTCTCCATCTTCAATTATCACATATTCACCATTATAGTTATCGAAATGTTGCAGAGATACCTCTTGTTATGGACCCCAAACAATAGTCTCCCCAATTCTCTCCACCAATTTGCCCACGGCCTTCTCCTTCATGCTCTCCAATTCCTGGGGATCAACATCTACAAATTCGACATCCAACCTCACGGTGGTATCTCTATCAGTGTCTAGAACACTGCCATCACTGAGCTTGGCTTTAGAGGGAAAAATTCCACTATAATTGCGAATGTGGTGGCAGAACCTGAACCTCCCCTGTTTTGTCAATGGCAGGCAGCGACAGTCACTACCAAATCGAGTTCGATTCTAAATCGCCAAGAAAAGAGGGTGGTATTAATGATTTGAAGCACTGTCTCCTCGCTCCATCTCATCCAGCCCTCGCTCCATCTCCTATTCAATCGAGATTCTAAAACGGCAAGAAACAGGGGCAGCATGAGGCCACAGATTTATCCAAAATTCAGTGGAATGGGAGTAGTGTTTGGAAAATACTCACTCGCAATAGCCGCTGCAGAGAAAGGCGCTCCACCACCGGGCCGCAGAGAAGAAACGGGCAGCCCCCGGATCCAATAGAGCCCGATTCTAAATCACCAAGAAACAGAGGGGCAGCATGAGGCCACAGATCCCCCAAAATTCTGGGGAGTGGGACTAGGGTTTCGGGCTCACCTCGCAATAGCTCTGCCGCTGCCGTGCGCTCCACCACCGCGGAGAAGAAACCGCTGCCGAAGAAGATGCTTACGGCGGCGCCGCTCGCCCAGTCCAGCACGGGCGAGTCGAGCACGGTCACACAGTCACCGGTCGAGTCGTGGACGGTTGACTCTGCTACGTGGCCCTAGGTGGACCCCACCAGTCAGAGCACATAACCCCCAGTGTCCTAACCAAACCTCGGCCTAACTAACAGCCAACTAGCCGCGTAAATGGGTTGTCTTGCTTGAGCTATTTATGCGTTGGGAGACGTCGCATGAGAGCTATTACAGCCAACTACGTCGCATGAGAGACAATTCACACCAACGACGTCGCATGGGAGCTATTTGCCCGCGTGGATCAACACCAACACCCACTCACCATCTTTGTCGCCAACTCTGGCTCCCGCTGTTCGGGACTCCCCTGCTCGGAACGAAGCCTGGAACCATGTGGTGGGGCTGGGTCTCGGCCTGATGACCCTGCGCATCTCTGCGCCTCCTGTATTGGTTGTGACGCCCGACTGCCTGAGCCATCCCAGTCGGGCTCGCCGTCCCTTGCTACGGCTTCGTCCCCGCGCACCCCCATGGCCAGCCCGCTGCCCAGTTCGGCGGTGCTGCCCGGACGCTGCTACTTCAGTCCTCTACGCTGCGCCATCTACTGCGGCACCTACGGGGAATGCTGCAGCTTCGGTCCTCTGCGACGCGCCATCTGATGCAGCACATGCGGTGAGGCTGTCGCGCCCTCCTTGCAGCTCTCCTGGAGTGGCTGCGGGCGATGGGCAGTCGGGCTCGGGGCCCCTGGAAGGCTTCATGGTCTCCATTCAGGGTGGACGACACGGTCCGGTCCCGCGGTCCGGCTCGTGGCCCGCTCGGCTCGGGCCGGCTCGGTCCTGGCCCGCTGAAAAAATCGGCCGGTCCGAGCTCAGGAATCCAGCCCGACAAAACTTCGGTCCGGTCCGGGCTTTAACCGAGCGGACCGAAGAACGTGGCGAGGGCATGGCGAGAGCGTGGCGGGCGCGTGGTGGGGCGTGGCGGGGGCGTGGCGAGGGCGTGTCGGGGGCGTGGCGGGGTCGTGGCGAGGTCGTGGCGGGGGTGTGGCAGCCCAGGCACGGCGGGGGCTGAGGAAAATGTCGCCGTTCATGTCCGCCGCCGCGGGGGGCCGTCGTCAGCGGGGCCCCTGGACTCGCTGGCCCTGGGAAATATGTCCACTGGATGCGCCTCACTCGGATCTATCGTATGCACCAACGAACACGACGTGGGAGGTCCTGCATCGCCGCATCGGGCATCGTCTTTTTCATCTCCGTCCACCGGCCGTCGTGCCAAATTCGTCGCCGATGAGCTCGCTCTGGTGATCTTCTTGGCTCCTCTATCTCCGTATGGAACTTCCAAAGCTGCCTGACATCTCCACGACGAGCCCCGCTGCCTCCAGCGCCCTCCCCGCGTCGCCATGCTCCAGCGCGTGCTCTGCGTGAACTCTGGCCAGTCCAAACGAGCCGCTCGGTCCGGCTCGGGCTTCGTCCCTGCCGGTCCGGTCCGGTCCGGACCGTCGACGGCCGGTCCAAAGGACGGCTCGGTCAGGGACCGGACCGGCCCAGACCGTGTCCACCCTGAGTCTCCATCGTAGGCGAGCCGCCGATGTCCATGCCCCTTGCCACCACGTACGAAGGAGCCCTAGCAACCCACCGCTACACCCCTTACCACCCACACGACCAAGGAATATAGCCACCGATGTCGCCATGATGCCCGCCAGAGAGCCAACCATGCGGACCGCCACCCGGAGCCGCTGCCCTGGCATCCATGTCCCCAAGATTCCGCCTACTTTCCCATCACACCAAACCACTTACGGAAGGAAGAGTCTAAGGCATTTCTTCAACTCCTAGCCCGATATCAACCACCCGGTCACGATCGTCAGGCTATGAAGCCTAGTGCCTGCGTCCACCTCCAGCCCCGGTGGACTTGGTGGACACAACCTAGTGATTGCCCACAGCAACCGCTGAGCAAGCCTTGACCAAGGCGAGCCCGAACGACGCCATGCCCGTGGTCATCGGCACTGATACGTCCGACGGCACGACAACCCTCCAAGAGACGCCTCGATCCAATCCCGATGCCATAACATGAGAGCGCCACTCCAACCAACCCGCATGATCTTCCATTGGCATGAATGGAGGTTACTTAGAGAAGGAAAGCCCGACTCCAAGGCGACCGAGCGCCGGAGCACGCAAGCGCAGTAAGTATAGCATGGAGAAGCCAGCGCAGCCCAATTCAGATCTGGCACTCCAACTGCCCGCAACAGTCGTTCACCACCAAAGACCTCCACCCACCAGCCACTCCCCAAAGCCACACGCCCGCAGGCGCGAATCACGGCAACCACCGCCCAGCCCCTGCACGTGGGTGGGACTAGGATAGCCCGTTGGCCAGTAGCCCGCATGCACCTGCCAAGTCCACCATGCACCTGGGCCAGGTCGTGTCGCCCGCGTGCGCCGGCCCTAGGTCTAGGCGGCCGGCACCAGCATGGGCACACCGGCTACCTCACCGCGATGCCCTCCACGTGGACGTCGTGCCTAGCTGCCACCGCCACCAACACTCCATGCCACGCCGCCGTGCCCCATGCACGCGCTGTGCTACCGCCGATATCTGACGTCCCACGCCACCAGCTTCTAACCAGGAGGGAGAGGAATTGCCGACGCTGCCCTGGCCGATCGGGCTTTTCCCGCCAGCTCACGCCGACGACGGCAAGAGAGGAGGGAGGTGCGTTCGCTGCCAGTTGGGTGTGGCTCTCCTCAAACGCCCGCAGGGGCTACTTGAGGAGAGAAAGGGGGAGCTTTTCCAATCCATGAGCATCTACTCAATCGTTGCCAAACTTTTAGTGCATATCTTTTTTAACGGCCAAAATTGTAAATTATGATCAACTTTATCAATATTTACAATACTCACATCCACCGGATGTCACCATGTCGGAGGCCGGAGCCACCATTCATTCGGCTTTTAAGGTCCGTTCCAAGGCAAGAGCCACAACCAGCTGTAGGCTCAGCTAGATGTTGAGAGTCCGACAAACTCTACCATGAAATGAGCATATGGGGTCCCGTGCCGACTCACCGAGTGGAGCTGTTGGTACCAACACCACAACTTCCACGACCAATTGCGAGAATGATGGATGTGGCTAGGTTGCTTGATCTTAACAAGGATGAGATATCACTAGTAGAAAAGAGGGCTTTGGTCCACTCCAGGTTAGCCCATTAGTCCCGGTTCGTGCGCCCAGAGGCCACGTGGGCCATTTGTCCCGGTTCGTCTGGACCTTTTAGTCCCGATTGGTGCCACGAACCGGGACTAAAGGGTACGATGCTCATTAGTCCCGGTTCGTGGCACCAACCGGGACTAAACGGTTAGACCTTTAGTCTCGGTTCGTGGCACCAACCGGTACTAATGGAGTTTGAGGCATTAATACCGGTTCATGGCACGAACCGGTACTAAAGGTTCGATTTTCAAACTCTACCCCCCCCCCCCTCGCCTTTTCAGTTTAAAAAAAATAAAAGAAAATGATGAAAATGTCAAAAAAAAAAGAAAATCAGTTTCCCATGTGATATGTGGTCTAGTTGTTGGGAAAATTTGCAAATATGAATTTTGACTTTATTTGAAAATCTCTCGAGAATTTGTAAAAATGGGCATAACTTTTGCATACTAACTCGGATGAAAAAAAAATTTATACGAAAAATCATCTACTCGAAAAGTTACATCCAGATTTAATTGGAGGAACCCCGTTAAACATTTTCAAAATCCTCAAAAACCTAACAGAAAAAAAGTTACGGGCCTTTTTAGATCTAGAGTGGAAAAAATTGAAAAAATTTCAAACTGTGGTCAAACAATGGTCAAACTAATTATTCTACAATATTAGTGTTACTAAATAATTATTTCAGTTATTTTGAATTTTGGTCAAATATGGTCAAACTGTGGTCAAACAATGGTCAAACTGTGGTCAAACAATGGTCAAACTAATTATTCAAGAAATATTAGTGTTACTAAATAATTATTATTTTTTAAAACAATAGTTTCAAACTCAAACAGTGAAATGTGTCACTTCATGCTCAAGCAAAATTCCTGAAGGTTAATAGGATTGACATCTTACTATTGTCAGAAAAACAACAAGTGTAGACTTGGAAACGAGGGAGAATAGAACCCGGAAGTTAAGCGTGCTCAGGCTGGGGGAGTGGGAGGATGTGTGACCGTTTGGGAAGTTAGATGATTTGAAATGATGAAGGGTGATTAGAGATTAAAGGATAAATTGAGCAGTGATGAGGGGTGGTGTTTAGAGATTAGAGGTTAAAATAGTTCAGAAATTTGAAAATAAAAAAAATTCAAAAAAATTTAAAAAAAGAATCGTAAAATTTCCGGGATTAAAGGGCCTTACCAACCCGGACAAAAGCCCCTTTATCTACTAGTGTATTGAAGCTCGTCCGGTTTTGACCACCCATTCTTTTGGTTTTCTAGCTTGTTGCTTGTTAATTAGGTCATTGAAACTATATACGTTGGTTGTAATTAGCAGTACATGTATAAGAAGAAAAAATATTTTGAGTTATGAGTTATATGTGTGCTCGCTTGACAATACTGAAAAGATCATAATAACACAACAGCCTGTTTTTTGTTTTCCACGTGGATTCTCAACGATGATATAATGAAATCATGTTGAAGAAGTGAAGAATTTAGGGGCAGCTGAAATAGAAATGCAGATATTTTAGCTTTGCTCGTTCGTGGGTAACCCACGCGAGTTTGAATGGGCTTAAGAGCAAGTACAATAGAGCTGAGTCAGCGGGCTATAAGAAATAAACTAGTATATTTCTGTTTAGTTGGAGGAAAGAGAAGAGGAGAGGGAAGGTAAGCGGGCTCTTCGTGAAGAGCCAGCTCTAGCACGTGTTCCTAGGCATTTTGTGAAAATGAAATGTGGGCCACATAATAAAAAAGTAGTACACTCTTTTGATTTCTACTATTATACATGTTGGCTATAAGATGGGTTGTAGATGACATAACACTGGCTTATAGCCAGCAGCTGGCTATACCATTAACCATGCTCTAATTGGAGATTGCTCTGTGTAGCCAACCTTTTGGCATTATTTAGCTCGAGCTTTCATGGCGAACTAGCATTGAACACATTGAAATAAGCAAGTGCTCCGCAACTTCACTTGCATTAATAATACTTGTTGCGTTATATATAACACCCCAGCGTCACTAGAGTAGATATCACGTTACATCGTTTCACCTTTTTCGAAATTGTTGGGTAGCACCAAACTTACTAGTAACTCTTGTAGGGGCAATTACATAAACAGGGGAAAATGATTTACAAGATAAGAATCAAAAGAGTGGAAAGAAGTTGTGAGAATAGGAGGCATCAGGAATATAGGTTGAGCAATAGCTTCATTTATTCCTGAGTGAAGTTACGTTAGAAGTTGGGGCTTCATCTTACACAGAGACATGTGTTCAAACTACGCATTGGTTCCTAAAAGTGACCATCCTATCTGGTATGGCCTTTTTACTGTTGCTGGAGGAGATTCTGTCTTGTTTTCTACATGGATTTGGAGATCTGAAGCCCGACGTAGAATATCTGAGACAGTGAGACGTGTAAAGGTTTTCATTCAATAATTTTGCCACCTCGTTTTACTATCTTGCTCCAGAGATTATCCTTTGGAAGCATAGAAAAAGACACAAGGAGGAGAGCCCTCGTGACACGTGTAATATAGATGATATAAGGAATTTAAGTCGCGACCATGGAATGTCAAACCTTAGTGTAGTACCTTGATGACAACGTACCTCAAACACTACCACGGTACCTGAGCCATACTTAGTCTTCTATACTCCACTTTAACAACACGTCGGTAGCATTAGCTTAGCACATCAAATATGTGAGGATGATATAAGCAAACCAATAAGGAGGTGTTTGGTTCGTCAAATTCTGCCCGTCACCTGTTTACAGTGTAAACCGATACCATTACGTGTGTTTGGTGAGACAACTCTGTAATCACGTTCCTTTGTAATCAGTTCCAGGCCATCTATCGAACGATACCCCCCACCCCCCAGCGGTAAAGGCTTCCTTACCGCTCGACTCTGCCCCTCACCCGCGACTTGCTCCTCCCCTAGATCCGTCCCACGCCGCCGCCTCCCGTCCAGTCCAGCGATGCCGCGACGCCGCCTTCCTTCCAGTCCAGCGACGCCGCGCCTCCTCCTCGCCTCGACCCCCTTCGGTCCTCTCCTCCTGGTCCAGCCGCCGGGTTGACCTCGCCCCATTAGTCACCGGGAACGACCACGCCAGCCGCCTCCGACGCCGATGAGGGTGGACCATTGAAGCCGCGTACGAGGAGCACAAAGGCCCATCTGCCCATCTCCGGATCGATCTCTTCCTCCATCAATCTCCTACTGCAGATCTGAAGGTTAGGGTTACTAATCCATCTGTTCTTGATCTTGAAGTAAAAAAATATGTGTGCTTGATCTGTTCTTGATCTATTAATGATCTGTTATAGGTTGATGTCTAGCATATATTTCCATCTGTTCTTGATCTTGAAGTAAAAAAAATGTGTGACTTGGTCAGTTCTTGATCTACTAATGATCTGTTATAGATTGATGTCTAGCACATATTTCCATCTGTTATTGATCTTCAAGTAAAAAAATATGTGTTCTTGATATATTAATGATCTGTTATAGGTTGATGTCTATTAATGATCTATTCTTGATCTTGAAGTAGAAAGATATGTGTTCTCAAGGTTTTCGAGTCGATGAGTCGACGAGTCGCTCGGGGGGAGCGACTCTAGACTAGTCGCGACTAGTCTAGACTCATGGTCGATGAGTCGACATGCGACGAGTCGACGTGAGTTAAGCAGTAGAAAGTAGGTACAATAAAACCAGCCTTGTTCTTGAGTGGTTCCAATTCAGCCCTCAACTCTTCATCATGCAGAACCACCCTTGTTCATGCACAACCAGGGGAGGAGCAGACCACCACCACCACCACCAACAACAACCAGGGGAGGAGAGGAGGAGCAGACCAGCAGCAGCAACAACCAGGGGAGGAGGGGAGGAGCAGACCAGCAGCAGCAGCAACCAGGGGAGGAGGGGAGGAGCAGACCAGCAACAGTAGCAACCAGGGGAGGAGCAGACCAGCAGCAGCAACCAGGGGAGGAGCAGAAAGCCAGCAACCAGGGGCGGCGGCGGCTGCCAAAGAGAGGGTTGGGTCGGGGGAGGGGAACAGGTTCGGTCTAGGTTTCCACGGGGGATGGTTTGGTACAGTAAAAAAAACATATGACAGGCGGGCCCAAAAAAATTGAGTCGTTTGACCCAGAAAACACGACTAGTCGTGACTAGTCGAGACTAGTCGCTCGAGTCGCTCGACTCATCCCATGAGTCGAGTCGCCAGGCTGAGTCGACCCTGCCAGTGTGACTCATAGACTAGTCGACGACTAGTCGCGACTAGTCGAGCGACTCAAAAACAGAGTGTGTTCTTGATCTGTTCTTTTATTAGTGATGACTAGTGGAGTATAATTGGTGGTCTGTCCTTTGTATTTTTCTGATGTGTTCATCATCTGCCTTGTTAGGTAACTAGGCAAATAGATGAAATAGGTTGGCTGGTCACAGAAAGGAAGGAAGGTGTCTTGTTCGATGCATGTTCCTGTTGACAATTGGACCATCTTCTTTAGCTTTCTGATGTGAAATCATATCCTGATACTTGGAACTTTGCATGACCAGTAGATCGACGATGATATCCACATGCATATCAACTAGATATTGGTTGACTGTTCCTCTAGTTTTCTGATATGCAATTTTCCTATCCATATGCAGCAGTTGTATTTGTATATGACTTAATTAGGCTTCTGATGTGCATGTTTTTTTGAATCCATTGTACCTTTGCATGACAAATGCATGTGCAAATGCAATTAGTGAATTGTCTAGGCTTGCATTTACTGGGAGCGAGATCGTTGAAGCTGCAACTATATTCGCTAAAGCTCCAGAACACATGAACATGATGCTTGTGCTTCCAGGCATTCTGAGGAGGGACTTCGTCCTGAAAATGCTGTCCGGTATCGCTTTTTCTAAACTCTCTTTAATAATATGCATTATCTTGTGATGCAGTTTTTGTTTTAGCAAAAATGTTCAGCAACTCATGTGTGACCACATTTTTCTAATATGTGATATCTAGACTGCCATATAAATCTGTATGATAGTTGATAAATTATGCTCCTGTTACATCATTGATTTAAAACACATTGTTTAGAAGTTGTACGTTTGGATTGCATCTCTGGTTACTGATCTCAACCATTCACGTATAAGCTTATCATGTACTATCCTGATTAATACTACTACCCACAGAATATTACTACTGCTACCATAGCTAGCTCCTGGTACATGTGCAACTGCTACAGGCTAATTAACATTTCTCCACCGTCAACTTTGCAAAGTTTGCAGTAACACAACATGTATTATTGTAGTTAACTCTTTGCAAAAACAAACAGCTCTTGATATGTGTTTTTGGCTGGTCATATATAAGCCAAATGTAACGCCCCGGATACAACTTTCCATATTCGTATCTCCAACTCTTGCCTTTTTCCGGAGATGCGATATGGTATTTCCTTCGTGGTTGGGTTTTTGTCTTTTGTTTTTGCATTTTGTTCATGTCTTGCATCTCATAGCATCATTCACATTGCATTTGCATATTTTCATAAAACTCGTAGCCATTCGCAGTTGCCCTTTCTCTCTTTGCCTCCGTTGTCATTTTGTCAGGCCCTTGTCCTCATTGACCTCTCTTGACCCCTCATGTGTGTGTCCGAAACTGCTCCGAACCCGAACTGGGCTGTCATTACCGATGAGTCCGAATCATCCCCAAACATCTACAAAACGTCACCATTTTCTTATTTGGGCTTCGTAGCTATTTTATTCGCGATCGTTCGATTGCGATCGGAGGGATGATATACCCCTAAGTCAACCCACCTACTATATATATAGTCTATCCCTAGTCCATTTTGGACAACCCTAATTTCTAGGGATCCTACCCTAGCGCCGCCACACTCACCTATCTTCCTCGGGATCTCATCCCGATTTAATCCCACCAACGAGCGTCCGATTCCCCAATCAGCTTCTGCCCAAATTTTCCCCTTCCTCACCTCGCAGCCAGCTTCTTCCCGAGATCCCCGCTCCCGTGCGTGTCCAGCACCAAGGAGAGGAGCTCCTCGAGCCCTCGATCCAGCGCGCAGGCGCCCGAGCACCGTCCTGCCGCGCCGGCCGGCGAGCCGACGCCGACGAGCTCCAGCTTGCCCTCGTTCGCCCGAGCACCGGCAGGGCCGCCCTCTCCTTCCCTGTCTCTCCTTTCTTCTTCCCTTCTCCCCCCGTCTCATCTCTCACCTCGCCTCTCTGCAGGAACCAAACAGCGCCGCCGCCCAAGCCGCACGGGAGACGAGCACCCCGCAGCGGCGCCGTGGTTGCCCGCAGCTCCATCGCCGCCGGGAACGAGTCCCTCAGCCCCGCATGGACGTTGTCTCTCTGCACCTCGTCTTCAACCAGCCCGACCACCCGATCCGCGCCGCTCTGCCGACTCGTCTCCGACCCTGCTTGCCGGACCACCCCCGCCTCCAGCGCCGGTGATCGCCAGACCACCAGGACCGGCCTTCTCCCTGTCCTTCTTCCTCCTTCCCGTGCTCCCCCTCCTCTCTCATTTCCTCTCTCTCTCTGTCCAGGAACCCAGGCGACTCCATGGACAGGAGCACTCTGCAGCGGTGCAGCTGACCCCGCTCCGTCCGGCGACCTGCTCGGATCCAGTCGTCCCCGCCGCCAAGTGTCGCCGTCGACCTCCATCTCTCTGCATCGCGCCAAGTCCCGCGCCCCTGCTTCACTGCGTCCTCTGTTTTCCCTGCATCGAGCAGCACCAGCGAGCGCCTCGCTCGACCGGGTCCTGCCCGCGTTGACCGCGCCAATCTCCCAGACCCAGCTCCTCCTCTTCGCCAGATCCAGCGCGCCCTGGCCCAGCTCGAGCGCCTCGCTCGACCGGGTCCTGCCCGCGTTGACCGCGCCAATCTCCCAGACCCAGCTCCTCCTCTTCGCCAGATCCAGCGCGCCCTGGCCCAGCTCGAGCGCCCGCGTGGGCCACAGGCAGGCCGGCCCAGCGCGCCCCTGCCTGGCCTCCTCCCCGCCAGCTTCCCTCAGCCGCATCCACTGACTGGGCTTGGCCCATGGTGAGCGCCCAGTCCACCCAGATTCAGCCCGATGTGTTTTTTTTCAGATCGGTGAATTTAGCTATTATCCCAGGAACGTCTGTTTTACAGAAAAAAACCCTCAATCATCATGCATATAATAACTCCACAACCGTACATCATATGTAAATAATTTATACATGTAAAATGCTTAGAATTTTGTGTAGATTAATAATATCCAACTTTCATCCATGTTTAAAAATGTTTAACATGCTGTTTGTGTTTATTTTGCATAATGCCATGCTAAAATGATTTATTTCATAACTAAATAACCGTAGCTCCATTTTAAATAAACTTTATATGTAAATGGGGTGGAAAAATGCATAGATTAACCTGGTAGCATTACTTTTCATGTTTAACAACTCTAAAATATGTTTTAGGGCAGAACAGTACCAAACCTTAAAATATGCATATGAGGATTTTTCCGGAATTGTTGTTGTTGTTTCCGGCCTCATTTAATCTTGCCTAAATAGTTAGTTTCATATGCTTCACCCCCTTGCCATGTTTAATAACATTTAATATTGTTGGGTAGCCTAAACAAGAGTGAACTAAATAAATGGTTGGAAGTTTCGTCAATATGCAATTCGTTGCATATTGAGCTCCACTTAACTTGTAGTTTTGTTTGTGCATATTGCCATGCCATGCTATTTAAACCGGACATGCATCATACTTGGTTGTGCATCATGCCATGTTTGTGCTTGTTGATTTACCATGTTGTTTGCTTCTTTCCGGTTTGCTTCTCTCGTTAGCTTCGGTTTCGTTCCGGAGTTGTGAGGATTCGTTCGACTACATCCGTTTGTCTTCTTCATGGACTCGTTCTTCTTCCTTGCGGGATCTCAGGCAAGATGACCATACCCTCGAAATCACTTCTATCTTTGCTTGCTAGTTGCTCGCTCTTTTGCTATGCCTATGCTACGATGCCTACCACTTGCTATATCATGCCTCCCATGTTGCCATGTCAAGCCTCTAACCATCCTTTCCTAGCAAACCGTTGTTTGGCTATGTTACCGCTTTGCTCAGCCCCTCTTATAGCGTTGTT
>LR880971.1:46080940-46096462 GCA_904067115.1 Aegilops sharonensis | reverse complement strand
TCCTTGTTGGAACATGGAGATGTTGTTCCTTGTTGGAACATGTTTACTTGTTGGGATATCACAATATATCTTATTTAATTAATGCATCTATATACTTGGTAAAGGGTGGAAGGCTCGGCCTTATGCCTGGTGTTTTGTTCCACTCTTGCCGCCCTAGTTTCCGTCATACCGGTGTTATGTTCCCGGATTTTGCGTTCCTTACACGGTTGGGTGATTTATGGGACCCCCTTGACAGTTCGCTTTGAATAAGACTCCTCCAGCAAGGCCCAACATTGGTTTTACCATTTGCCACCTAAGCCTTTTTCCCTTGGGTTCTGCAGACTCAAGGGTCATCTTTATTTAACCCCCCCCGGGCCAATGCTCCTCTGAGTGTTGGCCCAAACTAGAGTGCTTTGCAGCGCCCCCTCAAGGAAACTTGAGGTCTAGTTTTAGTTGTACGGACTACTCATCCGGTGTGCCCTGAGACCGAGAGATGTGCAGCTCCTATCAGGATTTGTCGGCACATCCGGGCGGCTTTGCTGGTCTTGTTTTATTGCTGTCGAAATGTCTTGTAGTCCGGGATTCCGAGACTGATCGGGTCTTCCCGGTAGAAGGAATATCCTTCGTTGACCGTGAGAGCTTATCATGGGCTAAGTTGGGACACCCCTGCAGGGTATTATCTTTCGAAAGCCGTGCCCGCGGTTATGAGGCAGATGGGAATTTGTTAATGTCCGGTTGTAGAAAACCCGAAGTTGATCTTAATTAAAATACACCAACGGCGTGCGTAACCGTGATGGTCTCTTCTCGGCGGAGTCCGGGAAGTGAACACGGTGTTGGAGTTATGTGTGACGTAAGTAGTTTCAGGATCACTTCTTGATCATAGTTGTTCGACCGTGCCTTGCTTTCTCTTCTCGCTCTCTTTTGCGATTGTAGCCACCAGATATGCTAGTCGCTTGCTGCAGCTCCACCTCACTACCCTGTCCTACCTTTAAGCTTAAATAGTCTTGATCTCGCGGGTGTGAGATTGCTGAGTCCCCGTGACTCACAGATACTTCCAAAACCAGCTTGCAGGTGCCGATGAAACCGTGCAGGTGATGCATCCGAGCTCAAGGAGGAGCTCGATGAAGATCTTGTTCATTGTGTTGTTTCGTTTCAGTTGATCAGTAGTGGAGCCCAGTTGGGACGATCGGGGATCTGTGTAGCATTTGGGGTAGTCTTCTTTTATTTTGGTTCCGTAGTCGGACCTTGATTGTATCTGTATGATGTAATGTTTTACTCATGTATTGTGTGAAGTGGCGATTGTAAGCCAACTATGTATCTCTTTCCTTTATGTATTACATGGGTTGTGTGAAGATTACCTCACTTGCGACATTGCTTTCAATGCGGTTATGCCTCTAAGTCGTGCTTCGACACGTGGGAGATATAGCCGCATCGAGGGCGTTACACCAAACTTGTGCTAAAGTTTTTTTCCCTTGTATCTAACTCCTGCTTATTGGCTCCTCATTGGCAGATGAAAGAAAGAAGCAAGGTTGATGGGAAAGAAGGTCCTTCTCCAGTAATGGTGTGACATAACTGGTGTGTACAAAACCCACCTCATTTTACTATTGTTATATATTTGTCAAAAGTGTTGAAAAGCATGGAGTAGATCTCATCCTTTCCACCATATTTTAGTATATGTTCTTGTAGTATACATCATTGTAGTCTGTGTTAGCTAAGAGAGTGCTTTTCATTTCATTGGTCTTGCAGTATACATCATTTTCCTATTGTTATCTTTGTCAAAGTGTTGAAATGCATGGAGCAGATTCCCACCTTTTCCTTCGTCAAAGTGTTGATGAGAAAGAACAATCATGTTATAGTTGCTATTATTATTTTTCTTTTTGGTTGCTGCTTGTGTGTTTCTTTATCCTCATTTTAACTCGTGCTTATTGGTAGATGAGAAAATAAGCAAGGTTCATTAGAAAATGGGATCAGTGGTGTGGCGTGGAAGATGAAGATCAATGGAAAAGCTTCTTTGCAAGATTGCGAACTTGGCCTTTCTATTTATCCTATAATATAAAAAAAATTAGGGACTAATTATGTAGTTTATTTTGAAGTGTCGTTGAATTCCGAGTTCGTATCATTTTCATTTTAAAAATGTGTAATGTCATTAAAGTGGAGCCAAATTCTGGTTTAAAGATGTCTTTGCATTGGATGAATGCAAAAATATTTCTAAATTGTGTGCTTGTCTGATGCATGTGAAAGCCCATGTTGTGTTCTGTACTGTGAAAGGTGCCTGTTACTGTGTCAAACCAAACACTGTTTAGGTACCTGTTTCCTTTACACTATAGAACCAAACAAAATGGGGTTTGCCTAGTCCGGTGCTGTTACAGTCTGTAAACAGTTCCCATTTACGTTTACGTTACCACTGGATGAAACAAACACCTCCTAAGTGAATATGGTAGAGCCATCTCTTTCGAGAGGTCAAGGATAAAACAAAAGTTGATGAACTTGACACGAAGCAGGTCTAATTTGTCTTACTGTTTGGTGTGAAACGAGGCTAGAAGCGCATGCGTTAGGAGGGGCGCGTTGCGTGTTAATATAGCCACATACGGCGGCGGCGCAGATTACAGGAGGTTAGGATTAGGTTAGGCGTGGATTGATCTCTTAAGCTAACTAACAGGATCTTATCTCAACGCCTTAACCTATCCTAACTATTTACAACACACGCCACAACTTAGCTAGCACGGTTTATACATATACTGTGAATACAATGTTTAACACTTCCCCTCAATCACAACTATCTAAGTTGAGATTGCGTCTAAAGACCTCCAGCTGCCGCAATGATAGTGGTTTAGTAAAGTCGTCTGCCACTTGATCACCAGTAGGAACAAACCAAATGTTTAAGAGCTTGTTGGATACTCTTTCACGAACAAAATGATAATCAATCTCAATGTGCTTCATCCTAGCATGAAAGATAGGGTTGGCAGAAAGATAGGTAGGTCCAAGATTGTCACACCAAAGTGAGGCCGCAGATGAGTGACGAATGCCCACCTCTGTCAATAAATTCTGCACCCAAATAATCTCAGCAGTGGCATTTGCTAAGGCCTTGTACTCAGCTTCTGTACTTGATCTAGACATAGTAGCTTGCTTACGTGCACTCCAAGAAATCAAGGTACCACCAAAAAACATCGCAAAACCCCAGTGGACCGCCGATCATCAGGACAACCTGCCCAGTCTGAATCTGAAAAAGCACTAACAAGTGTAGAGTCTGACTTAGCAAGTTTGAGGCCATGACTCTTGATTCCCTGGAGATACCGAAAGATTCTTTTTACTGCTGTCCAATGAGTACTAGTAGGTGCATGGAGAAACTGACAAACTTTGTTGACTGAAAAACAGATATCTGGCCTGGTTAAAGTCAAATACTGCAAAGCACCTACAACACTTCTGTACCTGGTGGAGTCCTCGGCTCCAAGCAACTCTCCATCATGAAGAGACAACTTCTCTGAAGTAGACAAAGGAGTTGGAGAAGGTTTGCAACCTTTCACGCCCACTCGCTCAAGGATGTCTTGCACATATTTTTCTTGAGACAGAATAATTCCACTGGCCACATTCTTTACCTCAATTCGAAGAAAGAAGTGAAGACTGCCCAAATCCTTGAGCGCACAGTCCATGCGCAGATCCTGAAGAAGGGCTTCAACTGCTCTAGAGGAGGAACTGGTGACAATAATATCATCAACATAAATAAGCAAAAAATGGTTACTCCGTGCCGATGATAAAAGAACAACGAGGTGTCTCCCTTGGAAGCAGCAAAACCAAGAGACTGTAACTTGGAGTATGGACGATAATACCAAGCTCTGGGTGCTTGTTTCAAACCATAGATTGCCTTATCAAGCTTGCAAACATGTCGTGGTTAAGCTCAACTTTCATACCCAGGAGGCTGCCTCATAAAAACATCTTCTTCCAGAACACCGTGTAAAAACGCGTTCTTTACATCTAGTTGTTGCATGCACCAATTTCTAGATATTGCAACTGAAAGAATCAATCTGATAGTAGCAGCTTTTACCACATGACTAAAGGTATCCTCGTAATCGATTCCGTACCTTTGCTTGAAACCTTTGGCCACAAGACGTGCCTTGTACCTGTCAGTCGTGCCATCAGATATCCGTTTTACCTTGTACACCCATTTGCAGTCAATCACATTTCTCCCTCTGACTGGTGGAACCAAGTGCCATGTTTTGTTTGCTACGAGGGCTAAAAATTCTTCATACATTGCCTGTTTCCACTTGGGATCACCAAGAGCGTCCTGCAGATTCTTCGGTTCACCTATGGCACAAAAAGAACCCCAACGAACACAACCATCTTTATAAACCTTGGTTTCAGCAATACCACTTTGTGACCGGGTGTGTGATCGGGCAGGAGGGGGTGGAGCTAGTTGAGCTTGCTATAGGATGAGACGGTTCTGCGTAGAGGACACAACAGAGTCGGATGCAGCGGATGCAGCAGAAAAAGATTCCGAATCGACCTCCTGCAGCGACCCAGGCGGATCCGGTGCGGTGACCGGTGACGAACTACCACTTGGCAGTTCTGAAGTGGTCACAGGGTGGGAGGGGGACCACGCCGCGCCAAAGTCCGCCCGCACCGCCTCGCTGGTGCCACGGGCCTCGCCCAGCCGGCCCGCCAGGGGACCACGCACCCTCTCCCGCGGGAGACAACGCGGTAGTGCGTCCGGCCGGCCCACCAGGGGACAGCGTGTTGGGGTGCCCGCCTGGCCATCCGTCTGCCGGCGCGGATCCCAGCGAGGATTCGCCTGGTGCCTCTGAGGACGCGAACCCCGCGGCTGATACGCCTGGGGCCACTGCAGCCGCCGATCCCGAAGCCACCTGCGGATCTTCTGTGGCTGCATGAGAGTTCTCTGTTTGCTGCATAAAATCATATGAATTTTCACCAAAATCTTCAGTGTTTGGCTACCCTGTTTCCTGCACACTTTCAGCTGGGTCATTAGCATTAGACAAGGACATATGGTCATCAACAAGATCAGCTCCCCCTTGAACAAAGCTAGGGGACGGCAAGAGATGAGAGGGCAAAAGTAGCAATTCTTTGCGGAGTTGAGCACTGGCATTGGAGTGGAGACTTGCGAAGGGAAAAACTTGCTCATCAAAAATGACATCGCGAGAAACATAGACATGACCAGAGGAGATGTCGGGACACTTTTAGCCTTTGTGAAGAGTACTGTACCCTAAGAAGGCGCATTGCTTTGACCTAAACTCAAGCTTATGCTTGTTGAAAGGGCGCAAGTTTGGCCAGACGGCACAACTAAAAATGCGAAGAAAAGAATAATTGGGCTTAGTGCCTAAAAGTTTTTCTAGTGGAGTTTGGTTCTTAATGACTCTATTGGGAATACGATTAATAAGGTAGACTGCGGTGAGGAACGCTTCGTCTCAAAACTTGAGTGGCATAAATGCATGAGCGAGTAGGGAGAGACCAACTTCCACTATGTGTCTATGTTTCCACTCCGCGGAGCCATTTTGTTGATGAGCATGTGGGCATGAAACGTGATGCGCGATGCCAATGCGTTCAAAAAAGGAGCTCAACCGTTGGTATTCCCCACCACAATCGGTTCGCATGGCAATGATCTTACGATCAAATAGACGTTCAACATGAGCTTGAAAAAGACGAAATTTCTCAAAAACATCAGATTTATTTTTGAGCAAATATATCCAGCTAAAATCATCAATAAAACTGACATAATATTTCTGTCTTCCTATAGAGACGGGTCCAGGACCCCAAACGTCTGAAAAAACAAGCTCTAAAGGAGCTGTGGATTCACTAGTTGAACGGGAATAGGGTAACTGATGGCTCTTGGCCATCTTACATGCATCACACACTAAGAGATGATCTTGTTTATTTGAAACGGGAAGATGTTGAAGTCGCGAAGGATCTTCTAAACTACCAGAAGAGCAGGGTGCCCTAGACGTTTGTGCCACCGAGATGTGGATGGTTTGATGGCGCCAAGAACTTGACGTTGGGGGGCACTTTGCCGTCCGGTCACGGGGAACAAGCCCCATCTACTCCTATTTTGAAGAATTGTTCTCCGGGTAGCCTGATCCTTGACAAGGAAGAATTCAGGGTGAAGTTTAATAAACACATCATTATCTCGCATAAGATTATAGGCAGGAAGTAGACTCTAGTCGGCACTAGGAGCATGAAGAATATTGTTTAAGTTCAAGGAACCAGCAGGAATAGATAATACTGACTGACCAATATGTGCTATGTCCATGCCTTGACCACTAGCCGTGTGGATTTGGTCGGTGCCGGTGTAGCGATCACAAACGACTAGCTTCTCCAACTCGCCGGTAACATGATCAGTGGCGCCGGTGTCAAGATACCAGTTGGTATATCCACGCCGTAGGAGTGAGCGGAGTTGGCCGAGCGAGGGTTGCCACCGCCGCCGCTGCCACCGCGCCCACCACCGTTGCGTCCACCGCCACCGCCGCCGCCTGCGGGGTTGGGCACGTTGTTGTTGTAGCTTTTGTCGAACCGTTTCCTGCAGCGCCACGCACAGTGGCCTTCCTCCTTGCAGATTTGGCAGCGCTCGCGGTCACCGTGGTCACCACCCTGTTGGCGCAGTGCACCACCGCCACCACCATTTGCCGAGTTGTCAGAGTAGTTGCTGCCGCTGTAGCCACCGCGTCCACCACCCTGACCGCCACGTCCGCCGCCGTAGCCACCACGACCACCTTTCACAGCGAGGTTGGCGGAGTGGTGAGCGGTGTAGGCGGCGTGCTGGGCGGCGATCCGGGACTCTGCAGAGAGCAGCAGCGGGAAGAGTTCGCTGAGGCCGATCGGCTGATCGGTGACAGCGTGCGTGGAGATGGCGGTGACGAACCTGTTGTAGTCGCTCTCGTGCATGAGACCCTCCAAGATGTTCGACACGACATCATCTTCATCGAGGGGCTTCCCTGCAGCAGCGAGCTCGTCCGCTAGCCCCTTCATCTTGGTGAAGTAAGCAGCAGCAGAGAGGTCGCCCTTGCGAGCGTTTCTGACCGCCGATCGGAGTTGAATCTGGCGCGCCCTGGACTGCGCAGAGAAGCTTTCGACTAGGGCTTGCCAGACGCCCGCCGCCGTGATGTGGTTGGAGACCTGCATCAGAACCTCGCGGGACAAGGAGGCAGGCAAAAAGGTGAGCACCTGTTGATCTTGGGTGACCCAGATCGCATGATCTGGATTCGGCGTCTCGGTGATCTCCTTCTTCCCGGCGGTCTCCTTCTCGGTGACGATGACAGCAGCGGGTTCCTTGATCAAGCTATCAAGGTAACCCATCATCGCCGCAGCCCTGACGTGCGGGAGGACTTGGGCCTTCCACACCAGGAAGTTGTCATGGGTGAGCTTCTCCGTGATGGTGTGGCTGAGGGAGGCGAGGGAAGGCATGGCCATGGCGTGGGAGGAGGAGGAAGACAACATAACCTAGATGCGTTGGAAGTACTAGGCTCTGATACCATGTAAAACGAGGCTAGAAGTGCATGCGTTAGCAGGGGCGCGTTGCGTGTTAATATAGCCACATACGGCGGCGGCGCAGATTACAGGAGGTTAGGATTAGGTTAGGCGTGGATTGATCTCTTAAGCTAACTAACAGGATCTTATCACAACGCCTTAACCTATCCTAACTATTTACAACACACGCCACAACTTAGCTAGCACGGTTTATACATATACCGTGAATACAATGTTTAACATTTGGTACTCGGGAAATAGATGTATGTATCTTATGTTGCAGAGGCCGGGTACTCTCCTTTCCAAAAAATATAATCTAAGCAGGCCTAGTGTGGTAGCTTAACCGCATCACACATAGTGTATGCGTAGAAAGAAAGACTACGAGCAGGTCGTTTTATGCTTCATTTTTCCCCTTAAGGGGCCCGGGAAGATCGATTGCTGACCGATTTCTATCTTTTCCTCCTGTTTCTCTTGATTGTTTTTCCCTGACTCACGTAACACCCGCCACCTGTTCGACGACCTGCCCGAAGAGCTCCGCCGGCACGTGTTGTCCCTTCTGCCCGGGTCATGCCATGCGGACTTGCGTGCTCGACACTTGGTGGTGCGACCATTGGAGGCGCACCACTGACCTGCTCCTCTTCTTCAACGAGTTGATTTTCATGAGCTGCCAGCATTTGAAACAGCTGGTCAAGCTCTTCATCTAGCTCCGAGGGAACTCATTTATCGACAAAGTTTGAGATCAGTGCATGTGTTGATGGTTAGGAGGAGTGCACAAATGGATTTGGAAACTGCCGCAAAACACGAAAGGTCTTTGGACGGACCTCCTCCGATCCAAGTATTTTCGGAATTGGTCCTTCTTCTAGGCAACATCTCGGGGCTCGCCTTTTTGGAATGGGCTCCAAAAGGTCAAAGCCGGCTTTTGCTTTGGGAGCAAAATTTGAAGTGCATGACGGGCGTTCGATCAAGTTTTGGTTTCATTCTTGGGCCGACGATCACCCTCTCTAGATGGACTACCAGGACCTATACGCCTTAGTAGTAGAACCGAACACTACTGTAGCAGAGGTGCTCATATCGTCTCCGCCGTGAGCTGAGTGCTCCAGAACGGGTTAGTTGGGAACGGCTGCTGCAGAAACTGGCTCCGTTTGCCTTATGTGTAGGCCCGGACTCGGTGTCTTGGCATCTTAGTCAAGTCGCTGTATGCAACACTTTCCAAGGCGCCTGCTCTGAATATCGCCGGCGGCTTATGGAAGGCGTGTATTCCTCTAAAAGTAAAGGTGTTTTTGTGGCAAATGCTCCGCAACAAACTGCCCACTTCGGTCAACATCGCCAAATGCAATGGGCCATCCGCTGGGTTCTGTGCGCTTTGTGCCGCGCGGGAAGACGCCAATCACGTTTTCTTTTCAATTGCGACCTTGCTCGTTTCGCCTGGAGTGTCGTGAGAGAGGTTGCTGGGGTCAGTTGGGATCCCTGGTCATGTGCCGATCTCCTTTTATGTCTTTCTTCTGTTTCACGGAAGTGTATGGCGCGTGTTTTGGACCACTGTTGGCGACTTGGGGCACTGCTCTGGGCTCTGTGGCAGATCAGGAATAAGCTTTACTATAATTGAGGGTGTTTTCCCTTCGCACTATTTTCAAATGTACCCATTTCATGCAGGAGTGGAGCCCTTTGGGGAGGCGGCAGGACACTGATTTGTTTCAGCAAGCTATGCTAGGATTTCGTCACGTCTACAACTTGGCAAGGGAGCCTCACGTTGTTTCTTAGGGAAGGTGACGCCTTTGGGTTGGAACGCTGCTACACAGACGACCAGTTCTGGACAATTTGGAGATGATGCAGCGCATCAAGCGATTGATGCGTGAAGCAAAAGTGAACTGTGCCATTGAACCCTCTAATCATCCAAAGTTTCGTCAGGTGACTGTCTTCCGTACAGCAATTTCGTTTGGGGTGAGCCTACATGCTCTGTTTGGACCTTTGGTCATGTAATGGATTTCCTTTTTGGTCCGAGAACTTGGTGTGTCTTGTGTCTGGACCTGGTGGCTGTGTTGATCTATGTTTTTAACTCTGCCTATGTGAGGGCTTTATTAATTTAAAGCGCGACGCCTCTGGCGTCTTTGTTCTAAAAAAAGGAGTGCACATACATAAACGCCATCATGTTGATCGAGTATGCTCTCAGGTACCAAGCTAAAGATTTCTGAATCAGTGATGGTAACGTTGTGGAACCACGAACACACGATGCGCCTCTCATCTCTCAGCACTTGAAGACCATAAAAAATGAGATCTATGGGTACTAGCACCCAGGACATATTTTTATAAAAAAAGCCCACCTGGATGAGATCGCGGAAATTCGCTCTTGACGGGAGTCGAACCCTGGTATGCAAGGAAGCGCCACTTGAAGACTATAGACCTTTACCAGGTTTACCTACAAAGCCCCGCTCTGAATTTCTCGCGCTACCCGGCATTTGGAAGACCTAAATATACGGCATTGCAACATTGGTGCACGCATGATATCTTCCAAATCGCTTTAGTGTTTGCGCATCACTGAATTTTGTATCTTCTCTTTCAAGTTCCTCATTCAGATTTCTGCATCGGGTGTTATCTCGCTGCAATTTGATGATTTTACATCGAAAGAAAAGTACAATGCCAAATAAGTCGCTGACACAATACCAAAAATGGTACTGCCTGAAAGATATAACATAACCTAAACAACAACAAAAACGAACTAATGATTCATTGCACAAGGGTGAAAGACCTAGACATAATACTAGCTAGAAACCCAAGAAAGAACAAGCATTGGCCACCGGCATGCATGAAAGCATTTGCCATACACCGAAGGAGTTACAACATCTCAGAGGAACGACCATGAAAGTAGAAGCGTAAGCCCTCCATATTGGCATCAACCACCAACCCAAAGTAAAGCCACTTGCACAAGCATGGGTGCGGAACGAAGAAGGACGTAAAATCATGTTGANTTCTTCAACGAGTTGATTTTCATGAGCTGCCAGCATTTGAAACAGCTGGTCAAGCTCTTCATCTAGCTCCGAGGGAACTCATTTATCGACAAAGTTTGAGATCAGTGCATGTGTTGATGGTTAGGAGGAGTGCACAAATGGATTTGGAAACTGCCGCAAAACACGAAAGGTCTTTGGACGGACCTCCTCCGATCCAAGTATTTTCGGAATTGGTCCTTCTTCTAGGCAACATCTCGGGGCTCGCCTTTTTGGAATGGGCTCCAAAAGGTCAAAGCCGGCTTTTGCTTTGGGAGCAAAATTTGAAGTGCATGACGGGCGTTCGATCAAGTTTTGGTTTCATTCTTGGGCCGACGATCACCCTCTCTAGATGGACTACCAGGACCTATACGCCTTAGTAGTAGAACCGAACACTACTGTAGCAGAGGTGCTCATATCGTCTCCGCCGTGAGCTGAGTGCTCCAGAACGGGTTAGTTGGGAACGGCTGCTGCAGAAACTGGCTCCGTTTGCCTTATGTGTAGGCCCGGACTCGGTGTCTTGGCATCTTAGTCAAGTCGCTGTATGCAACACTTTCCAAGGCGCCTGCTCTGAATATCGCCGGCGGCTTATGGAAGGCGTGTATTCCTCTAAAAGTAAAGGTGTTTTTGTGGCAAATGCTCCGCAACAAACTGCCCACTTCGGTCAACATCGCCAAATGCAATGGGCCATCCGCTGGGTTCTGTGCGCTTTGTGCCGCGCGGGAAGACGCCAATCACGTTTTCTTTTCAATTGCGACCTTGCTCGTTTCGCCTGGAGTGTCGTGAGAGAGGTTGCTGGGGTCAGTTGGGATCCCTGGTCATGTGCCGATCTCCTTTTATGTCTTTCTTCTGTTTCACGGAAGTGTATGGCGCGTGTTTTGGACCACTGTTGGCGACTTGGGGCACTGCTCTGGGCTCTGTGGCAGATCAGGAATAAGCTTTACTATAATTGAGGGTGTTTTCCCTTCGCACTATTTTCAAATGTACCCATTTCATGCAGGAGTGGAGCCCTTTGGGGAGGCGGCAGGACACTGATTTGTTTCAGCAAGCTATGCTAGGATTTCGTCACGTCTACAACTTGGCAAGGGAGCCTCACGTTGTTTCTTAGGGAAGGTGACGCCTTTGGGTTGGAACGCTGCTACACAGACGACCAGTTCTGGACAATTTGGAGATGATGCAGCGCATCAAGCGATTGATGCGTGAAGCAAAAGTGAACTGTGCCATTGAACCCTCTAATCATCCAAAGTTTCGTCAGGTGACTGTCTTCCGTACAGCAATTTCGTTTGGGGTGAGCCTACATGCTCTGTTTGGACCTTTGGTCATGTAATGGATTTCCTTTTTGGTCCGAGAACTTGGTGTGTCTTGTGTCTGGACCTGGTGGCTGTGTTGATCTATGTTTTTAACTCTGCCTATGTGAGGGCTTTATTAATTTAAAGCGCGACGCCTCTGGCGTCTTTGTTCTAAAAAAAGGAGTGCACATACATAAACGCCATCATGTTGATCGAGTATGCTCTCAGGTACCAAGCTAAAGATTTCTGAATCAGTGATGGTAACGTTGTGGAACCACGAACACACGATGCGCCTCTCATCTCTCAGCACTTGAAGACCATAAAAAATGAGATCTATGGGTACTAGCACCCAGGACATATTTTTATAAAAAAAGCCCACCTGGATGAGATCGCGGAAATTCGCTCTTGACGGGAGTCGAACCCTGGTATGCAAGGAAGCGCCACTTGAAGACTATAGACCTTTACCAGGTTTACCTACAAAGCCCCGCTCTGAATTTCTCGCGCTACCCGGCATTTGGAAGACCTAAATATACGGCATTGCAACATTGGTGCACGCATGATATCTTCCAAATCGCTTTAGTGTTTGCGCATCACTGAATTTTGTATCTTCTCTTTCAAGTTCCTCATTCAGATTTCTGCATCGGGTGTTATCTCGCTGCAATTTGATGATTTTACATCGAAAGAAAAGTACAATGCCAAATAAGTCGCTGACACAATACCAAAAATGGTACTGCCTGAAAGATATAACATAACCTAAACAACAACAAAAACGAACTAATGATTCATTGCACAAGGGTGAAAGACCTAGACATAATACTAGCTAGAAACCCAAGAAAGAACAAGCATTGGCCACCGGCATGCATGAAAGCATTTGCCATACACCGAAGGAGTTACAACATCTCAGAGGAACGACCATGAAAGTAGAAGCGTAAGCCCTCCATATTGGCATCAACCACCAACCCAAAGTAAAGCCACTTGCACAAGCATGGGTGCGGAACGAAGAAGGACGTAAAATCATGTTGAGCGTTGCTCCGGCGCAGGGGTGAAGACGACCATAGGAATGTCACACAGCCCATCAAGCACTCGCGCCATCATGTACACGATCTAGCCATCCAGAGAAGGGGAATGATGATCTAGAGGGCAGAGATCAACCTAGTGGTACGGAGCAGAAGCCAATGTTTGGTAAGTGGACTGTGCATGTCCAAAATAACAACCGGCCCCAGCCAACTCCAGAAGGACGAGGTGACTGGAGGAGGGCATGCCAGATCACAATTGAGGGGTAGGAGGAGTGCCAGCTCCGATGGTGGGAGCCTGAACATGGCCGAGGATGACCAAGGAAGGGGTGTGGAGCACCGTACACTATGATGAGGCGACCGACTAGTAGCGACCGTGGTTGACCAGTGGGTGATGGAGCTTTATATCTAATGGAAGGCATGCCGGATTAGGCCAAGAAATGACCAAATCTTTAGTTGAAGAACCACACAGACCGAGGCATCTAGCCTGCGGTGGCCTGGAATGGGACGACCAAGGGAAGCCGGACTGTCACACAACTAGGGGAAGGATATGGTGAACATCATACCATGACGAAGTCGACCACCAGCCGCCAGCAAAGGAGGGGATGATAATTAGTTGTTGGATTATAATTAGCAGAACATGTACAAGAAAAAATGGATTATAATTAGAGTTATACTAGTCATCAACCCGTGCTACTGCACGGGCTAGTGGCTAAAAACTAAACACCTAAAGAATGAAATATTCATGGTATTGTGAACAATCGACTCAGATCAATATGTGTCATGTTGTTAAAAAAGACCATTATAGCTCAAAAAGAGTTGATGAAAGTTAAAATATTTTTTCTAAAGAAACATGACCAATAACTACACATAGAATTAATAGAGATAAGATTCAAACCAAATTCAGGTATATGAAAAACGCTACTCTGGTTGTCGGACTATAGATCCACCTAGGCAATATAGAACAAAATATAGAGGCACATGATTACCATAGGTGGATGGCAATGAGGAAGAGTCCCATTGTTTCAACTTGAAGGACGTGGAGCTTTAGAATATATTTCTCACCCCCATTTAGCTGTATTTACTAATATCCCAATTGACTTGGATTAAACAGTATAGCATTATTCATTAGGAAAATAAGAAGAAATAGCAATATATGTATCAACTAAGCAATAACACAAATAATAACAAATATACTATATATGCATAATTAAGTAATTTGGGAATCTTCAGAATACTTGCAATTGGGTAGTTGTGACATAGTGATATATTTTATGGGCCTGGTCATCTTTAGAAACACTTAAAAGGAACGCCTTCTGAAATTTCAGAATAAGACATGATCAACATGCAGCGATAGTCTGAGCCGCCATTTTCCAACAAAATAAGTTTGATTTTATAAGATAAGAAATAATTTTAAATATTAAGACATAATTGTTGGTCTACTGGTCCCTGTTTTTCTTCCAGTTGTGCAGCAGTCTAGTTATAAATTTCTATGGAATTTTGGAAATGTGATATACGCAAAAACACTTTAGAAAATTCTGCCAGCCAATAGACACATGAAGCAGAACGTGTTAAACACTTGACTACAGTACTTTCATTAAATAACATGCTTCACTTCATTTACTCTTAGGCCACTTGTGTCTAGTACTCCCTCCGTCCCAAAATAAGTGTCTCAACTTTGTACTAGCTCTAGTACAAATTTGTACTAAGCTCAAGACACTTATTTTGGAACAGAGGGAGTAGGATTTACTGCAAGTGAAAGCATGGGACAAATCTGATAACTTGATTCCATAATTACAATCTGCACAACTCAATGTGAGGATGGCTTGATGGGCACTGGAGCTTGATGTCCAGTGACAAAGTATAAGTGGAGTTTCAATGTAACCTTAATCATTGACTTACTGTTCCTTATTAAAACTATCAAATATCAGAGCGTTCAACTCAAGCCTGAAAAAATTGAAGATGTTGATACTTTCCTTCAGAACATTTTCCCAGACAGCTTAAAGAGTGTAGGTAGATAATAGATATGGAAAAAACAATCTAATGGCAACATCCATATTGAAGCCACCAAACAAAGTGCATCTAGCAAGAAAATACAAAAATATACTGCACATGTTTTACATGTACATTCAAGAAAGTTTAAAAAAAATCAGTAATTGAGAATATCTTTTACTACCGAAAGACTTTTTTTTCCAGAGACTTCAACGGTATACATCTCTACTGAAGCAGTACTGAAGCCGTAAAAAAATTTGTGATTTTTTTCATAAAAGAGGCTAGTAGTTTCCTTCTCGTTGATTTATGTTGGACATATTATACGCAATAGGAAAAAAGTTTACACGAAAACAGATTGCAAATTTGTCATCACCAAACACTGTATGCAAGGATTCCTTGCACGTAACATCCGCTACTACATTTTTCCTTATTTAATTTGCCAAAAATCTGAAGCATGGGCAATATTTCCCTAAATTATGAGTGAACTTCTACTTATCCCTTGGTAATCGGCTGCTACTACCATAGTAATTAGCAAAGAGAAAACTACTCTTCCTAAGCACTAATGAACAACGTCACACCAAAGCGCTTCCATGTGAATATAAGGTTTAGTGGACTGACCTGGTCAGAGAACGAACCATGTGGCCTTGTTGATGAAATCATGGATGGACGGAATTCATATCACCGACCTGGTTTAGAATTTCATCAAACACACAGAAGGCATACATATATGTACAGTATATATTAGTTCCTATAGCAAGTGTGCGTACTACTGGTGTGTCCAGTGCTATGAGAGAGAGA
>LR880971.1:46042227-46074778 GCA_904067115.1 Aegilops sharonensis | reverse complement strand
AGAATACTTGCAATTGGGTAGTTGTGACATAGTGATATATTTTATGGGCCTGGTCATCTTTAGAAACACTTAAAAGGAACGCCTTCTGAAATTTCAGAATAAGACATGATCAACATGCAGCGATAGTCTGAGCCGCCATTTTCCAACAAAATAAGTTTGATTTTATAAGATAAGAAATAATTTTAAATATTAAGACATAATTGTTGGTCTACTGGTCCCTGTTTTTCTTCCAGTTGTGCAGCAGTCTAGTTATAAATTTCTATGGAATTTTGGAAATGTGATATACGCAAAAACACTTTAGAAAATTCTGCCAGCCAATAGACACATGAAGCAGAACGTGTTAAACACTTGACTACAGTACTTTCATTAAATAACATGCTTCACTTCATTTACTCTTAGGCCACTTGTGTCTAGTACTCCCTCCGTCCCAAAATAAGTGTCTCAACTTTGTACTAGCTCTAGTACAAATTTGTACTAAGCTCAAGACACTTATTTTGGGACAGAGGGAGTAGGATTTACTGCAAGTGAAAGCATGGGACAAATCTGATAACTTGATTCCATAATTACAATCTGCACAACTCAATGTGAGGATGGCTTGATGGGCACTGGAGCTTGATGTCCAGTGACAAAGTATAAGTGGAGTTTCAATGTAACCTTAATCATTGACTTACTGTTCCTTATTAAAACTATCAAATATCAGAGCGTTCAACTCAAGCCTGAAAAAATTGAAGATGTTGATACTTTCCTTCAGAACATTTTCCCAGACAGCTTAAAGAGTGTAGGTAGATAATAGATATGGAAAAAACAATCTAATGGCAACATCCATATTGAAGCCACCAAACAAAGTGCATCTAGCAAGAAAAAAAAAAAAAAACTGCACATGTTTTACATGTACATTCAAGAAAGTTTTTTAAAAAATCAATAATTGAGAATATCTTTTACTACCGAAAGACTTTTTTTTCGGAGACTTCAATGGTATACATCTCCACTGAAGCAGTACTTAAGCCGTAAAAAAATTGTGATTTTTTTTCGTAAAAGAGGCTAGTAGTTTCCTTCTCGTTGATTTATGTTGGACATATTATACGCAATAGGAAAAAAGTTTACACGAAAACAGATTGCAAATTTGTCATCACCAAACACTGTATGCAAGGATTCCTTGCACGTAACATCCGCTACTACATTTTTCCTTATTTAATTTGCCAAAAATCTGAAGCATGGGCAATATTTCCCTAAATTATGAGTGAACTTCTACTTATCCCTTGGTAATCGGCTGCTACTACCATAGTAATTAGCAAAGAGAAAACTACTCTTCCTAAGCACTAATGAACAACGTCACACCAAAGCGCTTCCATGTGAATATAAGGTTTAGTGGACTGACCTGGTCAGAGAACGAACCATGTGGCCTTGTTGATGAAATCATGGATGGACGGAATTCATATCACCGACCTGGTTTAGAATTTCATCAAACACACAGAAGGCATACATATATGTACAGTATATATTAGTTCCTATAGCAAGTGTGCGTACTACTGGTGTGTCCAGTGCTGAGAGAGAGAGAGAGAGAGAGAGAGAGAGAGAGAGAGAGAGATTAATGATTCAAACATCTTGCCGTGGAGACCTTCAGCCTGCTGCCGCCGGGGCAAACCGCCTCTTCTCCGTTGGGGTCCAGCCTCACCATTACTCTTGTAGAAAACTACACCACAATGGTAACTCTGGCACGTGGAGGTGGACAACCCAGATTGGCCGGACTAAAGTAAATCACATCCTTTCATTCTTTGTTGAAAGTGGTGGCGGTCATTATGGGAGGTGTGGAACCGAGAAGCGGGGATCATTTTATATGGATTGCAGACATGCGAGGAGGAAGATGAGGCGGCGCTAGGGATCGATCCCTCTCCGATGAACGGGCGATGCCTCGGGTTGGGAATTGGAGATGGGCATGCATTAGTTTTGGAAGCCCATGAAGGACTATTTTTTTTAAAAGCCCAGGAAGAGGTCGGGATAGGGCAGGTGGGAAATTGGGCAAGGACTCCTCATCAAATCCTGCGGCTGTTGGTAGTTAATTAAGAGATAATTTGCATAGTCTTTCAGGATTAACACGGAGGCTTAATTAATTCAAAAAAAACATGGAGTCTTAAAGTTTTTCCCACCAGACCAACGTAAATTATAGTTATCGTGTCAAGTTGTCCTTATTTTTCCACACAAAGCAACGTAAATCGTAGGGTTAAGATTAATTATTATACAGATTGAATGGTTTGGATATTTCTAATGATGTGGATTAACATGGCGACTTGTATGGTGCCTCCAATTAGTAAATATAAGATGTGTGCTTCTTGAAAATACCGATAAGGTCCTATTAATACAAGAGTTTGTTTCTTGATTTCCATATGGATTTTGAACAATATTATAATGAAATCATGTTCAAAGAGTGGAGACTTGAGGAGGCAAAGTAGCTGAAATAGAAATGCAGACATTTTGTTTTTCTCGTTCACTGGTAACCCGCACCAGTTTGAACAATGGAGTGAAGTATAAATACTCAACATAGACAACTTTTTGGTGTTAACTCAAGCTTTGAAGGCGAACTAGCTGGCGCAATTTAACATGCGTGTCCTAGCTCAATGGCACTGAACATATGCAAAAAAAAAGTGCTCCACTGATTCACTTGCATTAACAATACTTTTGCCTTATAAATAAGGTTACAACTTCACCAGAGTAGATATCACGTTACATTGTTTCACTTTGTTCCAGCTTGTTTGGTAGCAGCTAGCTTACTAGTCCCATTCACATAAAACAATGGAATTGTTTTGCAAGAAAAGAACAAAGGAGTTAAAAAATCATGTGGGGATAGGAGGCGTCAGTAACATGCGCAAGATCAAGCAACTCTGGCCCGTTCACCATTCTTGCAATTGACCGTGCCAGCAATGGCGCATGTGACAGTGCCTCTACTTGGCAACTCGCCACCAGTGACCCCGTATGCTCCATCTTCAATCTGCTCATTCACGATGGAGTTTGTCAGACTCTGCGAATTCAGGTGGGCCATCAGTTAGTTGTGTCTCTTGCAGTGGAAGAGAAACGCGCTGTTGAATGCCACCTGCGGCCCGCGACATGGCCAGGCCTGGTGGTTGTGCGTACGATAAATATTGATAAACTTAAAATTGATATAGTGTTTGTTTCGATTGGCTTGACAAGGATGTATAATTTGGCTTTGCAAGAATGCAGCACAAAATAATTTGGCTTGGCAAGGCTGTACATAGTACAAAGTAAAAGTAAGGAAAGTATCCAATAGTTGGTTGTTCTCCGGCTTCAAGAATGATATAGAGTTTGCTTCGATTCTCGTTGGTGTGCGCCAAACTGGGACGTAGGGTTGAGGGGGCGTGGGTTTGAATCTATAATATCTAAATAGTTCATCCCCACTAACCTATTTAACTAAACATGCAGCCTATCCACGTCATCATCCATTCTCCTACTGCCACATCAGCACTAACCCTCCACTCCGCATGTATGCCATTTTTTCCCTAAGCGTGGCCCCCTTCTGATTCCAAGTTTTATTTCAAGAATTCCCTTCTGATTCCACGCATCCAGTATTCCGTCGGTAGGAACCATCTATAAAACTTAAATAGTTCATCTCCACTAACCTATTTAACTAAACATGCAGCCTATCCACGTCATCATCCATTCTCCTACTGCCACATCAGCACTAACCCTCCACTCCGCATGTATGCCATTTTTTCCTAAGCGTGGCCCCCTTCTGATTCCAAGTTTTATTTGGAGAATTCCCTTCTGATTCCATGTTTTATTTGGAGAATTCCCTTCTGATTCCATGCGTCCAGTATTCCGTCGGTAGGAACCATATACAGCCCACTATTAGAAGGAAACTGATGAAGGTGTTATGGAGGCGACCTAAAAATGAGGAAACTGAAGGAGTCGTCGTTTTCTCTCCTTCCCGTTCCAATGCCGCACATAATCTCTTCCCCTTCCTCGCATCTTCTTTTTCTATCCCTATGTATACGAAACAACAATATCTCCATAGGATGGATCCCTTCCCCATCCCAGTTCTCACAAACAGAAGATTGTTGCTCCCCTGCCCTGCATGCACTGACCATCACCTTGCTATGGCTTCACCAGGTGATCTTCTTGGCACCGCGGCCTACCCGACGACATTGATGGAGTGGAAGCAGCAGCAATAGCATCCTCGGCGGCCTTCTTGTCGGCCTCGGTCTTCTCGGCGGCGGCGCGTTCAGCGTCGCTGGACATGGTGATGACGGAGACGACGCGGACGTAGAGGAAGTAGTGGATCGGAGGCGAGCAGTCGCGTAATCGCTTCCCAAAAACCTATTCGTCTCTCTCCCGTACAGGAACCAGAGAGACGGAGTTTCGGAGACCTGCTCTCCCGTCGACCGTGTACGCGGCGGACGGGATGGAGTCACCGGCGGTAGCAGCAGCAAAGGAACGACGGTGGGCGGTTCGCGTGGAGCATATGTGATCTGATCGTTGCGGCTAGGGTTAGGGGACACAACACACTTATATAGACACAGCCGCGTGGAGGTGTGATCTCGGCTCGGCTCATCCCGCAACCCGCGGCGCGGCGCGTCGCGTCGTGGCGTGGCGTGGCGAGGCGGGCAGCGGAGGAGGAGCGCGCGAGGGCCTCTTCTCTTCTCAAGCTCCAATAGCATGTAGAAGAGCCACCCTTATAAACCACTCCAACTTTCCTTCCACTAGCATGGTGGGACTAAACTTCCCACCACCTTGTCATGCCACCTACATGGGCCCTTAGAGATTAAATCTGGAATTGTCATATGGGCTCTAGGCCCATCTCACATTTCAACAATCCCCCACCAGATCTCAGGGGCCCACTTTGTCCTTTGTTCCAAACGTTGTTTTGATATACTAGTGTTTCAGTGAAGACCTGTTAAGGTTGAGCTTCACCTAGAGCAAGTAGCTACACTCCTTCACAACTGAACAATGGACTATGCCTTGAATTGTTAGTTTGGTGTAAAGAAGTTTCACCACATGTCTTACTAGTACTGGGCTGCCGAAGGCTGACCCCTCAGGTGGAGCATATAAGTCACACTCCTGGTCTATTCATGAGCTTACTAGAGATAACCCCAATCTCATAGACTGTGACTAGCAGTCGGGCTCACATAGGTGTGTTCCTCCAAAGATCGCTCTGTAGGATAGCATCTTGCTTATATATATAAGCCTTGGAACACATTAAGACAGTAGTCATCCTTCCATACAGTTTTCGAGAGTATTGCATCTCCAACATAGTGGGTTAGTAAGCTTACTCTCCTCAGTTCACCACTGGCTTGTTTTCCCAGGTCCTACTTCACGGGATCTCCGATCACATAGGTTGGGTTACCACCATGGCAACTCGTGTCGGTCTCATACCCATCTCCCTCGATGCACTATCTATTACTACACGCGATAGGCCTTTCGTAAAGGGATCTGCCAGATTCTTAGCCGTATGGACATAGTCCAACGATATCACTCCGGAGTTTCTTAATTTTCTGACAGCTTTTAATCTCATTCTTATGTGTTTGTTGGACTTCATGTTGTCCTTTGAACTCTTCACCTTGGTGATGACAGTCTGATTATCACAGTTCATAAGGATAGCCGGAACCGGTTTATTAACCAATGGCAAGTCCATCAAAAGATCTCGAAGCCATCCTGCTTCAACACCAAAAGTGTCTAATGTTGTTAATTCTTCTTCCATTGTCGATCTCGTTAAGATCGTTTGCTTGCAAGACTTCCAGGAAACAGCGCCACCTCCAAGAGTAAACATATACCCAGTTGTGGCCTTCATCTCATCAGCATCAGAGATCCAATTCACATCACTATACCCTTCAAGTACCGACGGGTCTCCGGTATAGTGAAGTCCATAGTTCATAGTACCTTTCAGATAGCGCATAACTCTCTCAACAACATGCCAATGTACATCACCCAGTTTGGAAACAAACCGGCTCAGTTTTCTCACAGCAAACGTGATGTCAGGCCTCGTTGCACTCGCTAGGTACATCAGTGAACCAATGATTTTAGAGTATCTCAATTGATCTTTAGCCATGCCTTTGGACTTTCGAATCAACACGCTAGGATCATATGGTGTTTGAGATGGTGTGCAGTCCGAATATCCAAAACGGCTCAACACCTTCTCAACATAATGGGATTGCAGAAGTGTGATCCCACTCTCATTATCTCTCAGTAGCTTGATGTTCAAGATAACATCAGCCACACCAAGGTCCTTCATCTCAAAGTTCTGAGACAGAAATGACTTAACCTCCTCAATGACTTTGAGGTTGGTTCCAAATATCAGTATGTCATCTACATACAAGCACAGTATAACTCCTTCGCCCCCACCATGGCGATAGTATACACATTTGTCAGCTTCATTTACAACGAAGCCAACAGATGTCAGAGTTGTATTAAACTTATCATGCCATTGCTTAGGTGCTTGCTTCAGGCCATATAAAGATTTCAGCAACCTACACACCTTTCTTTCCTGACCATCTATCACAAAGCCATCTGGCTGTTACATGTAGATTTCCTCATTTAGCTCTCCATTCAGAAAAGCCGTCTTAACATCCATTTGATGGACGAGAAGACCATGTGAGGCCGCCAACGAGAGTAATACTCGAACGGTGGTCAGTCTAGCCACAGGTGAATAAGTATCGAAGAAATATTCCTCTTCTTTCTGGTCATAGCCCTTGGCCACAAGCCAAGCCTTGTACTTTTCAATCGTACCATCGGGCCTAAGCTTTTTCTTGAACACCCACTTACATCCCAATGGTTTGCAACCATATGGACGCTCAGTGATCTCCCATGTCCCGTTGGTCATGATGGAATCCATCTCGCTACGGACCGCATCCTTCCAGTAGTCAGCTTCTGGAGAGGCATATGCTTCTGAGATAGAAGTGGGAGTATCATCCATGAGGTACACGAAGAAATCATCACCAAAGGTCTTTGCAGTCCTTTGTCTCTTGCCCCTACCAAGATTTTCCTCGTCATCCTCCTCAGGATTTTCATCATGTGTTCGTTCATAATATTCCATAGGAATGGCAGGCTCAGGAGTCTCCTCAGATTCCTGTCTAGAAGTGCTTTGCATATCTCTCATAGGAAAAATATCCTCAAAGAATGTAGCATCCTTAGACTCCATAATTGTACCGACCTTCTGGTCAGGTACCTCAGATTTCACTACTAGAAATCTATAGCCAACGATGTTCTTAGCGTAGCCCAAATTAACGCAGTCCACAGTCTTGGGTCCATGCTTACGCTTTTTGGGGATCGACATGTTGACTTTCGCCAAACAGCCCCAAGTACGCAAGTACGAGAGTGTTGTCCTTCTCTTTGCCCATTTCTCATAGGGAGTGATCTCATTATCCTTTGTCGGAACTTTATTCAGGACATGACATGCCGTCAATATAGCCTCCCCCCACCATGCCTTGGATAAACCCGATGTATCTAACATGGCGTTAACCAGATCAGTTAGAGTACGGTTTTTGCGCTCGGCAACCCCGTTTGACTGGGGTGAATAGGGAGGCGTCCTCTCATGAATAATGCCGTGTTCTGCACATAAGGAATCAAACTCACTCGAGAAGTACTCTCCACCACGATCTGAACGGACTCGTTTAATTTTATTTTCAAGTTGATTCTCAACTTCCGCCTTATAGATTTTAAAGTAGTGTAGAGCCTAATCTTTAGTATTTAACAGATACACATAGCAATATCTATTGGAATCATCTATCAATGTCATGAAGTATTTCTTTCCATCTTTAGTCAATACACCGTTCATCTCACAAAGATCAGAATGTATGAGTTCTAATGGTGCCAAGTGTCTCTCCTCCGCAGCCTTGTGAGGCTGGCGAGGTTGCTTAGCTTGCACACATGACAGGCACTTAAAACCTTTGGCTAAAGTGAGACTCGGGATTAAATCCAACTTAGCTAGCCGCGTCATAACACCGAAACTTATGTGACAAAGACGTGAATGCCAAACTTCAGATTCATTAACACTCGAATGAATATGGTTCACGACTTTATTACAAAAATCTGCGAGGGAAAGGCGAAACATCCCTCCGCTCTCATAACCTTTTCCAACAAATAGTCCATACTTAGTAACAACTAATTTATTAGACTCGAATACCAACTTAAACCCTTCTCTACATAAAAGGGAGGCACTAACGAGGTGCTTCTTGATGGCGGGGACATGCTGCACGTTCTTCAGTTGCACGATCCTGCCCGAAGTAAACTTCTGATCGACCGTGCCAACACCATGAACAGAAGCACTTGCGCCATTCCCCAACAATACGGACCCATGACCTGTGACCTGGTAAGAAGAGAACAATGAAATGTCAGCACACACATGAACACCTGCACCTGTATCCACCCACCAATCGGAAGGCTCAAACACTGAAAAAACAGTAAATAAATTGCCATACCCAGATGCACCATTCTCATTGTTGTCCACAATCATGTTGACAGACTTCGAGTCCTATCCTGACTTCTTAAACTTGTTTGGGCACTTGTTGGCCCAATGTTCAGCCGAACCACAAGTAAAGCAACCCTCATCCTTCTTGTTCTTCTTGAAGGTCTTCTTACCCTTCTTCTTGAAGTCGGTATTCTGTTGGACACCGTTCTTTCCCTTGAACTTGTGGGAGTTGAAGTTCCTCTGGTTCACCATGTTGGCAACAGAAGTCCCTTCGGCCCCTTTTCCGTGCGAGTCCTTTGCCCTCGAATTCTGCTCAACACTCAGATGGCCAATGACATCCTCCACAGAGAATTCACGCCTCTGATGTTTCATAGTGGTGGCAAAGTTCCTCCAGGAATTGGGGAGCTTAGCGATTATGCAGCCCGCGACAAACTTGTCAGGTAACTCGCACTTAGAAGCTCAAGCTCCTTAACAATGCATATTATCTCATGAGCCTGCTCTAATACAGGACGGTTCTCAACCATCTTGTAATCGTGGAACTGCTCTATAATATACATCTCGCTCCCTGCATCGGCGGCCCCGAACTTAGATTCGAGCGCCTCCCACAAGTCCTTGGCGACATGCACATTTAAATATGCGTTGACCAGTTTATCTCCGATCACGCTAAGAACTGGTCCGAGAAACACAGTGGTTGCCTCCCTGAACGTCTTCTCCTGTTCAGGAGCAATCGTTCCCGTGGACACACCGGTGACCCAGAACACGTTCATAGCCGTGAGCCATAAAGTGGTCTTTGTCTGCCAACGCTTAAAATACGTACCGGTAAACTTATCCGGTTTCAGTGCTGCGGCAAAGCCACTTGCCAAAAAATTCCTACACATAATAGGTTTTTGGATTGCTAAGAAAACAGGCAATTTTTCGACTAATTTAATCCATAAGTAGATAACTAGCATGGCATTGACAGAACTAACAACATACTGGTACTGATCTAAACAAGCACGTACTACGCAAATAGTAGATAAATCTACACATGATGCTAGCACTCCTAATACAGAAATTATCAGGAGAGGGATAAACACGGTATACCCTCCATTAGGCCATGCAGAAGCCGCCGCTGCGGTGGAAGCAGCAGCAGTAGCGTCCTCGGCGGCCTTTTTGTCGGCCTCAGTCTTCTCGGCGGCGGTGCGTTCGGCGTCGCTGGACATGGTGATGACGGAGACGATGCGGACGTAGAGGAAGTAGTGGATCGGAGGCGAGCAGTCGCGTAGTCGCTTCCCAAAAACCTATTCGTCTCTCTCCCGTACAGGAACCAGAGAGACGGAGTTTCGGAGACCTGCTCTCCCGTCGACGGTGTACGGGGCGGACGGGATGGAGTCACCGGCGGCAGCAGCAGCAAAGGAACGACGGTGGGCGGTTCGCGTGGAGCAGATGTGATCTGATCGTTGCGGCTAGGGTTAGGGGACACAACACACTTATATAGACGCAGCCGCGTGGACAGACGTGGGCTTGACCCACGTCCGAGTCCGTGACAGCCCACGATCCGACGTCTCAGATCGTGGCCCTGCTGTCAGAAACTCTCCGTTAGTGACTGGCAAAAATAAGCGCATAGGTGTGAGCTTGGCTCGGCTCGTTCCCGCAACCCGCGGCGCGTCATGACGAGGCGGGCGGCGGAGGAGGAGCGCGCGAGGGCCTCTTCTTTTCTCAAGCTCCAATAGTATGTAGAAGAGCCACCCTTATAAACCACTCCAACTTTCCTTCCACTAGCATGGTGGGACGAAACTTCCCACCACTTTGTCATGCCACCTACATGGGCCCTTAGAGATTAAATCTGAAATTCTCATATGGGCTCTAGGCCCATCTCACATTTCAACATCGTAGACATCCTGCTCGACGACGTACATCTGCTCGAGGACATCCTGCTCGACGATGCTCCTCTTCGCCAGCATCTCTAGCGCGTGGTGAGCTTCCCCTGTCCCCTCCCTTTACTCATGGTTGCCCGTGCGTTTTGGTTCCGATTTGGAGTACTGCGTGTGGGTACATATTTGGAATAGGGTACAATTTATTTGTATGCATATGGGTACAGATTAGGAGTAGGAGATGTAGTTGTGGGCACAGTTTTAGTAAAATTTCAGTAAACATAGTGAGCGTGTTTTACTCCAGTAATCTTGCTTGAAGTAAATTTCAGTAACTTCATTAATCTTGCTTCAAGTACTCTGAAAATATGAAAATATACTCAGAAAATGTATTGCTTGTACTACTGATCTTGCAGATAGGAGGAGAGTTCTTGTACTCACAGCAGCTGTTGATCTGCAACAACTCTAGGAGTGGGATTGACATTGTCATTGTGGTTTCAGTAGAAATGACCTTCTTCCTAATTAGTAACAGAGATCAAAGTTAATATATTTGTGATATTTTCGTGTAATATTATTGTTGGCAATGAGAGTACTCGGGAATACAGAGTACTGTATTTTTTTATAACTGAAGAGGGAGTATAAATCGTACAGTGAGTACAGTATAGATTGAGTATAAACATGATAACCTACTGTGATATTTTAGCAGGCATCATATTCGTGATGGTCTGCAAGCTATCATTATTGTCATATGTGATATTTGGTTTTAGTGGTGCCATTTTTGTTCCCCTTATAAAAGTTGTGCTGTGCCGATTGACAGTTTAATAGTTGTTTCACTTGGCAGGCCAGAAGGTGGTTCACAATATTTTTGTTATATTCTAGTAATAAAGAAAAATGCCCACAGCACAGCTTATGCGGAGAGCAAGTGATCATTGTTCTTTCTCCCGTCTGTCCTAATCGCCAATTCACTGGAATCTTAATGTGCAGACTGATACAGAAGCAAAGTGTTTCAAGGCACAAAGGTCCAGTGATGAGAGTGGTAGTTTCAGAAAAGATGCTGAAGCTAATTCCAGAAATACTACTAAGGCTGTTGGTCAAAATCCTCCACCACCAAAGCAAGGTTTCATCCATGTGAGGGCAAGAAGGGGTCAAGCCACCGGCAGCCATAGCCTTGCAGAAAGGGTCAGTTCAATGCACAATTTTCAGTTTTTGACTATTCTGAATGTATTATTTTTGAATTTGCATATTCTTATACATCCTATGGATACACATTCACACTCCCCATTACAAAAGCTACAAATTTGGTCGCTGAAAGTCTACTTTTTTTTACGGGCACGGCGTGAGAAAGTAACAGCGGATGAAAATTCTCCAAGACCCTATCCCTGGATGTAATAAAGGTGCATATTAATCTCAACAAGAATTCTATATTTTTTATGTTTACATTCTGTCCCACCAATGTCCAGATATGTATTGAAAAGTAAGGATTATAAAATTCAAATAAGGGGGAAATAAGAGAATATACAGAGACCTCCACATATGATAAATAATATAAAGATGTAGTTTCGATATTGTGTGGTGGTCCAGTATCGCACCCTCTGGAAAAAAAATCAGGGAGGTATTTGGGTCTAGTCTGTAACATTAATCCAGTGTGGTATATTATCCCTGCTTTCACCACCTGTACCATTAATCCTGTCTGGTATATAATTGTTGCTTTGCCCATCTGTACCATCAATTATCAAAGAACCAACGGCCACATTTCATTGTTGATTAACAGTGACTAGTTTAACTTGAGATGCAAATAACCCATTGGTGTAACTGTAGTTCTAATACCAAAGATAGTCTCCGGTCATGATCAAGCAACCAGAGTTATTCTGCTTAAGGGAAATAAATAACATAGCAAAAATAAATAAATAAATAAATAAATAATGTCCGTGCCTGCTTTGGGGCCTCATCATAAATATTTCTCTAATGTAGAACACTCCAGTGGAGTCTAGTTTTACAACAAACAGAGTGACCCATGCAGTGTGCAATATTTGTGCAGGAAAACAGAGCCGAGTTTAGATGTAGTAGATGATTGATTACACAACAACAAAAGAATAATATACATAAGCAAACCAGCAAAACGAAAGATAATGTCACATACAGCAAAATTTGGCAACTTGCAAAGTCTCAAATTCGAGGCAATATATTATTACTTGACTTGTAGTATAAACATAATAAAGTTCAATTGGTAACATCGAAAGATAGAGATCTGTATAAGAACACCGAAGAGCACCAAATTATATGTAGCATAAGAGTAAATCCCTGTCATATCTAAGAGCGGACTTCAGCCTGTAAGGACTTCCTTATAGACGATGTTCTTCATCGAGGTCTGTAAGGACAAGGCAGGTCTTTTTCGCTTCTTTGATTTACTGCTTTGCTTCTTGCCATTCTCCTTCTCCTTCTCAATCAGGATCTTTATGTTTCTCTTCGTGGTGGCTCGACACAATGCGACATAGAGTTGACCATGAGAGAACACCGGATTAGGTAGGTACACGCCAACGATCGGAATCGTCTGTCCTTGAGCCTTGTTAATCGTCATAGCAAAGCTAAACCTTACAGGAAATTGCTTCCTCTTGAACTTGAATGGAAACATGTCATTGTCAGACGGGCATAGGGGTATTCGAGGAAGGAAAACCCTCCTACCCGTGTGTTGTCCAATCACGATTTCTGCGTTGATGGCGTTCCTCTGGAAACCTTGCACCACAAGCCTCGTCCCGTTACATAGACAATTAGCCGGATCAATGTTCCTCAGAAGTATGACAGGGAAGTTGAGCTTCAGTTTGAGTGCATGCGGAGGCAGACCGTTGGGAGTCAATCCATTTAGGAACTCGGGAGCGTAGTAGCCATACGGGTCGTCTTCTGCACTGTCAAAGCTATGGTAGATTACTTCTTCTCCCCAAAAATGCTTTACCATGCGTATGTTTATCTTGTCGACGTTGTCGTTTGTGGTGGAGAGGATTGCGCGTGAAGTCATGTAATTCAGATCGGACATGTTGTCATCTAGTCTCGGAAACACATGGTCAATCAGCTTCTCCAGGTCGTCACCCTCGCCTGTAGACGGCACACGAATATCTTCAGGGAGTCGTATGTTTCCTTGATCGTCAACTTCCTCGGTGCCATTGCCTACCCTTAGCAAGTAATCCGCAAACCAGGTGTCATTATGAGCTCTCATGTTGATGGCGAGCCTTAGCTGGCGCATACCCTTCCAGAGGTGTGAACTTTGGAGGGTTGCATCGATTATCTGACCCCGGGACCCCCTCCTGACGACCGAAAGCACCTGCCTGAAGTCCCCACCAAACACAACAGTTTTTCCTTCAAAGGGTCGGTCCCGTCTTCCCATGATGTCGCGCATGCCGTTGTCCAGTGCCTCGACCGCCTGTCGCTTAGTCATGGTGGCCTCGTCTCATAGTATCAATGAGGCCATCCTCAGTAGCTTGGCGGTACCACTCTGTTTCGTGAAGGTGCATGAGGCGCCATCATCGCAGCTCAATGGGATCTTGAACCTCGAGTGGGCAGTCCTGCCTCCAGGCATGATAGAAGCGGCGATGCCTGATGTCGCGGTAGCGATAGCGATGTTTCCCTTGCTTCGAACCTTGGCGAGCAGTGCCCTGTACATGAAGGTCTTCCCTGTACCTCCCGGTCCATCAACAAAGAACACACCCCCATCACCGCGTTCAACAGAAGCTAGTATCTCGTCATATGCAACCCTCTGCTCCGAGTTTAGCGACGAAGCCAATTTAGTGTCGTTGATGTCAAAATCGATGTTGGATTCCTCGATCACTTCTCTGGCCTCGCCCTCGGTTGGGTCGAACGCATCGTCAATGCATGGAAGAGTGAAATCAGCTATGTCTTTGCCCATGGACTGCAACATACCCCTAATGTCAAGCAACACCATCTATTCCACCTCAATCGGGTACGTGTGGCATCGCCGATAGTCATCAGACCTAGGCTCAAAGTGCCATCCCGGCCCATAAACCACGCACGTCTCCTGGCTCACAGTGCACCAAAATTGTTGTGAAGAGCCTCCTGAGCGAACATGGCATCGCCCACTGCTCTACCTCGATAAGTCAATCGTCGAGCGTGTTATCTGCCTCAATGAGTCCCAACCTTTCGGCAGCCTCTCTAAAGCTCCCGCATAGCCTACCTTTCACGGTGAGCAGGTCCTCATAGGATGTCTTGCCAGCAACATGGTTTAGCAGCACACACGGATATTATCACTCCCCCTCGGCAGGATTGGCAGATACAATTCGACCTATCTGATAACGCTCCACCCGCTCTTTCCAATACTTCTTACCCTTCTGCCATGTGAACCTTCCAGGAAAATCCTTGTACAATATATTCGTAGCCCACAGATGGTTTTGGTTAGCTTTGAAATACTCTGTCAACATGGATTTGGAAGCTTTCTCAGAGGCGACTACGTCGGTCAAGTGAGCTTGCTCATTGAATGCCACCCTGTGCATATTCGGGAGATGAAGAGGCAACTGTAGGACAGGCGGGTCATTGGCACACAAGGGGAAGCCAAATATCCTCCACGTCGTCTCTGGAGGAGTAACCAACCTCGCGTCTACGTATCTTTGATCTCATCAATGTTACCATCGGCGTCTGGCTGGTCAATGCTGAAAGAAGCCCTATCATGGCCCTTGTATATGTACTTGTAAAGGTATTTGACGGCCTTTATGCTCGAGCAAACCTCAGCGTTGATGTGGCAATTGAACATCCACAGAAGGTAAGGGTTATATGGGACAACCCATCTGTTGTCCAACATTTTACCCCCGACCTTAGCCTGCCGACCATTATCTCGACGATGATAAACAGGGTATGAGTCCTTACCATGTGCCGTGTTTTCATTGAACGGCCGCGGGTATCTGCACTTGCACTCGTTTTGTTGCATGCAAACATTTTTGGGGTTGAGAGCACCGCATGGCCCGTGCATCATATGTTTGACCACCAAGGTGTGGAGTTCAGGATACTTTTGCTTGTCTGGGAGCTCGGCAGAAATGAGTCGGTCGTACTGCTCCGGAACGACAAGCTTATAGGCAGAATTCATGATCAACAAAAAGTGTGCGTGGGGGAGGCCCCTCTTTTGGAACTCGGCCACGTATACATGTGCGACAACAACACCCAGGATATTCTTATTGAACAACATCTCTTGCATAGCCTCTAGCTTGCCATGGAACACATGAGCCACAAGATCAGGTCGGTCTTGCGTAGTCTGGACAGGAGACAACTCATTTGTTATCTCTTCCCAGTTAGGGTTGCAGGTCATGGTCAAGAAGATGTCAGGCTTCCCGTAGGTATGGACAATTGCCATGGCATCCATATGCCTCCGCTTCATGTCGCGGTCGCCACCTGGGTACGTTCCAGGGAGCACTATCCTTACTCCAACAGCGCTTGCCCGGGTCTCCCTGATGTAATTGCATCAACAACTCCTTTATACAGGTCGGCATAGATCTTTGTCTGGTTCTTCCTGTACCATTTCAACCTACAACTCTCAATCTTGATGTACATGTCCACCCCCCCCCCCCATTGCTGGAGCAATCGTGCTCCACACAGTATGGGATTGAATATCCCAGGTCGTGTCTGGAGCATGTAACAGTAGTACTCTCTCACTGAGACGCATAACCTGTTATTCCCGTCTGCACATGGATGAGTAACGCGGACATTAGGCATATGAGAAGTATACAATTCATCTAAACGACGGAATACACATAAGGCTTACCTGCATCCTCATCATCATCATCATCACCTCTACCTCTTGGTTGTTGCACAACCGGCCAAGGGACATCACGTTTAGGAAGTTTCGGGTGCCAACCGAGCTCCCCCCTTGGGTAGAAGAGTGGGTAAGAGAGAGGGTCATACGAGCCAGCCGTCACATGTATACTGTGCCTCTGGTTGTCATTCCCGCAGAGTGTAATCCTGCGATCGAACCTCTTCGCTAGGTCAGTGCCCTCCACCAAAATTGCAGCGACCTCAGATGACAGAGGTCTATTATACTTCCGTTGGTCTAGTCTCTGGTCAGTGTTGAGGTCTATCCTGTAATCGTCGAGGTTGTCCCTGTGCGCACCCAAACTCCTAAACTGCTGGGAGTGCGGGTTTTCCCTGAGTATGTCCACTAACTTTCTGACGACATCTTGGTCTAATTGCTCGGTGGCAGCCTTGCGATGGGTTAGGCCTGGGTCGTCGTTGTAGAAGTACAACTGTAGATGATCTGGACGTGATGTTGGCCCGAAGGAATGAACGTTGTGGTAGATGATGCCATGCGCCCGGAATGTGTACACCCCAGACTTCATGTTTGTGTATCTTTCATCAAGGCTGACGCCGAGGGTTGTGAAGGAGAAGTGGCCGTTGAAGAACCGTATGTTCTCTAAAAAATTCCTTGCGTCCGCATCTATGCTAGACCAAAGCCTCATTAGCTCCGGGTTGGGCTCCGGTTGCTTCAGCTGGATCTGCCCACTACGCCAGCAGAATCTCGGGGCCTCGGACACAAACTTCTTCGCCTTGCAGTGATCACAATTTGCGGCGTGCTTCAGGACGTGTGTGTGGTCTGGGAGGTTTGAGTAGACATAGTCCAATGGATCATGGTCGACATAGTTATTGTGACTTGAGTCTTCCAATTCGTCGTGCTCCATGTCATCAGCATCTGAGCCTGCAAAAAATGTTTATAATTAGTGTGATATTTCAAACGGGCGAGCTGGTCAAGTGGGTGTACATACCTTCACCAGCAAACAGGTAATCCTCATCGTCAAAGAGGCCATCAGGGTTGACATTATCTTTCATGGGACGACTAAGGTAAGCGTCCATGTCGTCTGCTCAGGTGCGAAACCAATAAATGAGGGTTCAATCTGAAGGGACGCAAGGAGAGTAAGGATGGGAGTGTTACCTTCACTTCTGATCGTGTACTCCGGCGTGCTAGATGAGGTCGAGGCACTGTGTGCTTCCACTACAGTAGGTTGTCCAGTTGAGATGGAGATGGACCTAACGGTTGGGGTCATCACCCTACCTGCAAACCTTTCATTATGCCGATCGCGTAGAGCATTCCTCTCACCACGCGGTACCTGCGTACATGTTTTTTGCTTGCCAATTTTCTGCTGACGCTTCTTTGCCGCCATACCTCCCTTGCAAGCTCGCTCTCTCCTCCCACGCGCTGCTCTGGACTCATGACTCTGCTCGTCCACTCCATTATCCGCTATTGTTACCGGATCACCGGCTTTCTGGTCGGCATTTTGTAGGTGCACATTGATTTCGATGAGGTTTCCATGTACAGCACCATCACCGAAGGTTCTGCTTAGGTATGCACCTACAACATCATCGAATCATTATTTATATATCATGAATGATTACATGATGAAAGATGATGGTTTATAGGATATGTACCATTGGTTTCGGTGTCACGAATGTATGTGGGGGCCACATTGACCGTAGGAGCATGATCTATTTGTTCAATGTCGAATTGTTGCGTGAGGGCTGAAAGTGTGAGAGTCGGACAATGTGTGTTAGGGTTGGACAATGTGCTAGTTAAATCTGGACGTGGCATTGCGACCGGTTCAGCACATGGCGTGTTTTTCTTTGCAGCATACTTTGCCTTTCTCTTTGCACTTGACTCCCCCTTTCATCCTCAGTCATGGTTTTAGGGTGTTGCACGCGCCATTCTTGCAACTTCTGATTTTTTTTCTTTAAGATCGATCGTTCCGTCACCCACTTTTTTCCGATAACTTGCTGGCCTCTGCGCGTTTCTCTGCTCAATTTGCTCGTTTGTGAAGTCACAATTGTGTTCTTTATCAGGCTGTTTTTCATCTAGTTGCTTGCTGGCTGGCTCCTCTTTTTTCTTTCGATAAGCAGCTCTCCTCCGAGCCTTTATTTGCTCTTTTTTCTCATCAAGGTCCACCGAGAATGGTTGACACCCATTAGTGATATCACCGAGAGGTAACAGGGGAACATTTTGCATATCTGCATGGAGGGTTTAGGGTCTTCATTGTTCAAGAAGATTTCATGTACTACACAAACGCTTACTTTATATATCTGCACGGTCTGGTTAAACAATGATGTATTGCTGGATGTAGTTGGGGTGGTATCATCGAGAGGTAACAGGGGAACATTTTGCATATCTGCCCGGAGGGTTTAGGGTCTTCATTGTTCACCGAGAGGTAACATTGCTGGTTGAAGCTACTTCTTAATCTAGGATTTATTTTTTATAGAATCCCTCAGTGTCCATACATAAAGTCTATATGTACTCAAAAGTCGTATATATGCCCTATATCGAATTGAACCTAAATGATCAGGAATTGTGTTGGTCAATTATTTTTATTCTATATTCTTGGTCAATTATTCATGGGGTTGGGGTGAGGAAACATGTGTCGCCTACATTATTCACTAAGAAAGTATACATACGGTCATCATAAACATAAACATCCTTACCTGATATCATAAGGCCAGTCAGATTTTCATCTTGTTACTTGATGGATGCCTCCTCTTTTTTTTCGATAAGCAGCTCTCCTCCGAGCATTTTTTTTGCTCTTTTTTCTCGTCAAGGTCCACCGTGGTTGGTTGACACACATTAGTGATATCACCGAGAGGTAACCCACCCACATTCAGCATATCTGCATGTGAAATGATATTAACATTATGTTGTGGAATGGAGGGAGTATATATAATATCATCGCAGTGCCTTCCCATAAAGCATTCTTACCTGATATCGTAAGGGCAGATAGATTTTCATCTTGTTGCTTGACGGTAGCCTCCTCTTGTTTCGTTCTATAAGCAACTCGCCTCTGAGTTTTTATCAACTCTCTTTTTTCGTCAAGGTCCACAGAGGATGGTTGATCTGCATTAGTGATATCACTGTGAGGATGTCGTGGAACATTATGTGGCCTCTCTTCCCAATTGTCACGTTGCATGCTACCTAGTTATTTTGTCAGATTACTGAGAGCTGGCAACGAATCTACATTATATAGGAATGAGATTGGAGGGTTGTCTGCATCATGTTAACATAAATATATATTGGACCGAAATAAGGCAAAGTTGTAGGCACATGGTCTTAACCTTTCGGCAACATAATACTTACCCGAAATCAGATGGGAAGGTTGATGAACATATGTCCTTTCACAATCGGCCTGTTCAAGAATCATCCAGTCCGAGTGAGTAATATGGGCTCCTACAAGTCACACGCTTTATCCTTTAGAATCGGTTCTTCCCAAGTCTGTTAGGTATGATTTATCACATAAAAAGCATAAAAGCAATATCAGTATATATGCACAGCCTTAATACCTGGACTACTTGGGTAATTCTTGTGAACATCGTTGGCTCCAGGTATAACCCCTTCGTTAGAGTCGTCACCATTTGGCCCCTCCATCGGGCCTGCAACATCTCCTGTGATGGTGTTTGACATGTATAACAAAATATGTAGCTGAGCATATATATGGAGGTAGATGTATACCTGGAGTATCATATGTGCTATCACCATCGGTCTCAAGTATCATCCATTCGGAGGGAGTAATATGGACTCCTAGAAGTCAAGATGTTGATACATTAGAATCGGCTGTGCCCAAGTCTGTTAGGTATGATTTTTCAACTAAAAAGGATAAATATAAACCTTATACCTGGACTACGTGGGTAAATTTTGTCAACATCATCGGCTACGGGTATAATCCCTTCGTTAGAGTCGTCAACACTTGTCCCCTCCATCGGGCATGCAACACATATATAGTTGAACATATATATGTTTGACTTGTGTAGCACAATTTATAGGTGAACATATACCTGGAGGTACATGTGATGCAGTCGTCTGTTCCGCTGGCTTGCTGTGTGGAGTCCCCATATGTAACTACTAAAAAAAGACATGTCCAACAGACTCAGGTATATAGCAAAAACTTGTAAACTGACTCTGCAAGCAGATCACGTGAAATACCAACAGTACTAAAGGCTCGTTCCCATTGTACAGAAATCCAGTCCATACGAGCAGATTGTCACAGATTTATGAGTTTGCTATATATATGAAAATACAAAGACATGTCCAACAGACTTTGCTACATTCCATTTTTTTTGTAAACTGACTCTGCTGGATACATGTAAAGAATTCAAGATGCTAAGATGTCCTGTTCATCTCACTGCAGGCAGATGAAGGCCGTCGAAGATCACAAGCGCAACTTGCTATTGTACAGGTTTAGAATTTAGAAAGGTGACCTATTTTTTCATGTGAACTTACCAATTCTTTGCTATTCAGAATAATTCTTTATCTTCCCATTGTTGTGTTAATTGATTCATATGCGGTTGTGCTATTCTGACAAGGATGTCCATCAAGGTTGTTTGGAGGGACATAATGAAACATCACAAGTTCTACTTTGCTGATTATTTCAGAGAATTGTTTCATTACTAATGCGCTGTAGCGGACATGTATTAATCCCAAATTCCAAATCACTCTGGAATCCAGTCAAAATCCATTCAAAATCACTCTAGAATCCTTCTCCGTAATTGATTCGCAAACTTCTCTCAAGACTACTCTGAACCTCAAATATCGTGGGCACATGAAGTTGTGGTGTAATTTTTACAGAAACAAGTGATCCAGGCAGCAAGGTATTGATTGATGCAACTATGTTGTAATGTTTCAGTGACGGTTAGTATTTTTTTAGAAAGGATAACCAATTCAGATGATACCCAAGGAGTTCTGGATGGGAGATTGTTTATTTCTACGTCGTGCAATTCAACATTTCAGTACTAAAAGTATTTTTCATGTTATCTAGATTGAGGTACATCCTTTGTAAACTAATATGAGGCCTTTTAGGTCACGTAAGTAATGACCTAAAAGGTCTTGTATTAGTTACAGAGGGGTTTGATTTGTGAGGTCCGAGCGCGGGCAGGCTTGATTTAGTTTGAACACAAGCAAAAAGAAGTCTGGCATGGCTTGATTTAGTTTGAACACGAGTCCATCAGGATCGCCCTGATCTGTACACATAGACATAACAAACAAACAAAACATGTGTGTTCATACCCGGGGTTGAAACCGTACAGCGTCGCCCATCGCACGTTCTGTGGCGGCGCGTGATCCAGAAAATGCCAGCGATCCAGAAACACGGTGGCGGCACTGTCAAGTCGTTCCACGGCGGCGGCGCTGTGGAGTGTGTAGATCGCACGACGGCTGCGCTGATCTGATCGGCAGTGGGGTACGGGGATTGGCGGCGGGGTATGGGGTATGGGGATCGGCGTCAGGGCGATCCTGATGGGCGGCAGGGCGCTATTTCTTTGGCTACCTGCATGGGTGGGGTTCGGTGGGTGGGCGTGGGGGTGGGGGTAATTTGCTGGAAAAAACCAGATGAAAAAAACCGATTGAAAAAAAATAAGATGAAAGTGGGGGGACTATTCAACAAACTCGTCTATTAGAAATAGAGATAATCTTTTTTTGCATGGATTTACTTCTAATAATCTACTGCCAGGCCCATGCACCCAAAATGCCCGTACAGTACAGGACTCACGTTCGTGGGAGCGGGTCTTCTGGTGTTCCCCGAATCAACCGGAGTACGTTTTCAGGAGATGGTCACGACAATAATGGCGAACGGCGAATCGAGGGACCGCTCCTTATTCGCCTGCCGACGGCGGAGCTTCCTCAGGTGACGTTGCATTCTCCTTCTTTTTTGGCAGATTCCGATCGACTCTGTGGTTCCTTCTTTCTCGTGCTTCTACTGATTTTTTGGCCCTCTCTTGCAGCACCCGCCACCTGTACGACTGAAAGCTTGTCATGGGTGCGGAGGATGGCAAGGACCGCTGCGGCGACCTCACCGACGACCTCCTCCGGCATGTGTTGTACTGCTGTCCCATCTTCCGCCGGACGATGCCCTCAGGACTTGTGTGCTGGACACCAGGTGGCGCGAACTTTCTTACCACTGCCAGCCACTTCAGCAGTTGGCGAAGCTGTTCATCCAATTCTGTGAAAACTCACGTCTCGCCAAGTGCGAGATCAGTACCTGCCCCTGATGATTTTCCGGATCACGACGACTCTGATGATTCTCCGGATCACGACTGACTTTGATGGTTCTCCGGATCACGTCAGACTCGCTAGACACCTGAAAGATCGTGGATGTCGCCTAGAGGGGAGGGGGGTGAATAGGCGCTTTAAAATAATTATGGTTGAGGCTTAAACAAATGCGGAATAAACCTAGCGGTTAATTTGTCAAGCACAAAACCTACAACAACTAGGCTCACCTATGTGCACCAACAACTTATGCTAAGCAAGAAAAACTACTTAGGTGATAGCAAGATATATGACAAGAAACAATATGGCTATCACAAAGTAAAGTGCATAAGTAAAGGGCTCAGATAAGAGATAACCGATGCACGCGGAGATGACGATGTATCCCGAAGTTCACACCCTTGCGGATGCTAATCTCCGTTTGGAGCGGTGTGGAGGCACAATGCTCCCCAACAAGCCACTAGGGCCACCGTAATCTCCTCACGCCCTCGCACAATGCAAGATGGCGTGATTCCACTAAGGGACCCTTGAGGGCGGTCACCGAACCCGTACAAATGGCAACCCTAGTGGGCGGTCACCGAACCCGTACACTTTGGCAACCCTTGGGGGCGGTCACCCTTACCCGTCAAATTGCTCGGGGCGATCTCCACAACCTAATTGGAGACCCCGACGCTTGCCCGGAGCTTTACACCACAATGATTGAGCTCCGAACACCACCAACCGTGTAGGGCGCCCAAGCACCCAAGAGGAACAAGCTCAAGGGCACCAAGCACCCAAGAGTAATAAGCTTCTCAACTTGTAACTTTCATGTATCACCGTGGAGAACTCAAACCGATGGACCAAATGCAATGGCAAGGGCACACGGAGTGCCCAAGTCCTTCTCTCTCAAATCTCACCGAAGCAACTAATGCTAGGGAAGAAAATGAGAGGAAGAACAAGGAGAACACCAAGAACTCCAAGATCTAGATCCAAGGGGTTCCCCTCACATAGAGGAGAAAGTGATTGGTGGAAATGTGGATCTAGATCTCCTCTCTCTTTTCCCTCAAAAACTAGCAAGAATCCATGGAGGGATTGAGAGTCAGCAAGCTCGAAGAAGGTCAACAATGGGGGAAGAACACGAGCCTAAAGGATAAGGTTCAATGGGGAAGAAGACCCCCTTTTATAGGTGGGGAAAAATCCAACCGTTATGCTCACAGCCCGCACCGAGCGGTAGTACTGCTCGGCATCACGGTACTACTGCTAGGGGTAGCGGTAGTACTGCTTGCGAGCGGTACTAAAAAATTACATCCGTGCCTACCACCGCTGGACTTGTGACGAGTTTTTGGTCCCGAGCGGAAGTAGCCACGGAAGTAGCCGCGGTAGTACTGCTCCAAGCGGTAGTACCGCTCCCAAGAGCGGTAGTACCGCTCCCAAGGGCGGTAGTAAAAAATTACTTCCGCTCCTACCCGCGGTAGTACCGCTGCAGCCTTTTCAGAACACCAAAACTACCATAACTTCTGCATTCGGACTCCGAATTCGACGAAACCAAGTTTGTTGGAAAGCTAGGGACAAGGGCTAACACAATCTTGAGAGAAATACCAATAAGAGGCAAATGAGAAAAGGCCCAAAAGAAAATGGTGAGAACCCTTCCTCGGAAAAGACCGGTAAAACCTCCAACACAGAAAACATCATAGAAGACGCATGCAAACTCCGTTTTCGATGAACTCAAGCTTGTCATAAAGATGAGTATAAGCTCTAAGACTCGCAAAGAGAACCAAACAAGAACCAAGAAACATGATGCAAGGATGCAATGGTTTGAGCTCTCGACGAACGATACGATCAAGCTACTCACTTGAGAGGCCCCCCTTGATAGTACGGCTATCGATCCTATAACCCGGTCTCCCAACTACCACCATGAGACCGGTGAAATAGAAAATCTATCAAGGGCAAACCTTTGCCTTGCACATGATCCACTTGAGCTAGATGATGACGATCTTGTCCTCCTCAAGATGGACCACCATTCTTGATTGTGTTGGGTCGATGGATACTAGATGATTGCTGCCCCATACTCCACTATGGGTGAGCCACTCTTTGGCACATCTTCACAAGTCCATTGACACCACAATGGATGGCAAGCTTCAAGCACTTGATCTCTTCGTGATGCTCCACTTGAACTTGCACACGGCAATCTTGATGACGATCACCACTTGATGTCATCCTTTCCATGGGTTGTATGATGTCTTCGTCTTGACGCAAGCCCATGGACACGTACCTAACCCCACATAGACTCTCACATAGACCATGGGTTAGTACACAAAGTGCAATGGATAATTCTTACATACCATGGGATCACTTGATCCCTCTCGGTACATCTTCTACGCTTTGTGAGTTGATCAACTTGATTCACTCTTGACTTAGTCTTGATCAACCTTGAATCTTTCCAACTCTATTCGTTTGGATGATGTCTTGAAGGTAAACATGAATGATCACACAATCTTCTTCTTCAAGACATGCTTGCAATAAGCTCAACACTCACATGACCAATCTTTGGATAATTCCTTAATAGCACCTTGGTCAACACATAAACTCCTTGAAACCAACACATGGACTTCAAGAAATGCCTATGGACAAATCCTTCAAATATAACTCAATGCAACCATTAGTCCATAGAGAATGTCATCAATTACCAAAACCACACATGGGGGCACCGCATGTCCTTTCAATCTCCCCCATTTCGGTAATTGATGACAATCACTTTCAAGAGAGTTTATATAAGGAATTATGAATCACCATGCAATGCAAGAACCAATAATGCATGCGTATGAGATGCAAATGCTGAGGAACAAAACCAAAGCAAGGAGAAAACTCTGAAGACTTCTCCACAATACTCTCTTAAACTTCTCCCCCATTGGCATCGATTGCCAAAATGGGCGAAAAGCTAAGAAGACCAATATAAAAGGTGTTCCTCCAAAAGTTGTGTATTTCTCAACAAGAGAGTGGAATGCCATACACATATACAAAGGTAATACTTGGAGGAAGACCAACTATATTGAGGCACCAAGATTGCAAAAGAATGATATGCCACAAAGACATAACAAAGAGAGAAACCCGTGGTGAAGATAGACGATGAGAGGCTCATCAAGACGAGGGGTACCAATTAAGATGGCAAAAGCCTCGTAAAGATAAGCAAGAGGAAAATAATCTTCACCACACAAGAGTGCATCAAGATGCAACGATAGAGGACACACACTCAAGGCATAAGCTTTCACGGAGCCACCAAAGAAATAACATAAGAAAGACAAGGTGGACGTGAAAGAAAGGATATCAACTAGAGATGTAATTTCTCTCAAGTGTATAAGGTTCTAGGTAGACAAAATCATGATGATGTATATCTACAAAGAGGGATGTACACCCGAAATAGTTACAACATGAAGGAACAATATATCCACAAGGAAATCGTAAATATACCAATAAGATATTTGCTTGAAAGCATAGCACTTGGCTAGATATGGTCTTATTGTATGTAAATGAATTCCTACCGCATGAACATCAAAGACATCACAACTAGCAACATGAGATCATCGTTGAGATGCTTTGAGAAAGGAAACAAGTATCACAAGAAAGAATGAAATACATGCCATGATACAACCTACACAAGGTTGATGCAAGTAATGTGTGCATGTAGTAGATGATGATACTTATTACCGAGATACCATTGGGAGGATGTAGTAGATACCAATTGAAGGTAGATAGTAGTTCATTGATCATCCTAGCTTGACTCCAATATGCACATGGTGACAACACCTTCCTTGTGAGTGAGCCAAGCATCCAATGCATCTCCAAATGTTCCTATAAGAACAACACAAACTAAACGGTACCCAAACTCATCGGGACCAAATAGTTAGAAACAACAATACATAGGACAAACTCCACATAAATATGTGCATATAGATATGAAAATGAATATCATGCACATCTCATCCAAATTGAGACTAGGTGGAGTTTCTCCCATATATTGAGTCAAAGAAAGAAAGCATGCCAAATAAAATACATGAAGAAAACATGCATGCTCAAGACTTCAAAACCCGAAACCAAAAGACAAGGAAATGCCAAGTGAAAAGGATACCAAATGAATAGAACATCACTTGGAGGATATCCATAAAAGATACATTAAGGAATGAGATATCCATTGATACACTCAAAATAAAAGATATCAAACTCCCAAAAGAGAGGATGGTTCCAAACAAACCAAGCTCTCTACAAAGTTTCATGATGGCACAAAGTGCCAAAAAGAAAACGGCTTGCCTTCCACCAACACACACTTGATAAGGATCGCAAGATGAGTGTCTTATAGAAAATAGGATAGCTCCCCCAAGACTAGTGCATTATAGAGAATTTGCATTTGAATACAAAATGCACAAGGTGGGATCACCACTTCAACTATATCTAGAAAACACTAGACAAGGACGAGAAATAAACAAGATCCACAAGTGGTAGGGAAGACAGCGGGAGTTGACACAAACCTTGGCAAGAGAAAAGGCAAAATTAAAAAACAAAAGCCAATGTAAAGATGATCAATAAATTCTACCACAAAAGTGAGTACCAATTGTCAAAAGACAAGAAGTAAATGGAAATAATTCCCGGTGGTAGATAGCAAGGATATCCGACATCATCTTCACACCAAACACAAGCAAATTGCAACTTGTAGAGCTATCATGCCACCTAGGAACAAGATAATTTACAATATCAATTCTAGGTGACAATATCTCAAATGTACACATTTTCTAGGCTAGTAATACACACATAGCATATTACTCCCCCATAATATGATACCAATTAAAGATAGACAAGAGGCAATTAAAAAGATCCAACAAGAGATAATTAATGGACAATTTAGAATTTGAATTTCTCATGAGAGATATACCACCTAGAGACTAGATAATCTTGAAATATCAATACTAGATGGTATTACTCATGTACACACATTTATAGGATTGTGAGGTGCACAAAGCACATCACTCCCCCATAATTGGATATTCCATTAATCTCTCACAATAGCAAACTAAGAAATAAACAAGATGCACAAAGGATCAACGTACGACACACATGTACATGAAGTGCAAACCAACATACACCAACTTGATTACTCAAGATAAGCAATTTGGAGACACAACATATACAAACACATGCAAGTAACAAAACCAAAACATGCAAAGGGGCAAGTAACTTTCAATGTAAACAATTTGAGTACAAGTTACCGCAAGGAGGCACATTGGATATAAGATAGAAACTTGATAATCCGAATGACTTGGCTTGAGACAATTAGAATGATGAAGTCCCCTTAATTCTTCATAAAGTAGCCAAGTCTCCAATGCCCTCCAACAACACCTACTGATCAAGTTTGAGCTAGTTGGTCCCCAACCAAGTTGGGTCCTAAGAGGTTAGTCACAATAGGCTTGGCCACCCAAATGGTTCTTTTCTTGACACCACTTTGAGTACCAACAAACTTGGCAAACATATTGCCAACCTTATCCTTCCCAAGAGAATAGACATCATCAATAATAATTGGGTTGGATAAGTTACCACTAGTGCATGAAGAAGCGACGTGGCCTTTCTCACGACATAAGTAGCAACATCTACTCTTCACTATCTTCTCACATGATTTCTCAAATAGAGAAGCATTAACTTGAGTCTTCTTGGGAAGTGGCCTTTCTTCAACTTAAGGTTGAGCATGAGATTGAACTTGTGCCCTCTTCCCTTGTTGCTTGACATTAATGGCCTTCTTCTTCAATGGGCAAGATCTAACATGATGCCCTTCTACTTTGAACTTGAAGCAAACAATCTTGGCCGATTTCTTGACTTGTTCTTGGCCCTCCTTTTTGTTCATCTTGGACTTCTTCTTCTTATTGGAGTTGAATCCAAGTCCACCTTTGTCATTGGGGGATTTTTGCACACTCAAGATATTGTTGAGTGTGGATTTCCCTTCATGACTCTTTTCCAAGTCTTTCTTCAAAGAAGTGACTTGGGCCTTGAGCTCTTTGATTTCCTCTACATGGTTAGTCTCAATACAAGTACTAGAGGAAGTATAAGTTTCATTGTTAGAGCAACAAGGCAAGGAAAGCAATTCATCACAAGATGTACCAACATTGTGAGTAGATGAATTACAAGGACTAGCACATATCAATATAGCATTTTGACTAGAAGTAGTGCTAGTATCCACATGAGGCTCACTAGATGTTACCTTAGCAAGCATGGCCTCATGAGCTATATTTAGCACATTATGGGATACTAGAAGATCATCATGAGAGCTTGTGAGCCTTACATGATTTTCTTCCAACATCCCATAATTGCTAGATAGCAACTCAAGTTGAGCCCTTAGCTCAACATTCTCCTTCAATATGGATGCTTCACAAGAGATAGAGTTAGTAGCACAAGCATCATCATTAGCAACAAGAGGAGAAGACAACTTGGCAAGCTCTTTTGAATATGAAGCTTTAAGTTGAGCATGAGACTCGGTGAGTTTGATGAGCCCACTCTTAATGACCCTTGAGCCATTTTCGAGGTGGTCAAAGTCCTCAAGGAGTTTAGCATGCACAACTTCAAGCTCCTCATTTTTAGTTTCAAAATCATTGGCCACCTCAAGAGCACTATCACGAGATTCCCTCACTCTAGATAATTCTAGAGCAAAAGTCTCCTCAAGAGATTCCTTGGTGGTTTGTTCAAGTTCAAGAGCTTGAGAGAGGTCCGCAATCTCATTAGCGTAATCACGCTCATGACCTTCCATTTTATCAATGGTGACCTCATGCTCGTCAAGACGAGATTCCAACTCATCAATATATTTCTTGCCCTCAATAGCAATAGACATCATTTCCATGAAGTTGGAATGAGCAATTTTATTCTTAAGAAGAGCTTTAAAACTCATTTCCCCCTTAATTTTTAAGGAGGCAACATCATCACTCTCTTCATCATAATCAACATCATCATCACTCTTGCCATCATCAATATCATCACAAGATATATTGGGATTCAAAGTGGGAGATACCTTTGAAGCCTTGGCCATAAGGCAAATTGCAATAGATGATGATATAGGATCCCTTGAAGCACCATTCAAGACCACATCTTGTTCCATGGAGTGTTGGGTTTCATCTACATTGTTAGCACAACAACTCGAGGAAATACATGCATTTTTATCATGGCAACAAGATATAGCAAGCATATCATCATGAGATTTAGTCAAGCAATTTCTACATGATATGCAAGGACTATCAACACAAGAAAGTGAAACATTTGGAGTGCTCGAAGTGCTAAGGCCCAAAGACGGAGCATTGCAATAATATAGTGATGAAGAATCATCCAATAAAAGCACACTATCATCATTGCAATGACCGACACTACTCACCATATCATTACCTTGTGGCAAACCACATGTAGGTGAAGTAGAAGAAGTTGAGAAGACTATACGGCCGGAGGTGGAGGGAAAACAATCATCCCTACAAATCTTGGACACAACATATTTATCTTGAAGCTTCGTCCACAACTCATGAGCATCCCGGAACGGCATGAGTTGAAATATAACTACATTGCTTAAAGCATCGAAAAGCACATTAGAAGCTTGAGCATTGAGATAAGAGTTTTTCTCATCCTCTAAAGATAATCTTTGGGGATCCTTTGGAGGAGAAAAACCCATATCTACAATTCGCTCCAAATTTGGGTCCATGACCCTAAAGAGATTAAGCATGCGAATTACCCAAACATCAAAATATGTGCCATCGAAACTAAGAGTGTCAGAGAATCCTAATCCCCTAGTCGACATCTTTACTCTCTAGGCGGTTAAGCCCAACAAAGAGAGACGAGGCTCTGATACCAATTGAAAGATCGTGGATGTCGCCTAGAGGGGGGGGGGGTGAATAGGCGCTTTAAAATAATTACGGTTGAGGCTTGAACAAATGCGGAATAAACCTAGCGGTTAATTTGTCAAGCACAAAACCTACAACAACTAGGCTCACCTACGTGCACCAACAACTTATGCTAAGCAAGAAAAACTACTTAGGTGATAGCAAGATATATGACAAGAAACAATATGGCTATCACAAAGTAAAGTGCATAAGTAAAGGGCTCGGATAAGAGATAACCGAGGCACGCGGAGATGACGATGTATCCCGAAGTTCACACCCTTGCGGATGCTAATCTCCGTTTGGAGCGGTGTGGAGGCACAATGCTCCCCAACAAGCCACTAGGGCCACCGTAATCTCCTCACGCCCTCGCACAATGCAAGATGCCGTGATTCCACTAAGGGACCCTTGAGGGCGGTCACCGAACTCGTACAAATGGCAACCCTTGGGGGCGGTCACCGAACCCGTACACTTTGGCAACCCTTGGGGGCGGTCACCGGTACCCGTCAAATTGCTCGGGGCGATCTCCACAACCTAATTGGAGACCCCGACGCTTGCCCGGAGCTTTACACCACAATGATTGAGCTCCGAACACCACCAACCGTCTAGGGCGCCCAAGCACCCAAGAGGAACAAGCTCAAGGGCACCAAGCACCCAAGAGTAATAAGCTTCTCAACTTGTAACTTACACGTATCACCGTGGAGAACTCAAACCGATGCACCAAATGCAATGGCAAGGGCACACGGAGTGCCCAAGTCCTTCTCTCTCAAATCCCACCGAAGCAACTAATGCTAGGGAAGAAAATGAGAGGAAGAACAAGAAGGAGAACACCAAGAACTCCAAGATCTAGATCCAAGGGGTTCCCCTCACATAGAGGAGAAAGTGATTGGTGGAAATGTGGATCTAGATCTCCTCTCTCTTTTCCCTCAAAAACTAGCAAGAATCCATGGAGGGATTGAGAGTCAGCAAGCTCGAAGAAGGTCAACAATGGGGGAAGAACACGAGCCCAAAGGATAAGGTTCAATGGGGAAGAAGACCCCCTTTTATAGGTGGGGAAAAATCCAACCGTTATGCTCACAGCCCGCACCGAGCGGTAGTACCGCTCGGCATCACGGTACTACTGCTAGGGGTAGCGGTAGTACTGCTTGCGAGCGGTACTAAAAAATTACATCCGTGCCTACCACCGCTGGACTTGTGACGAGTTTTTGGTCCCGAGCGGAAGTAGCCACGGAAGTAGCCGCGGTAGTACTGCTCCAAGCGGTAGTACCGCTCCCAAGAGCGGTAGTACCGCTCCCAAGGGCGGTAGTAAAAAATTACTTCCGCTCCTACCCGCGGTAGTACCGCTGCAGCCTTTTCAGAACACCAAAACTACCATAACTTCTGCATTCGGGCTCCGAATTCGACGAAACCAAGTTTGTTGGAAAGCTAGGGACAAGGGCTAACACAATCTTGAGAGAAATACCAATAAGAGGCAAATGAGAAAAGGCCCAAAAGAAAATGGTGAGAACCCTTCCTCGGAAAAGACCGGTAAAACCTCCAACACAGAAAACATCATAGAAGATGCATGCAAACTCCGTTTTCGATGAACTCAAGCTTGTCATAAAGATGACTATAAGCTCTAAGACTCGCGAAGAGAACCAAACAAGAACCAAGAAACATGATGCAAGGATGCAATGGTTTGAGCTCTCGACGAACGATACGATCAAGCTACTCACTTGAGAGGCCCCCCTTGATAGTACGGCTATCGATCCTATAACCCGGTCCCAACTACCACCATGAGACCGGTGAAATAGAAAATCTATCAAGGGCAAACCTTTGCCTTGCACATGATCCACTTGAGCTAGATGATGACGATCTTGTCCTCCTCAAGATGGACCACCATTCTTGATTGTGTTGGGTCGATGGATACTAGATGATTGCTCCCCCATACTCCACTATGGGTGAGCCACTCTTTGGCACATCTTCACAAGTCCATTGACACCACAATGGATGGCAAGCTTCAAGCACTTGATCTCTTCGTGATGCTCCACTTGAACTTGCACACAGCAATCTTGATGACGATCACCACTTGATGTCATCCTTTCCATGGGTTGTATGATGTCTTCGTCTTGACACAAGCCCATGGACACGTACCTAACCCCACATAGACTCTCACATAGACCATGGGTTAGTACACAAAGTGCAATGGATAATTCTTACCATACCATGGGATCACTTGATCCCTCTCGGTACATCTTCTACGCTTTGTGAGTTGATCAACTTGATTCACTCTTGACTTAGTCTTGATCAACCTTGAATCTTTCCAACTCTATTCGTTTGGATGATGTCTTGAAGGTAAACATGAATGATCACACAATCTTCTTCTTCAAGACATGCTTGCAATAAGCTCAACACTCACATGACCAATCTTTGGATA
>LR880971.1:45996445-46017332 GCA_904067115.1 Aegilops sharonensis | reverse complement strand
CCTGGTCGAAAGATCAAATGTGGGAGATCATGACTTGCTGTGTCATCTTGCACAACATGATCATCGAGAGCGAGCAAGAAGACCCAGTGTTTGACACTGAACCATACTACAGGCAGGGTCCTCTAGCCGAAGTTGATCACCAGCTACCGGCAACTTGGACTGCCTATCTCAGTATGCGTCAGGAGATCCGAGACCCACAGGTGCATCATCAACTGCAGAAAGATCTGATTGAGCACCTATGGAGGCTCAAGGGGGACGCCGCGTGATGAAATACGAGTTTTTATTTGTTGAACTATATAATTTGTATTGAACTATTTGTTGTTGTAGTATTTTGTTGAAGTATTTGATTTTTCTGTGATGAAATATGTGATAAGGAATAATTGTGTTGATAATTGAACGCCAGGACACGCCGAAACCACGCCGAATATGGGCCTATTCTCGGCCATATGGGCCGTTTATTCGACGAAATTGGACTGCAAAGTGGGCCAATTTCGGCGCCTGGGGGCGACGACTGGGCGCAAAACCGCCCCAGCGCCGAATGTATCGCCGGCTCGCCCCCAGGAGGCGATTTATATGCGTCCTGGGAGGCCAACGGCTGGAGATGCCCTAAGGCATTTCTTCAACTCCTAGCCCGATATCAACCACCCAGTCACGATCGTCAGGCTATGAAGCCTAGTGCCTGCGTCCACCTCCAGCCCCGGTGGACTTGGTGAACACAACCTAGTGATTGCCGACGGCCACCGCTGAGCAAGCCTCGAGCAATGCGAGCCCGAACGACGCCATGCCCCTGGTCATCGGCACTGATACATCCGACGGCACGGCAACCCTCCAAGAGACGCCTCTATCAAATCCCCATGCCATAACATGAGAGCGCCACTCCAACCAACCCGCATGATCTTCCATTGGCATGATGAAGATTACTTAGAGAAGGAAAGCCCGACTCCAAGGCGACCGAGCGCCGGAGCACGCAAGCGCAGTAAGTATAGCATGGAGAAGCCAGCGCAGCCCAATTCAGATCTGGCACTCCAACTGCCCGCAACAGTTGTTCACCACCAAAGACCTCCACCCACCAGCCACTCCCCAAAGCCACACGCCCGCAGGCGCGAATCACGGCAACCACCGCCCAGCCCCTGCACGTGGGTGGGACTAGGATAGCCCGTTGGCCAGTAGCCCGCATGCACCTGCCAAGTCCACCATGCACCTGGGCCAGGTCGTGTCGCCCGCGTGCGCCGGCCCTAGGTCTAGGCGGCCGGCACCGGCATGGTCACACCGGCTACCTCACCGCGCAGCCCTCCACGTGAACGTCGTGCCTAGCTGCCACCGCCACCAACACTCCATGCCACGCCGCCGTGCCCATGCACGCGCTGCGCTACCGCCGATATCTGACGTTCCACGCCACCAGCTTCTAAGGCATCTCCAGCCGCGTCCCTAGGAAGTCCTTCCTAGGCGTTTTTTTTGCACCGGCGTTGAAAACACGGTCCAGTCGCGTCCCAGGAGCCCGATTTTCGCCGGCTTGGGCCGAAAATAGCGCCGGCGGACCCATCCTGAACCCGGCGCGCTGGGGCGCCCGGGGGCACCGGGCGAACTGTTTTGGCGCGAAAAAGCCGCGGGCCCGCCGCGTCAGCGACACGGCTCTCTTCTCGGCCCTTCGTCGTCCTCATCGCCTCGTTTCCCGCAGCGAATCAATGCCAAAGCTGCCGCGCGCTGCCGTGCCGGTCAGCCTGCCATTGGTGCTCACGAGCGGCGCAGTGAAGACCGGACGACGCGCGTCCCTCGCCCTCCCTCGCCCGCCACGCGTACACACGGTGGCACGCGCGCCTCGGCCTATATATGACGCGCCCCGGCGCACTCGGCGACTCATCACACTCTCCCGCCGTCGTCGTTCCTCCCTCTCCTCTCCTCTCTTTCGCCGTCTCCAGTTCACACCCATGGCCGAGCGCTTCCTAGGCGACGGCGCGGCGGCGAACGGCTTCGGCCGCCGCCATCTTCATGAAGACGAGGCTCGCCTCCTTTACGAGGCCGAGTACCCGGTCCCGCCGGACATGCGGGTGCCCGGGGCGTGGAAGATCAGCGCGGGCGGCGTGCCGGTGCCCCCGATACCCACCGGAGCGGCCCGGTGTGCGGAGATCGCACGCATACGCTCAAACCTGCCGCGCGCGGCGAGGGAGGGCCACGGTACATCCCCGACAGCCCGCTCTGGGAACCCTACTTCCGCCGCCGTCACGCCCAGCAGCTCGAGGCCACCAACGGCGTCAAGCCCTCCGGCAGGCTCAACGCCGTCGGCCGGCGTCGGTGGTGGGGCGTGCCCGGGCGCACGTTGGAGGCCGTCCTCGAGTACATCGAGGGCGGCAACACGCCGCGCCTCGAGTACCCCGCTCCCCCTTCCTTCTCACGTCGCCGGGGAAGCTCGTGGACCCCGAGGTGCATGGAGACCGGGGGGTCCTCCTCCTCGTCCGGCGGCTCGCCCTGCCTCCGCCCCGTCAAGCCGGAGCCCCAGGGCGCGCCGGTCAGCGCGCGCACCCGCAGCTCCGGCGTCCGCATCAGCGCCAACGCCTCTCCACCCGCCGGCCGCCTCGTCCTCGTCGAGCCCAAGCCGGAGCCCGGCTTCCCACGGAGTACGAGGAGGTAGCCCGGCGCGGCATCTCCGACGAGGACGCCATGCGGTGGGCGCGGGACGACTACCTCCACGACGAGATGGTCCGGCAGCGCCGGGCCCTGGAGGAGATCGCCGCCCGCAAGCGTGGGCGCGAGGACGAGCACGGCGTCGTGGTCCTCGACAGCGACGACGACGACGACGCCCCCGGACCGTCCAACCCGCCGCGCCAACCGGGGGAGGGATGCAGCAGGGACGGCGGAGGCGTAGGCGGGGGCAGCGGCGACGACGACGACGACGATGACGACGACGGCGGTGACTACACGCGGTTCTACCGCCTCCTCGGCATGTAGAACCGCGTGGGCGGGCGGCGAGGGAGATGGCGGGGGTAGCCCGCGGTAGTTTTTTTCTTTTTTTTGTAAAATATGTTTAAGTTTGAATGAACTCGCCGACGTTTGCGTTAAATTTGAGTATTTTTTGCGCCGTATTTGCCTTTTTTTACTAACCGTGGGCGCCGTGACTGGGGGCATCACGGCCCCAGTGCGCGGTTTAGCGCAGGTGCGTCCCCGGGGGCGATTTTTTGCCCCTCCTGGGGGGCCAACGGCTGGAGATGCCAGGAATTGCCGACGCTGCCCTGGCCGATCGGGCTTTTCCCGCCAGCTCACGCCGACGACGGCAAGAGAGGAGGGAGGTGGGTTTGCTGCCAGTGGGGTGTGGCTCTCCTCAGACGCCCGCGTGGGCGACGTGAGGAGAGAAGGAGAGAAAGGGGGAGCTTTTCCAATCCATGAGCATCTACTCAATCGTTGCAAAATTTTAGTGCATGTCTTTTTTAACGGCCAAAATTGTAAATTTTGATCTACTTTATCAGTATTTACAATGCTCACATCCACCGGATTTCACCATGTCGGAGGCCGGAGCCAGAGCATTCATTCGGCTGTAAAGGTATGTTCCAAGGCAAGAGCTACAACCAGCTGCAGGCTCAGCTAGATGTTGAGAGTCCGACAAAATCTACCATGAAATGAGCATATGGGGTCACCCGTCCCGACTCACCGAGTGGAGCTGTTGGTACCAACACCACAACTTCCACGACCAACGGCAAGAATGGTGGATGTGGCTAGGTTGCTTGATCTTAACAAGGGTGAGATATTGAAGCTCGTCCGGTTTTGACCAGCCATTCTTTTGGCTTGCTAGCTTGTTGCTTGTAAATTAGGTCATTGAAACCATATACGTTGGTTGTAATTAGCAATACATGTATAAGAAAAAATAGATTATGACTTATGAGTAATATGTGTGCTCGTTTTACAATACTGAAAAGATCATAATAACACAACGGCCTGTTTTTTGTTTTCCACGTGGATTCTCAACAATGATATAATGAAATCATGTTGAAGAAGTGAAGAATTTAGAAGGCAGGGCGGCTGAAATAGAAATGCAGATATTTCAGCTTTGCTCGTTCGTGGGTAACCCACGCGAGTTTGAATGGGCTTAATTGGTGCAGAGAATCAACTCCCATGTTCGCGATCGTTCACTCGTTGGTGCTGTGGTCTCGGAGATCAAAGATGGCATGTCGAATATTCTTTTTTCTCGGGTCAAGTTTATTCGTCGGCAGTCTAATGTTTTAGCTCATAATTTAGCTAAGTCATGTTTGAGCTGTTATGGTCTTTGTGTTTTCACTTCTACTCCGGAATGTATCCAAGAGACTGTTTGTAATTATGTTGCTTGATTAATAAAGTGCCCATGTATTTTTCTCAAAAAAATGGAGATTGCTCTGTGTAGCCAACCTTTTGGCATTAATTAGCTCAAGCTTTCAAGGCGAACTAGCATTGAACACATTGAAATAAGCAACTGCTCCACCAACTTCACTTGCATTAATAATACTTGTTGCTTTATATATAACACCCCATCATCACTAGAGTAGATATCACGTTACATCGTTTCACATTTTTGGAAATTGTTGGGTAGCACCTAGCTTAGGAACTCTTGTACGGGTAATTACATAAACAGCGGAAAATGATTTACAAGATAAGAACCAAAAGAGTGGAAAGAAGTTGTGAGAATAGGAGGCATCAGGAATATAGGTTGAGCAATAGCCTCATTTCTTCCTGAATGAAGTTGGGTTAGAAGTTGCGGCTTCATCTTGCACAGAGACATGTGTTCAAACTACACATTGGTTCCTAAAAGTGACCAGTCTATCTGGTATGGCCTTTTTACTGTTGTTGGAGAAGATGTTGTCTTGTTTTCTATATGGATTTGGAGATCTGAAGCCCGACGTAGAATATCTGAGACAGTGAGACCTGCAAAGGTTTTCATTCAATAATTTTGCCACCTCGTTTTACTATCTTGCTCCAGAGACTATCCTTTGGAAGCATAGAAAAAGACATAAGGAGGAGAGCCCTCGTGACACATGTAATATAGATGATACTCCCTTCGTCCGGAATTACTTGTCGAAGAAATCAATAAAAATGGATGTATTTAGAACTAACATATATTTAGATACATCCATTTCTCCGACAAGTTTTTCCGGACGGAGGGAGTATAAGGAACTTAAGTCGCAACCATGGAATGTCAAACCTTGGTGGAATGCTTTGATCACAACGTACCTCAACACTACCACGGTACCTGAGCCATACTTAGTCTTCTATACTCCACTTTAACAACACGTCGGTAGCATTAGTTTAGCACATCAAATATGTGATGATGATATAAACAAACCAATAAGTGAATATGGTAGAGCCATCTCTTTCGAGAGGTCAAGGATAAAACAAAGTTCATGAACTTGACACGAAGCAGGTCTAAATTGTCTTACTGTCTGTTACTCGGGAAATGGATGCGTGTATCTTATGTTGCAGAGGCCGTGTACTCCCCTTTTCAAAAAGAAAAATTCTAAGCAGGCCTAGTATGCTAGCTTAACCGCATCACACATAGTGTATGCGTAGAAACAAAGACTACGAGCAGGTCGTTTTAGAGAGCAACTAATTAACGACCGCTCCTTCGGGAGCCTCGCAACGATCAGCATCAGTTGGCGCGCTCTCAGCCATTCGTCACGTGTCGCGCTCTGGGCGCTCCCTCCTAATTTTTTTTCCGCACGTGTTTTTGGCTTTTTAAACGGGTTTTTCCGGGGTTTTTCAACGTTTTGGTTTTCCATCGGTTTTTCCCTAGCATTTTTACCCAAAAAAAAAACGCGTTTTTTTCGTGAGAGGCACGGTTTGCTTTCGCGCGAGTCACGGCCGTGCCTCTCGGAAACAAAAAGAACGAATTTTCAGTTTTTTTCTTTTCGCGAGAGTCACAGTTTTGCTTCCGCGAGAGGCACGGTTGTGCTTTCGAGAGAGTCACGGCCATGCCTCTCGGAAACGAAAAAAACACGTTTTCTGTGTTTTTTTCCTTTCGCGAGAGTAACGGTTTTGCTTCCGCGAGTGGCACGGTTGTGCTTTCGCGAGAGTCACGGCTGTGCCTCCTCGTAAACGGAAAAAAAAACGCGTTTTCTTTTTTTTTTAATTTCGCGAGTCACGGTTTTGCTTCCGCGAGAGGCACGGTTGTGATTTCGATAGAGGCACGGGCGTGCCTCTTTCGGAAAGGGAAAAAACCCTTGCTCCCGGTTCGGCTTTTTCGTCTGGTTTTTTTCGTGAAAAAATCGTCAAAACCTATCAACATGGGATCTAGTTTTGAAGATCTCGACGCGAGGAATCCAACGACGAAAGCGGTTCGAGATTTGGACGCACGGTTTAAGAGATAAAACGTTTTAAATAAACGGATCTACGAAAAAAGAGAAAACTCCCAGGTTGCAACAAGTGGCGCACATGCAGCGCGCCACTTGTCGCAACCTGGGGAAGTTGTTGGAGTCATCTTCGCAACGAGTACTCCTTAACTAGTGATTTCGGTCGTTTCATGCTTCATTTTTCCTCTTAAGGGGCCGGGGAAGATCAATGGATTCCTGGGCTAGCTGTTTTGATAAACTTGGTGACCGATTTCCATCTTTTTACTTTTAGAGAAAAGGCTGAGGCCTGACTTTAAATTAGTAAAGCCAACAAGCAACGAGAGTCACATCCAAATCAGCCACACAAGGACAGTATCACCCTACAGGCACAAAAGAACGGCCACAACCGGCATCAAGGCACGCAGGCCCGAGGATAACCCAAAAGGACAGTTTAAGATGAGAGAACGCACAATGGCACAACACTAAACAACAGCAACAACTAGGACATCCTGGCCCGATCCCTTCCAGATAGAGATATAGAAGTTGCACGCACGCGGTCGGTGAGGGCCACCACAGCCGCCTTGTCCTCCTCCTTAATCAGAGATCTCCACTGCTGCAAAAACATGGATAATTTAAAGATAACATTTGCCGCCGAGTTAGGGAACACCTTTTCAATGGTAAACTTGTTTTTGGTGGTCCACTAGGTCCGGCACATGGCCGAGAAACCAAACCAGAAGAGCCTCTTAGTTAGGCCCGACAAGGTAGCTGAGAGGAGATGGAGGGCAGAGAAATTAGCGGGGTCGCAGGAGACGCCCAGTCAGTCCCTTAAAAACCTCCAGAGTAGTAAAGCCAATGGGCAATGAAAGTTGATATGGTCAGTATCCTCGGGGCTCCCGCAGAGAGAGCAGAGATGAGAGCCCGACCCATGTCGTTTCTTAATCTGATCAGCGGGAGGTAAACGACCCCTCATGGCCAGTCCATCTTTTTCTCCTGTTTCTCTTCATTGTTTTTCCCTGGCTCACATAACACCCGCCAGTTGTTCGACGACCTGCCTGAAGAGCTCCGTCGGTACGTGTTGTCCCTTCTGCCTCCAGGTCATGCCATACAGACCTTCGTGCTCGACACCTAGTGGTGTGACCATTGGAGGCGCACCACTGACCTGCTCCTCTTCTTCGACTAGTTGAGTTTCATGAGCTGCCAGCATTTCAAACAGCTGGTCAAGCTCTTCATCCAGCTCTGAGGGAGCTCATTTCTCGACAAAGTTTGAGATCAGTGCATATGTGGATGGTGAGAAGTGCACAAATGGATTTGGAAACTACCGCAAAACGCGACTGGTATTTGGGCGGTCCTCCTACGAGCCAAGTATTTTTGGAATTGGTCCTTCTTGGAGGCAACATCTCGGGGCTCGCCTTTTTGGAATGGGTTCCAACTGGTCAAGCTGGCTTTTGCTTTGGGAGCAAAATTCGAAGTGCATGACGGGCGTTCGATCAAGTTTTGGTTTGATTCTTGGGTGTAGACTACCAGGACCTATACGCCTTAGTAGTAGAACCGAACGCTACTGTAGCAGAGGTGCTCAGATCGTCTCCCCCGGTCATTCCTCTCCGCCGTGAGCTAAGTGCTCCAGAACGGGTTAGTTGGGAATTGCTGCTGTAGAAACTGGATCCATTTGCCTTGTCTGCAGGCCCGGACTCGGTGTCTTGGCAAGTTAATCAATTGGGGCTGTTTTCGATCAAGTCATTGTATGCAACCCTTACCTAGGGGCCATCCCTGGATATGTGCGGCTTATGGAAAGCGCGTATTCCTCTAAAAGTAAAGGTGTTTTTGTGGCAAATGTTCCGCAACAAACTGCCCACTTTGGTCAACATAGCCAAATGCAATGGGCCATTTGCTGGGTTCTGTGAGTTTGTGCAGCGCCGAAAGATGCCAAGCATGTTCTTTTTTCCAATTTCCACCTTGCTCGTTCTGCCTAGAGTGTCGTGACAGAGGTCGCTGGGGTCAGTTGGGATCCCTGGTCATGTGCCCATCTCCTTTCATGTCTTTCTTCTGTTCGCGACAGTGTACGTCGCATGTTTTTGACCAGACCAGTGTTGGGAACTTGGGGCACTGCTCTGGGCTCTTTGGCAGATCAAAAATAAGCTTACAATTATTGAGGGTGTTTTCCCTTCACGACTATTTTCAAGTGTACCCATTTCATGCAGCAGTGGAGCCCCTTGGGGAGGTGGCAGGACGCTGATTTGTTTCAGCAAGCTACGCTAGGATTTCGTCACGTCTAGAACTTGGCTAGGGAGCCTCAAGTTGTTTCTTAGGGAAGGTGACGTCTTTTGGGTTGGAATGCTGCTACACAAACAACCAGTTCTGGACGATTTGGAGACGATGCAGCGCATCAAGCCATCGATGCGTGAAACAAAAGTGAAGTGCGCCGTTGAATCCTCTAATAGTCCAAAGTTCGTCCGGTGACAGTCGTCCGTACAGCAATTTCGTTTGCGTTGAGCCTACATTCTCTGTTTGGACCTTTGGTCGTGTAATGGATTTCCTTTTTGGTCCGAGAACTTGGTGTGTCTTGTGTTTGGACCTTGTGGCTGTGTTGATCTATGTGTTTTAACTCTGCCTATGTGAGGGCTTTAATAATTTAAAGCGCGATGCCTCTGGCATCTTTGTTCCAAAAAAAGGAGGAGTGCACATACATAAACACCATCATGTTGATCGAGTATGCTCTCAGGTACCAAGCTAAAGATTTTCGAGTTAGTGATGGTACGTTGTGGAACCACCAACACTCGATGCGCCTCTCATCTCTCAGCAATTGAAGACCATAGACCTTTACCAGGTTTACCTACAAAGCCCCACTCTGAATTTCTCGTGCTGTCCGGCATTTAGAACACCTAAAGATACGACATTGCAACATTGATGCACGCATGATATCTTCCAAATCACTTTAGTGTTTGCGCATCACCTAATTTTGTATCTTCTCTTTGAAGTTCCACGTTCGGATTTCTGCGCCGGGTCTTATCTCGCTGCAATATGATGATTTTACATCGAAAGAAAAGTACAATGCCAAATAAGTCGCCGACACAACACCAAAAATGGTACTGCCTGAAAGATAAAACATAACCTAAACAACAACAAAAACGAACTAATGATTCATGGCACATGGGTGAACAACCTAGACATAATACTAGAAACCCAAGCAAGAACAAGCAGGGGCCACCCACATGCATGAAAGCATTTGCCATACACCAAAGGAGTTGCAATATCTCAGACGAACGACCATGAAAGTAGAAGCGCAAGCCCTCCATATTGGCATCAACCACCAACACAAACTAAAGCCACTTGCACAAGCATGGGTGCCAGAACGAAGAAGTACGTAAAATCATTTTGAGCATTGCTCCACCGCAGGGGTGAAGACGACCATAGGAGTGCCACACAGCCCACCAAGCACTCGCACCATCATGTACACGATCTAGCCATCTAGAGAAGGGGAATGATGATCCAGAGGGCAGAGATCAACCTAGTGGTATGGCGCAGAAGCCAATGTTTGGTAAGAGGACTGTGCATGTCCAAAATAACAAGCGGTCCCAGCCAACTCCAGAACGACGAGGTGACTGGAGGAGGGCATGCCAGATCACAATTGAGGGGTAGGAGGAGTGCTAGCTCCGATGGTGAGAGCCTGAATCTGGCCGAGGATGACCAAGGAAGGGGTGTGGAGCACCGTACACCACAATGAGGCCACCGACTAGTAGCGACCGTGGGTGATGGAGCGTCATATCCAATGGCAGGTATGCCAGACCAGGCCAAGAAATGACCAAATCTTAAGTTGAAGAACCACAAAGACCGGGGCATCTAGACTGCGGTGGCCTGGGATGGGATGACCAAGGGAAGCCGGACTATCAGACAACTAGGAGAAGGATATGGTGAGCATCATACCATGACAAAATCGATCGCCGGCAGCCACCAGCAAAGGAGGGGATGATAATTAGTTCTTGGAAACTGTATATGCTGGTTGTAATTAGCAGAACATGTACAAGAAAAAATGGATTATGATTACCAGTTATATATGTGCTTCACTTGACAATACCGATAAGATCCTATTAACACAACAGTTTGTTTCTTGATTTCCATATGGATTTTGAACAATACTATAATGAAATCATGTTCAAAGAGTGAAGATTTGAGGAGGCAAAGTAGCTGAAATAGAAATGCTGACATTTTGTTTTTCTCGTTCACCGGTAACCCGCACCAGTTTGAACAACGGAGTGAAGTATAAATACTCAACATAGACAACTTTTTGGTGTTAGCTCAAGCTTTGAAGGCGAACTAGCTGGCGCAATTTAATATGCGTGTCCTAGCTCGATGGCACTGAACACATGCAAAAAAAAAAGTGCTCCACCGATTCACTTGCATTAACAATACTTTTGCCTTACAAATAAGGGTACAACCTCACCAGAGTAGATATCACGTTACGTTGTTTCACTTTGTTCCAGCTTGTTGGTAGTAGCTAGCTTACTAGTCCCATAAAACAATGGAATTGTTTTGCAAGAAAAGAACAAAGGAGTTGAAAATTCATGTGGGGGATAGGAGGTGTCAGTAACATGCGCAAGATCGAGCAACTCTGCCCCCTTCACCATTCTTGCAATTGACCGTGCCGGCAATGGCGCCTGTGACAGTGCCTCTACTTGGCAACTCGCCACCAGTGACCCCGTACGCTCCATCTTCAATCTGCTCATTCACGATGGAGTTTGTCGGACTCTATGAATCCAGCTGAGCCATCAGTTAGTTGTGTCTTTTGCCGTGGAAGAGAAACATGCTGTCGAACACCAGCTGCGGCCCGCGACATGGCCAGACCTGGTGGTTGGGTGTACGATAAATATTGATAAACTTAAAATTGATACAGTGTTTGTTTCGATTGGCTTGGCAAGGGTGTATAATTTGGCTTTGCAAGAATGCAGTACAAAATAATTTGGCTTGGCAGGGCTGTATGTAGTACAAAGTAAAAGTAAGGAAAGTAATCTAGTGGTTGGTTGTTCTCCAGCTTTAAGAATGATATAGAGTTTGCTTCGATTCTCGTTAGTGTGCGTAAAACTTTGGGACATAGGGTTGAGGGGGTGTGGGTTTGAATATTCACAAAACTGATATACTTTTCACAAATGAGATGTGGTCTAGCGTAAAGGAAAATGACTAGAAAGACAATAGCGTGCCAACTTGGCGTCAAGTAATACAATTATCAATAGTTTTGTCGTGGTTGATTATGGACACCAAATGTAAGTATCCTAACTGTCTCTACAAATGTTTACTTCGTTGTTGCAACATATCTTATTTGCAAGTACTATAATGTTTCTTTTTCAACAACTACTATACAATTGAATGTAGAAGAGTTGTTTTCTGTTGTTCGAAGGGTGTGTGTAGTGATTTAGGACGTCAATAGCCTGCGAACATTTGCTGGGATGGGTTGCATTTTTGAACATTTTTGTTGGCAGTTTTTTCATAAACACATGACATTTTCTTCAGAACAACATCATAGATCTTCGTAGGAAGGTATTTTCTTCTAAAAAATGCCACCGTTCGATCTAGCAACGCAATTGTCAACAAAATGCGTTTGTTTGCCATCCCTTACCAGGGAATGTCTGCCAAATAACATTTTCGATGATTTGTAATAACTCATTTTTCCAAAGAGACAGAAGAAACAACAATAAATTCCCACAAATAAAAGAAACATAAAAAAACATTTGTATCTCGATTTATATGGTTATTGCAGTTTTGGTCTTTAGTCCAATGTCACAACAATGTTGTTTGCAAAATGGTTGTTCTTCTAAACCGTCATACGTATACCCCGAATTTCCTTGATTCCAGTTAAGTGATTTATACTCATGAAGGACAAAGGAGAAAACTATGGGAAAATTTATTACTACGCAATAAATGCTATCCATTTTTTTTAATTAGATATGAAGATAGGTAGTACTCAAAAGATACGAGAGATCAGCCATTTTAAATACGGGAAATAAATAAATGGATACCGCATATATGGAAAAGAAGCTCGCATTTATTACATGATAAATACCAATAAAATACAAAAAGTTAAGTACAAAGATAGAGATAGAAACAAGATACATCAACCGACTATAACATCCCACGCCAGTAGAAAGGAGATAGAACAATCGGCGAAGCTCCACGAACGAGACTGTCATTTGCGGCGGATACCAGAAGATGCATCCCATCTAGGTACGCGGATGCCCCGAGATCTTCGTCCATTTCGACATCCTCCTTCCCTTTTATGGCACCGATTTTCTACCTAAACGCTCTGAAATTCAGATCCCTGTATACGTACCAAGTATGTGTCGTGGTTGATGGATTTTGGGGACGGTTTTTGTTGGTGGTTTGGGCAGCGATCTGACCGTCGCTGCGTGGAACTGACGGCTAGGATTCGACGTGGGAACCCATCTCAAATCGGGGGTGGGGCTACTAGTGGTAGTAGTAGTACAGCGTGCTTCCTCCCCTCTTGTCTTCCTCCTCACGAGTCACCCGTGAAGCAAACCGTCCGCCCCCGGATTCACCCCGTGACGCCGGCGCCGTCGGAACCCCTCCTCCGCCGTCTACCGGCCGGCGGTTCCCCCAGATCTGCCGTCTTGGAGATCGGCCCCATCCCCGTCGCTTCACGGTGGGCGTTACTAAGCCCGAAATCGCGTTCTTGGTTTCTATTTTCAGTTCACGAGTGTCGAACCATCCGGCGACGGTGATCTGAGATTGTTTCGTTGTAATTTGTTAGGAAGCTTAATTAGGTAGGCGTAGTGGACGGTGATGTTCATCCTAGTGTGCTACCAAGCTGGAATTCGCTTCTGAATTTCTGATTCACCGGTGTTTTGCTCACCCTTTTCCAGCAGGAACAGGGCACTCCGTCTGAACTGAAGCACCTGTGCTATCTTTGGCAATAAAGGGGTCACAAAAATCTCCCAGCTGATCTTCCCTGGTGGTGCCGCAACGACGATGAGGACACATGAGCGTGCTGCGAACTTGGCCCTTGCTGGTGTGTTCATTTCTTGAAAATTCAGTTATCAACCTGCCTGTGGCCTGATTTGCTAATTCGTTTGTAGTCCTCATTCATGTGTTTTATGACATTGTGCAGGTTTGAGCTTGGCGCCGCTGGTGATCAATGTGAACCCAAACCTGAATGTGATACTCACAGCGTGTCTTACTGTCTATGTGGGTTGTTACCGGTCTGTCAAGGCGACTCCACCCTCTGTGAGCAACATGTCCCTCTCTATCTATTCTGTCAATGTTAAGTTGTTAACCTAGGTTGACACTAAATTCTTGCATATGGCTCTGATTAACTCTTTCCATTTCTTCTTATGTAGGAGACCATGTCCAAGGAGCATGCGATGCGGTACCCTTTGGTGGGGAGTGCTATGCTTCTGTCTCTGTTCCTGCTCTTCAAGTTCCTCTCCAAGGACCTGGTCAATGCTGTTCTCACCGCCTACTTTTTCGTTCTTGGCATCGCCGCTCTCTGGTAATTCCAACGGTTCACACAAGAGATTTTCGGAAGACGTAAATATTTAAAAGTGTAAACGTGAACTTACAAACATTTATTTTTGCCCTGCTTGATTATCCAGTGCAACGTTGCTTCCTTCCATAAAGCGTTTTCTTCCAGAAGGGTGGAATGATAATGCCATCATTTGGCGTGCTCCGTATTTCCACTGTATGATCCCCACCTTCATTTTGTTTGATGCTCGCTTGCTTTGTGCTCTACACATCCTGAAGCTCATGCCAGATTATAGTATACAGCAAAATTCCAATTACTAGTTTGCTATCCTCACGGACTCTATATTATATTTCACTTCTAGTATTTCTAAGTTGCCATATACGGAGTATATACTTTACAATAGTAATGTGCTAATCTACCGACATATTGAGTATCCTACCTTACACAGATTGCAATAAAATTCAGCAGTTATGCATTTGTAATCCAGTAGTTCATTTTAGAGGGGAACTAAGAAACTGTCTGTACTGTATTGTGGCAACATGATGTTGCTCAGTTGCTCTGCAAAAAAGTGGGGTAATTAACTACCATATAAACATACATTTTTTGCGTAAATGTTTTCATTTGACATGGTGTGTTATTTTTCTTGGTATACTGGAGTCTGGTTACATTTGCAACATTTGCGATGCTTTGGTTGCTTCTTATGGAATAATATGACTCTTGTCTTGAGTTTTTATTAACTAAATCCTTCCCAAGCAGTTGCGCCTTCTTGATGATATTACAAGTTGAGAATTTTTTCCTGCTATTTTCCTTTACAAGCTTGACTCTTGATGATGATTTATTGTTATGAACATTTCAGCACTCTCAGTGGAGTTTACCAAGTCTCAAGTTGTTGCTTCAATCCCAGGATTTTTCTTTTGCGTTTGGTATGCCATGAAGAAGCATTGGCTAGCCAACAATGTTTTGGGAGTTGCATTCTGTATTCAGGTGTGTCCTTACTTCTAGAGTTTAAGGTTAATATGCCTTGCTAGAATAATTATGGGCTGAAGTCTTCATAAACATGATCTGTTTTCCTCTGTTTTTTACTTGCTCAACCTTAATACGTTAGTTCTTACCTTGCAGGGAATTGAGATGCTATCACTAGGATCGTTCAAAACTGGCGGTATTCTCTTGGTATGCGTCACTCAAAGTTTGTAACGAGCTGAAACTTATGTATTCCTATTTTGTGCTGTTCTTGTTTCGGCCACCTACATATCTTTCTCTTCCTCACCTCTCTGCTATCATAATCCTTACTACATCGAGCATGACATATATGTACAATAAATACAATTTGGATAAAATGGCATGACATGTATAAAGGATAGATACAATTTGAAGTAGCTGATATTCTAGAATTTTTGCTAGCCTTTCTTTTCGCCATGTTTCTAGAAAAGCAATGTTATGCAGTGCTTGCTGGCCGTGTTGACGATCTGCAGTTTGCATCTCTTGATTGGACTTACCATCGTAACAAATTTTCTAGCAGCTCACTAAATGCATAGCAGTGTTCTTGTCCTTGTTTTCATGATTTGTTTGTATCATAGAATCGGCTTTCAGTCAATTACTTTTACTGTGGTGATATTCTGAATGACTGTTCTCGATTTTGGTTCCGTACTTCAGCAAAATTGGTTCCCACTGTTGGTATGGTATTGGCAAGCTAACTATCCACGATTGCCTTTTTTAGTATGTAGTGATGTAGTCTGCGCTGTACTCATCCTCTGGCAAGTAGTGCTGAATTGTGATCCTACTATCTCATGATTCAACTTGTTTACTACTTTACTGATATCCACAGCTTTTCCAATTTTTGTTTGTGCATGCCTTATAAAAATGTTAGTTTCAGTCATTTCGTCAGTCCTGTTGCTGCAGTCCCACGTACTGTCACTGAATCCTTCTCTTATTGTTGCTTGATATTTCCTTGTGAATGTCTGCTCAATGTCCTCATCAATTTCAGGCTGGACTTTTTTTCTATGACATCTTCTGGGTTTTCTTCACTCCAGTTATGGTCAGTGTTGCTAAATCATTTGATGCCCCAATAAAGGTTAGTAGTGCTTTCGCTCAGTGTATTCACTCTTTTATCCCCAACATTGTTTCCATTTTATTACGGATACTTTAGTTCATCTATTTTTTCCTCCTTCTATTTGTAGCTTCTATTTCCCACCGCAGATGCTGCGCGCCCATTCTCTATGCTTGGCCTTGGTGATATTGTAATACCAGGTTAGTGATAAACCTGTTGGCTAGTTTTTTCTCATGTTCTAGTGATATTTGCAGTGATACTGGATTGTTTTTCTGGTTTGTGATTTCATAGTAATGCCAGCCACATTATGAGTGACAACTCTGTTCTAATGATCCATGGCGAGCTGCTGGTCTAACTGTCATAACAACAGGGTTTCTGTTGATAAAAAGGATGTTTATTCTATTTTATTGTTGTGGATAGGAGATTCAGCATTTTTTGTAAAAACAGAAAAGCAACAATTACCTGTTCAGACTTTGGTGACATGCTAGGCTGTTGTAATTCCATCACATGACTGGTTCCATGTTCAATTCAATTAGCAATTGCAAATAAAACTATTTTTCGCTATCTTAGTGCATTATTCCTGTGTCGTTCGTTGCCAATACAACCAATATATGCTCCTGGCCTGATATCAGGATTGTAGGTATGCAGTAACACCAGAAAGTAATTATGATTGGACTACTTCCAGTTGCACGCAAAAAATGCCAACTGAGTTGTGGTGTTTCTCAGATGGAGACAACCAAACTTAGCTTGAAACTACTATGTTGTATAATGACGATGTATGCTTTTTTCAGTTGTTGATTCTTGCTTTTTGTAGATCCTAATAACTAGACTGAAGCAGATGTTTAACATGGATGCTCAGACAATTGATGCAGTAGACTCATATAATATCTGTTCCCAGTGATGAGTTTGTGGATTCTTGTATTTCCCAGGGATGTGTTTGGTTGGTGAAAATGTTTTGTTGAAACGATGCATTATAAACTCATAATATCAGTTCAGTATAACCAAAATAAGAAGGGGTTTTTTATTTGTTTTTCCTAAGCAGTTCTCCATTATTCAATACTGAAAACACATGCAGGGCCCTCCCATGTTTCCGTAAGCATGTAAGCTCTTAACGCATAAATGTACATCTATATTTATATAATTCTGATTGCAGGCATCTTCGTCGCGCTCGCCCTGCGTTTCGACGTCTCGCGAGGGATCAAGAGCCGCGGTTACTTCAACAGCGCGTTTCTGGGATACACAGCGGGTTTGACAGTAACGATAGCTGTGATGAACTGGTTCCGAGCCGCGCAGGTCAGTTCTATTGCTATTAACATATCTTGTCATCTTGTCGCTCTCTATATCCCCTAGTCTCTGGAATATTATTACCTATTTTGTTTCCGATGATGCAGCCTGCTCTGTTATACATCGTTCCTGGCGTGATTGGTTTCGTCGCTGCGCACTGTCTATGGAACGGGGAAGTAAAGCCGGTAATTACACTTGTTCACCTCTGATGATCAGATTTTTTTTGTTTCCTCATTTCCCATGTTCTTCTTTGTTTCATCTTGTGTCTGATCATATCATAGGTATAATTCACTGTCAAAACTGCGAGGCTTGTTTGTTTCTGACTGTTTTACATTGCCAGCTGCTGGAGTTCACCGAGGCGCAGGATGAAGAGAAGGAAGAAGGTGGAGATCCCAATCATGAGAGCAAAAAGGCAAACTAGCGCTCAATCTAGCCTCGCTCGGATCCTTTTAGTTAGGAGAAGATAGCCAAAGGAGGAGTTTCAATAGGCCGGATGATCTCAAGAACCGAGAAATCCGTTCTCATCACAGAACCTCTTTTTTTCGACAATTAATCTCTATTTGGTTGTCAAGATGGTAAAAGGGAACATAGTTTAAAGGGATTTGCAACAGCATCCAGTTCAGTGAAATGGACATGAGTACATGGCTTTACCTGCTGCCATCCAGCATTCTGTTTTCTCACACCGACTTGTTCGTGATGGTGGCATCAAGGAATTATTTGGTCCTTATTACATCCTACTCCCTTCATTCCTAAATATAGGGTGTATAGTTTTTGGCACGGAAATTAAAAAACGTACATGAAGGAAAAATTTCACAAGTTTTGGGCGATATTAGACCTGACTAATTGGCATGAGAAAATAGAGGAGATTGCCTAATATAGGTAAATGTAATCAAATTTCTAAAAAAATTTATCCAAACGAGTGATGCAACGCAATACACCTTATATTTTCGGTTTTTTCTTAAAAATCTATACACCTTATATCTAGAAACAGAGGGAGTATATTCGGTGACATTTTCTGGATTCCTCTGCCAAATTTCTCGGAAGTATGTATGTATTCCAGTTGGATCATCATCAGTAAACTTGGGTTGCATCACAAAGAATATTTACTTCTGTATCAAGGGCAGATTTGTCTGCCAAAGCATGTCGTGTTGTGAAGCAAATCTGACTGCCGAGGTTGCTGGCATTTCTGCCTTTCCCGCACCGAAATCATCGGCTGGTGCACTGAACACATCGACGACATTGGTTCCAAACCCCGTTGAAAAAACACCTCCGGCACTGTAACACGCACTGGCCGACGCAACCATTCTCCTCCTTAAGATTTCTCTTCTTGCCATATCATGCCATTCTTTGGTGAGGTCGTCCATGTCATTGCGGTTCATTGTCATGATCTTGTTCTCTTCAGCGAGCAACATGGACATGGCTTTGTTCTCAGCGGCACATACTCTTCTCTCCTCAATGGCCGCTTTGCGCAGCCCCTCTTTCTTGAGCAATTGCCATTTCTCTTGCTTCTCCCGTGCCTTCTTCTCGGCCAAGTCTTTCTTGATCTCCAACGTCTTCAATAACATCAACTCATTTGATTGCACCATTGCATCAATCTTCTCCCTCAAGCTCGACGCTTCGTGCTCTCTTCATTTTCTCCTTAGTCTTCTTGTCGCCATCGGGCTTGTTCAAGTTTCTTGGGCCATCATTATCCTCATCTTCGTCCATGTTTGTAAGTGAACCTCTCTTCGGTGGGGATTCTTTGTCAATCAACTTCCATTTCTCGCACTTCTTGGGCAAGTCCCAACAATGCTCTAGTTTGAAGAATTTGCCTTCCGAAGCTTCCATGTCTTTGTATCTTTGTTGGGCAATTTTGTCCTACACAATTTGAACGATGCAATCATTTTCATATGATGCAATATGATGTGCACAAATTGAACAAAGTCAAAATGAACTCACATAGTCCGATTCCATAGTTTCACTTGGAGGTGCATTGCATACTTGCTCCAAGCAAGCTATCCAACGGCTGGAAATAGGCTTGATCACGTCCCAACGCCCTTGGAGCGACCGAAAGGTGCGACGAGTCCTATTGGGATATTTTGCCATCATGCGGAAGTATTGATCTTCGATCCTTTGCCAATACCTCTTGGCGGTTTTGAGAAGTACCCGTGCATGCATCAAGAGACACTGCACTCCATTCCTTGATCAAGATTTGATCTTCCAAGATTGTGTAGTTCTTCGATCTCTGACTATTTCCACTTCTTGTTTGTGATTGCTCATACGCCCCCTCATTGATCTCCTCCACTTCTTCTTCACCCCCATGATCATACGCGCCGCCCTCCGTTTCATTGTAATCAAATGCAACAAACGTGGCTTCATCGATGTCAACAGCGTTGGTTGTTGGGGAACGTAGTAATTTCAAGAATTTTCCTACGCACACGCAAGATCATGGTGATGGCATAGCAATGAGAGGGGAGAGTATTGTCCACGTACCCTCGTAGACCGTAAGCGGAAGCGTTATGACAACGCGGTTGATGTAGTCGTACGTCTTCACGATCCGACCGATCCAAGCACCGAACGTACGGCACCTCCGAGTTCAGCACACGTTCAGCTCGATGACGATCCCCGGACTCCGATCCAGCAAAGTGTCGGGGATGAGTTCCGTCAGCACGACGGCGTGGTGACGATGATGATGCTCTACCGGCGCTGGGCTTCGCCTAAACTCTGCGACGATATGACCGAGGTGGAATATGGTGGAAGGGGGCACCGCACACGGCTAAGAGATCCAAGGGATCAATTGTTGTGTCTTTGGTGGTAGCCCTGCCCCTCTATTTATATGTTGAGCCCCGGGGTCGAAACTTCGAGAAAAAGCCTCCTCAAAGTCGGGTTTGCCCGAAAGGCAAGAGTCCCACTCGGACTCCAGGACCAAACGCCACAATCCTTGGCGTCTGGCCCAGACGCCATGGGCCTCGGCGTCTGGCCCAGGGCCAGACGCCAGGGTCTCCGGCGTTTGGCCCCCTGGCCTCCGCAAAACTCCTTTTGCACCGACCTAAAGCCTCATGGGCTTGACCCCTTGGCCTAAACATATCATCCAATATATGAATCTTTACGTCTCGACCATTTCGAGACTCCTCGTCATGTCCCCGATCTCATCCGGGACTCCGAACTCCTTCGGTACGTCAAAACATGTAAACTCATAATATAACTGTCATCGAAACCTTAAGCGTGCGGACCCTACGGGTTCGAGAACTATGTAGACATGACCTAGAACTATTCTCGGTCAATAACCAATAGCGGAACCTGGATGCCCATATTGGTTCCTACATATTCTACGAAGATCTTTATCGGTCAAACCGCATAACGACATACGTTGTTCCCTTTGTCATCGGTATGTTACTTGCCCGAGATTCGATCGTCGGTATCCAATACCTAGTTCAATCTCGTTTCCGGCAAGTCTCTTTACTCGTTTCGTAATACATCATCTCGCAACTAACTTATTAGTTGCAATGCTTGCAAGGCTTATGTGATGTGTATTACCGAGAAGGCCCAGAGATACCTCTCCGACAATCGGAGTGACAAAACCTAATCTCGAAATACGCCAACCCAACATGTACCTTTGGAGACACCTGTAGTACTCCTTTATAATCACCCAGTTACGTTGTGACGTTTGGTAGCATCCAAAGTGTTCCTCCGGTAAACGGGAGTTGCATAATCTCATAGTTACAGGAACATGTATAAGTCATGAAGAAAGCAATAGCAATATACTAAACGATCAAGTGCTAGGCTAACGGAATGGGTCATGTCAATCACATCATTCTTCTA
>LR880971.1:45942051-45957206 GCA_904067115.1 Aegilops sharonensis | reverse complement strand
ATTGTCTATTAGGTTAGTTTCTCACTGCACTTCGTTTCATTATTTGTTTCGATCAAGTGTAAATGTAAGGAAGATATTGTTGTCCCTTAGTAATAATCCATCTATGAATTAGGAGGTAGGTTCTGCATGTTGATTGTGCTTCAAGGCACAATTTCTTGTGGCTTAGTCCCTCTGTAAAGAAATATAAGAGTGTTTAAATCACTACTACTTTAGATTTCTTTACGGAGGGAGTACAAAATTAGTGTTTTGTATAAGTTATGCATCCTAGGAGCAAAGTTTGATTCAGAGGTAGCTTAAGAAGTGAACATTTTTTGTTCTTTGTCATTGTAGGTTTCCTTCCAAAGATGTGTATTCATGCTTGCTATGTGACGCGTTGGGAGAGTATGATGCAAGGGCTCTCAACACTCCACTTCACTTCCTGTCGTTGCCATCACATTGTCACCGTACTTCGGCTGGTTCTATTGTGCATGCTTCTTTCTATTTGGAATGCATTGTTCTTATTTTTTTAGGTTAGCTCTCGTTTCAATTAATAACATGACAAGGTATGCAATGCATGCAAATATATTTAACAATGTCGACAGGTCGTTTGTGACTGTAGACATGTCGTTTCTATCTTGAGAAGCTGCAGTTCACCGCCTGTAGACATGTCGTTTGCGAATGCCACTGTATATACTCAATGTAGCGTGTGCTTCTTAAGCCTGTCCGCGCCGTTAACTCTGTGAGGAATTGCCACTGTACATTTGAATAGTTTGTGCGACATGTATGCCATGATCACAATTGTGTCCCCTTCCTTTTGAGCTACCTAGCATATGTGTAATGCATAGTTTAACCAGCTACACAGCTGATTGTTAATTGTCCAAATTTAATCTGCTTTCAGCTCTTAAGGATTTGGATTACTACTTTAATGGATTTGGCCTGATATAAAGTAATTGATTGACAAGGTTCTCAGTTATACATGCATGTGTGGCAGCAAGTAGAGAAAAAGCAGCCGAAGGGGCGCTTGCAACCCTGGCACCGCAGAGGCATCGTTCAGGCGGCGCGCCGGTGGCGCGCCCCACCCACTAGTACGTAATATGCTCTGCAAACTTCCATCGTTGGTTCATTGTGTCATCATGAGATCCTCACTGTCTTCCACCCTAGCATCGGCTGGAAGAACGGTCATCATCTTTAGGTTGCGAAAAGAGTTGGTGATGCATGCTCTGCCATATCCACACCACCCCAGGGGCGGAAAATTTTTGTGTTTAAACCCTTTTTGCATACCAATTCAGGATCTGACCCCGGTTGGAAAAAAAAAATCCGGATTTAACCCTTTCGCTGCCGCCAGAGGTTCTAGTGGTAGGGTTAGACAGCCTACCGCCAGGGTCCTTTGCGGTAGGGTGCGATGGAGGGGGACGGCGGCCATCTCCACATGCTGACGTGGATTAGTACCCTACCGCTAGGGACTATGGCGGTAGGCTGTCTGAACCTAGCGCCAGCACCCCTGGCGGTAGGGGGTGGCTTGGGTTTTTGCCTCCGAAAGGTTCTATAACAAAAAATCGCAGCGGCCTGGCGGTAGGTTGTTTGAACCTATCGCCAGGGGGGTTGGCGGTAGGGTCCTGGAATAGGCAGAATGCTCTCTGTGACAAAAAATGCATTGCCTGGCGGTAGGCTGTCTGACCCTACTGCCAGGGTCTTTGGCGGTTGGTGTTCGCCTCTTTTCAAAAACAATATCACAGATCTCAAACAATATCACAACAATGATATAGAGTCTAAAAAACAGATCTCAATCAATTAAACTTGGGGATCACATACACATTAATAAAAGTTGAACTAAATAGACATGTCAAACGAAGTTCAACTACTTAGCAAGCAGAGTTCCACATAGTTTCACAAATAGCAAACACATAGTTCCACGTAGTTTTACAACCACTAGACAACCCAACTACAAGAGGCAAGTATCCAAGAGCAGAATTACTTGCTCCTTCACCTCTTGGAGGTACGGTCCTCGTTCCTCCTTGAACGAGTCTCTTCAGTCTTCTTCTTGGGCCGTTGAGTAACCGGTCTCTGGAAAGGGTCCGGACTCAGCAAATCCTTCTTCTTCAGATTCCTCTTCGGCAGCTGAGATGGTTGAAATGATTGAGTTGGTGGAGGTCCATAATCTTCATCATACTCCTCCTCCCCATTGCTCTCATCCTCCTCGTCCTCATGATAGGCCTCCTCCTCCTCTTCTTCATGTGTGGCCTCCTCCTCCTCCTCCTCCTCCTCCTCAACCAACCTATACGACGAGGTAACATGGCTCGATGAGCCGATGTGACCCTGTGTGACTGCAGGATGATAAGCTTCAACCGACCCAGCTCCAGCACCCAAGCAGGCCTACCAGCTTGCGACAATGCTTCACGAACTTCTGCACTCACAATGAAACAAGGGCATAATAAGTATCAGATTTATGATTGTAAGTAAATAAGATGCATCTATTTCGAGGAGGCTGAAATTGTACCTTCATCGTCCCCCTCAATTTGTTCTCAGATTGTACACTCCCGGGGGTATCACCTAGTGCACCGGAGGCTTCAAAGATGCATCTGTTCAGCTCATCGGGCTGTAAAGGCACAAGTCAGTCACAATGACGAATAAAATAATTTAAACACAACCGTCGGTTCAAACTTACCACTCTGTTGATGAGGGGTGCAAACTCCCTAAATCCAGTATGCATGTCTCTGATGCCGGTCTAGTATGCCTCTTCCTCGGGGTCATCCCTCTCCAGCTCCACGATGTCTTCCACCATCCACCGAGGCCTGAGACGAAGACGATTCTTATGGCCATCATCGTACCAGCTCATGTGTTGGCCCTCGTAAGAATTTTAGTTAGTCACTCTCCTCTCCCCAGCTTTACGGAACATCCGTCGGTTCCACTCTGTCACATGAGTTTTATGCTCCTCTCTCCAGTCTGTGATCGACTAATTCTTCTGCCGGCTCAGCATGCAAGGCATTAGCATCATAATAAAGTCGAACGCAATGAATTCATGGGCACGAAGAACAAGCGCGCTCACAAGTGGAGCGCGTGGCTGCCGGTATCGGTCGGCGGGCCCGGTGGGGTATGCTAATGCAACCCAAACTGCGCGGCCACGCAGTGTGGCAAGTGCCACTCAACGGCGTACACACAGATCATGGGCACGATGCACTGCCAAAGACCATGGTCCGCATCGCACATCACATTCAGATCGAAGTCCCACTTTCGGTCATGATACGGCCACCAGTTTACCTATTACATATACATTGGTAAGTTCCCACTCTCGGTCAAAAGTGGAATCAAAGAGAAAGGTGGTGAGCGGGTTCATATACCTATATAATCGTCAAAGCGTCCATCTTGTTGGTGTAGGTCTTGTACGAAGCCTTGTTTAGGCCCGTGTACAGTTTGAAAACGTCCCACTCGTAAGCTACGGTGGGTGTCGAGTAGCATCCCCGTCTTTGCTATAGGCACCCCATGGGCGTCTTTGCAGCTTCTCTGGATGCCCCACCAGCAGCCGCTCCCACATCCAAATGTAGAAGGCCCAGACAAAGCCACCCATATTGAACTTGTCTCCCGTCCTCTGGGTTGCGTCGTCAAGCTGCAAAACATCAAATGAGGGTCAGATATAACAAAATGTCATGGACATACTTCCGTAGGTAGGCAATGAGATACTCTCTTACCGAACGGTATAGGTAGGCGAGAGATGCGGTCCACCAACTGTACCCTGCGTCCCAGTCGGCTAGGAAGAACAGATACGACCAGTTGGCAGAGTTCCCGGAGCTGTCTGGAAACACAACCTTCGTGAGAAGATACCATAGGCAGGCCCTCGCGTACCACTCCACAATCGCCTCATCGGCGTCTTCGGGGCATGTCTTTCGGTGCTCCGAGAGCCAGGGCAACGGTACACCAGATGTACGGTTACCCTTAGCACCGGGGCAGTCGCCGATGAGGGTGGTAACCCTCTGCTGCCAGTTGGTCCTCTCCAATCGCCCGGTGAGTGCTTGACCATCGATTGGCATGGCAGTAATCATCGCCCAATCCTCGAGGGTCACCGTTGTCTCCCCGCATGGGAGATGGAAAGAATGGGCCTCCGGCCACCACCGGTCAATCAAAGCTGTCAGGGATGCGTGGACAAGCGTCGGCGGCTGACGCTTGAACTGCAACACGAAACCCAACAGTCGGGCTCTCTTGAAGTACGACGCGTAGCGCTCGTCGTAGTCCTTATTCATGGCAACCCCATGACCCCTCATGCGTAGTGGCTGGAGCATCTGTTGAAAAGTGGACGACAAGAGTTAGGAACTTATTTTCATGAAACCGAAAACTTTGATCAATATTTCCTTCATATTACTTAGCACTCCGTTCTCTATGAAACGGGCACGATGACCCTTGTCGAATGCGTAGTCAAGCATGGAGTACTGTGGGCCGATGTTCTCCGCAAGAGGTGCCAGCCTTAATAAAAATTTCATAAACTAAAGCATCATAAGCATAAGCATACATAAACAAAAAATGAAATTTCTTGGTTAAATGAACTAGGGTTCATCTTAAGAATATTTCTCCAACAACATCTACTACACATGATGCATCACATCAAAAAATCCTCCAACATGCATCATATCATAAATTTTTTTAACAATTTTATTTTTTGAAATAGAGTTCATCTTGAATTATTTTCTCCAAATAACATCTTCATATCATCATATCAACATGCATCATAAAACAAAACAAGTCCTTCCACATGCATTACATCATACTTTTTTTAACAAAAAAAATTATGAACTAGGGTTCATCTTCACACTAACATATGAACTATTGATTAGAGTTCATATTCAATACCACTAGTTACTAAAGAACTAAGAAGTACAACTACAATCAAGCTAAACCAATCGTAGGTGAAAAAAAGTTCCAATCTAAGTTCAAAAAGATGAGGGATTTCAAGAAAATAATGCTCGAATCAGAAGCAAGTATGCAAAAACTACTTGGAGGGATTGGAGGAGCTTATGTTTCTCTCTTCGGGGCCATCTCGATCTGCAAAAAAGATGAAGAAACAGTGAAGATCCGAGGGGGGGGGGAGTGGAGGAGATGAGAGAGGGAGAGAGGGGTGAGGGGGAAAAACAAGAACTGCTGGGGGAGGGGGAGGGATGGGTGGGGAGATGGGCAGGGGCGGGGTCGGGCGAAATAACTGCTCGCACCCTACTGCCAGGGACTGTGGCGGTAGGGTGCGACAGAGGGGGACGACGGCCGTCTCTGCTAGCTGACGTGGATAAGTACCTTACCGCCAGGGACCCTAGCGGTAGGCTGTCTAACCCTACCACCAGCACCCCTGGCAGTAAGAAAAAGGGTCAAATCCCCCCTAAAAAAATATCCAACCGGGGTCAGATCCCGAATTGGTATGCGAAAAGGGTCAAAACACGAAATTTTGCCTCCAGGGGCCACCCATGGGCCGGCAAAATAGGTAACCACCCAGTACAAACTAGAAGAACAATCTTCGCCTTGGGGTTGACCACCCTGGAATGGTGATATCTAGGACTGGCCCATAGGACAACCACCCTGGGCTCTGAGAGGAGGTGGGCCTCAATTATAGTACTAAATAACACTACTAGGGAAAAGGCTAGCAGCAGCGCGGGTTTTAGGTGTATCAGTAGTGTGGGGAGTGGCGCTACTAATAAGGCGCTACAGCTAACACATAGCAGTAGCGCGTGCTCACCAGCGCAACTGCTACACAAGTGTAGCAGCAACGCTCTTAGTGGAAGCTCGCTACTGCTAGTAGCTCTAACGCGCTTTGCGTGGACGCGCTACTGCTATCGCGGCGCTACTGCTAACTTTTATACACTCGCTACTGCTAATTTTAGTAGTTTTTTGTTTTTTCGGCATATTTTTTTTGTTTTGAACAGGCTTTATAGAAGAATCTTTAGCACATACAAATGTCATCATGATACACATACAAATGCCTGCGAGACCACAAATGTAATCATAGCATATACATACAAATAGTCTCATCATAATCATCATCCAACACAAAGTGGTATCTTGTCATCATCTCGAAAATAGCGATACATGCAAGTCTCGAATACTTGCAACTACAACAACGTCATCCATCTAAACAAAGGTATACGCAAGAAGAGCTATCACTATGAGTGAGAGCGGAACTATGCAGTACATGAGGTGGCGGTTACGAGTCCTCTGTCGCGCTAGCGTGAACCTCAAGTAACTAGCTTCTCCTTCTTGTCTGCTTTTGAAGCCTTTATGGCTGGCGCCCGTGAACCCATTCACTTGCGCCTAACACTCATGCCCCTCGTTGTACACTCCCGGAACCTTCCTTTTGTACACGACATATCAATTTCATCTCGCCATCAAGAAACTAGGTACCTGTTAGAGATGCATGTTCATGAAGAGGATGTACAATAATATATATGCAACAAAATATACTAGAGCAACACCGAAAAAGAAAGGGTTAGCAACTAGATGCAACATACAGTACACAAATTAATTAAATAAAGGTACGCAGGTCATCGTACGCAAACTAACAAAGTAGCGTTACGCAAGTTTGGCAGGGACCATGGTCATCACAAAGTTTCATTGCTACAAAAAGTATACAAGTTCAACCGACACATATCATCATCATCGGCATCATAAATCACTAGAAGTTCCATCCTTCCATATCATCGAGGATGGACCCTAGCTTCTTGAATGGCGTGAGGTCTAGACGTTGCATGCCTATGCAAGTTCGGACGTCAGCTCGCGATATAGGGCCGTGGTGGAACATCCCCTTCTCATCAACGACTTCTTTCATGATGATCGTCGCAATGTCGCTTTGGATGCGGAAGAAGTCATCTCTAAGTTTATAATCCGCTTCTCCATGAGATTCTAGCCACTTGTGGATATGATCATCATTTCTGCTTCTCATGCGAAGCTTTTGGTGATCCGTGTTGAACAGAATCATGAGATGCACGATGTAGAATCCATCCTTCTTGCTTGGTTTTGGGACATGGATGCAGGAGAAGTTAGTTTTATGCGCGAAACCCATCTTCTTGTTCCTTTGTTTCCTGATCTGCACGTGGCCACCTCCAAAGCTGAAGCCTTGGAGAGCATCATCTAGAATATTCATTATGTGGGTGTAGTCTTTTTTCTCGTAGTCTCTGGAAGGGTCAAAATACACGGCGTGGGAGACTTGCGGGTAAAGAATGATAAGGACGGCGCGCCCATTGTTGTGGGGAAAATACACCTCAAATTATTCCCCATATGAGAGAGAAGGAATGATTGAAATGTACGAAAGGGTTGTCCAGAACTGACTTACTTTGGATGATAAGGCACGAGGACAATTTCCCGGTCCTTATTCTGTACCATGAAGTTTTGGAAGTACTCCCTAGCAGTTTCACGCTCAAAGTCGCCGAGACTCAAAAAAGACTCGTGCATGTAGTACGGATCCGCCACACAGATTTGCGAGACTTCTTCACTCTTCATGACGGAGCTCATATGTAGCGCAAAAAGGCGGACGATTGTAAAATCGAGCTGCCTTGTCAGAAACATCTCAAAGATATGGTCAAACCGTAGGAAGAACACCTCCGCGGGCCGTGTCTCGACGTAGCACTTCCCCTCAGGCACACGAGCCGCGTATGTCGGATATCCTGGATCCTTTGAGTCTAGTAGGCTTTTCTCAGTCGACAGCACATGGTCTCCTGAGATCCCCTGATAGTGCCTCCAGCGGTTTCGGCGGTAGCATCGGCTCGCCCGTGAGATGGAACATGACCACACCTTTCACGGGTACATGCTCTTCAGAATGCATCGTCTGGCTGCTATGTGCTCTGGCTTGTTTGGAGGCAGTTATCTTCCCCGATCTCTTCCTCTCCTTTTTCTTGGGCACACCTTCCAGACCCTTCCTTAACCCAAATCTATGTGCCAGCACTCGATATGCCAACTGTGTAGCACAAATCATGCCTTTATTCACGGGAAATTTCGGCATGACCTTTGCTAAAAAATGGACATATCGAGCGCCTGAAATTCACCGGAACGGAAATGAATCAACATTCCGACGTAACATAGGCCACTCGGATCATTTTCCAAACATGACATGTCCAAAACATGACATATCCACATATCACATGTCCAGTTCAAATTTGCATATAAATTCAGCTAATTTTGAAACCTAGCTAAATTCATAACTAAATAGATAACCTAATTAACATACTGCCCTAACTAAAACCTAAGTAAATTAACCGAAGAACCCTAACAGAGAGAGGGGGGGTTTACAGAGGGTGCAGGGGCGAGGAGGCAGGCCCGACGACGGCCGAGGTCGGAGGCGAGCACCGGGGTCGGGGGCGAGCGCCGGCGCCGGGGTCGGGGTCGGGGTCGGGGTCGGGGGCGAGCGCCGGGGCCGGGTCGGGCGCGGCGGTGCAACGGGGGAAGAGAGAGTGGGGATTTGGGGGGAAAAGGCGGGATGAAGCAGGGAGAGTGAGAATTTTGGGTTAACTGGACGTAGCAGCAGCGTGTTTGGACAAAACGCGCTGCTACTACCTTCAAGTAGCTGTAGCAGTTTATATGAAATGCGCTACTACTACCTTCAGTAGCTGTAGCGGTTTAGACAAAATGCGCTGCTACTACCTTCGCTACTGCCAGTTTTCCTTTTTCTTTTCCTTTATTTTCTCCCACTTTTATTTCCCGAGAGCAGTGAACGAAGGGAGGGTGATATATATTGCATCATTTGATGGTTAAATATGTAAGCAAAATAGGAATATATATATATTACATCATTGGACCCATCCATAATAATGGAAAAGTGTGTATACAAAATAGGAACACGCGCGCGCGCGCGCTCACACACACACACACACACACAGATATATATATACGGTTCCTCAGCATTGGCGTTTTCGTTTTTGAGTCGGCTTCTTTCCCTTCTTGTTCGTCGAAGAATAATTGAGCCCCTCATTGTGACTTTGCCTTTTCCATGGAGTACGATTTTTCTTAGGTAATGTAGTATTGATTCTTCTTTTGACGTATACTTCATCATCATCGTCATCTTCCCTCATTGGGTTGTCGTACTGATCATAGTCTTCCTCGTTGGCGACTCCATCCATTCCAATGATGTTCCTTTTGCCTCTCCTCACGGCAACACGATTGGGATTGCATGGGTCAGTTATGAAGAAGCATTGTGTCACGTGCTTAGCGTGTACCCATGGATCGTTTTTTGCGATAGCGTTCACGGTAGCGCTCTTGGCGTCGGGTATAGTCATGGTAGTGAAAATCCGGTTTTCTCTTTCGACATTCTTAGCCCATCTGACACGGAACATCATCGTGTTGTGCAGTCCAGAGTAGTCAAGCTCCCAGATCTCCTCGACCCTTCCATAAAATCGTTCAGTTGCGCCGTTGTCGCTGCCGGTCATGCATTCCATCGTCACCCCTGAGTTCTGATCATCACTGTCCATATCTTTGGCCTCCGTGTAGAACGTGTATTCGTTGATATCATATGCCTGATAGGTTACAAGGTTGGGCGAGGGGCCATGTGCTAAGGCGTATATGAGCAATCTGTCCTTAGAGCCCTCCTCCGGGGATTAGAAATAATATGCTCTTTGAACCAATGCAGGAAAGTGGAGTTGTGCTCTCTAGTAACTTCGGCGTTCGTCCTGCATACCCCCCGGTCACGATACTTCTTTGCGATAATATCTTTGTGCAGTGCCACGAAAGGATCAACCTCGTCTAGGTGTTGTAGCACTACCAAGTTTGCTCTGTCAAAGTTGCTGCATCGATCTGAGTATGCCACGTGCAGTTCCCTGCGTCCGTTGCAGTGACCATCTCCTTCGAGCCTCCCATCGTGCTTGTTAACGGGCAAACCAACACTAACACCAGGCGGCTGGTCTGCGCCATATAGAAAATTCTCACAGAAAGAGATGCACTCTTGTGTCAAATAGCCCTGGAAGATGCTTCCATCCGGACGGGACATGTTACGAACGAATCCTTTGATGATCCCATTCATCCTCTCAAACGGCATCATGTTGTGCAGGAATGACGGCCCCAGGTCTATTATGTCATCCACAATATGGACGCACAGATGCACCATCATGTCAAAGAACACGGGCGGGAAGTACATCTCAAGCTCATTCAGTATCACAACGATCTCTTCCTATAGCCTTCGGAGCTGCTTCACACTGATCGACTTTCGAGAGATGACGTCGAAAAAGTTGCAGAGACCAATAAGCGTGTCACGGACGTGCTTGTCCATTATCCCTCTAAGGGAAACAGGTAGTATCTACGTCATCATCACATGACAGTCATGAGACATCATCCGCTGAACCTTTTCTTCTCCGTTTCTAGATATCTGCTTATCTTGCCACAGTAACCGGAACTAACTTTTACTCCGGTAAGGCACTTAAAGAATTGATTGATCTCAGCCTGACTTAAGGTGAAGCAAGAAGGGGGGCAATAATCCTCTTTCTTTATTTTCTTGCCCTTCTTCTCCCGTGCCTCTGTCTCCGTCTCTGTCTCGTCTGACATTTTACAGGGCGGCATGTGCAGATCTTCCCTGATTTTCAAATCTTGCAAGTCTTTTCTTGCCTTCGGCCCATCCTTGGTCTTATCCGGCATGTTCATCAGTGTTGCAAGAAAGCTCTCAAGGACATTCTTACAGATATGCATTTGATCAAGGCAATGAGGTGATCGAGTTTGTGCCAGTACTCCAAGTCCCAGAACACAGACCTCGTCTTCCGTACCTTCAGCAGCGGCTCAAGCGCCTTTCTCATCGTCTTTCCTGGCGCGGGGCACTCCTTCAAGTTTTTCAACAGCTCATCGATTTCGGCACCGCTCCGCTTACGTGGAGGTCCTCGATGCTCAGCGTGACCATTGAATAGATCTCCACGGTTTCTCCACGGGTCGTCCTGTTCAAGCCATCTTCGATGCCCCATTTACACGATTTTCCCAGACCCGCCATCTTTCCTTGACGTTAGCTGCTGAGACGTCGTATCATCCATGCACCGCATGCATCCGCAATATCCACGGCACACCTGGCCTGCCACATATCCGTAACCGAGATAGTCGTGCACTGTCGTGATCAGCGCGGCTCTCATGTTGAAATACTCGCCTTTGTTGGCGTCCCATGTCTTGGCCGGTGTTTTCCATAACGTGTCTAACTCCTCTTGAAGTAGCCCCAAATATAAATTAATATTATTTCCTGGTTGTTTCGACCCTTGAATAAGCATGCTCATGTGAATGTACTTCGATTTCATGCACAACCAGGGTGGAGGTTGTACATCCATACAAACACGGGCCATGTGCTATGGTTGGTGTTCTGGTTGCCAAACGGTTTCATGCCATCGGTACACGCGCCGAGCACGATGTTCCTTGCATCACATTCAAAATACCGATACAAGCTGTTCAACGCTCTCCACTGGCTTCCATCCTTGACGTGTCTCAGCTTCGGATCATCTCCATCGTCGGGCTTCTTCCTCTCCGCGTGCCAGCGCATTAGCTTTGCTTTCTTGGGATCTACAAAATACCTCTGGAGATGGGGAGTGATCGGTAAGTACCATACAACTTTCTGGGGACATTTCTTCCCGGCCTTCTTGTATCGAGAAGCATTGCACACCGGACAGCTTGTTTTTTCCGCGTGCTCCTTCCGATAAATTATGCAATCGTTGATGCATGCATGATATCTAACGTGTGGCAGATCAAGAGGGCACACGATCTTCTTGGCCTCATCAACACTAGTAGGACATAGATAACCCGCGGGAAGAACATCCTTTAGGTACTTGAGATGCTCATCGAGGCTAGTGTCGGTCCATTTGTTTTTAGCCTTCGTCTTCAGGAGTTGGAGCGTGAAACTCAAGCGGGTCACCTCAAGATTGCAACCATCATACAATGGAGTGTTTGAGTCTACCACCAGGTGCTCCAGCTTAGCCTCCTCTCTAGAAGCAGCTCTCTCAGTACTCGTCTCCTTGCGAAGCAATGCTTGAACATGAGGGTCCCGCACGATTGAACTTAGTACTGACGAACTCTGCTGCGTGGAGTCCATGTCGTTCTCTCCGCTGCCATGTCCGGCCCCTTCTCCTCCGCCATGTCCGGCCCCTTCTCCGCCGCCATGTCCGGCCTCCTCCCCGCCGCCATTATCGATCATCTCTTCGTCTTGCCCCGTGTCATCATTGCCTGCCCCGTCGGCATCCTCAACATCGTCAACCTCATCTTCAGTTATCCACCGAGTATAGCCATCCATGAAACCAGTCATGAGCAGGTGCGCTTCGACACGACCATCGTCATAGGGGTCGAGCCAAACTATTCCTTTGCATTTTCGACACGGACATAAAACCTCTGTCAGGTTATTTTCTTTCATGTCCTGCACCGCCGACCGCAACCACCTGTCCACCATCGTTCCACTGACCATCATGAACGTCTGCACGGTAATAATAAAACAAATTGATTATAAAAATGTGTGCATGCATCAAAGTCATACAAAAATTCGGCATTACCTTCCCTAAAAATAGGACATATATGGATCTAGAGTTTGCCGGGAATTCGCCGAAACGGAAATAAATTGACATTTCGGCAAAACATAGGCAACTCAAAAGCACAATTTGGCGTCAACTCATGCCACACACACAATTTCCATAAACATATCACACACACATAAACATATTTCCATTTTGCAAAAGCATGAAATTTTAATCACCTCTATCTCGAGATCGAGCACACGGTGGAGATGATGTTGTAGGGAGATCAAAAGTCCACAAAGCTCTTCTTGACAAAGATAGATCTAGTTAGGGGGCAAATAGGTCACTTAACTAAATCCTACATCTACCTAGCTACCTAATTTGGGAGGAGACAACTTCAACTAGTGGAGGGGGAAGGAAAAAGAGAAAGGAGATGCATTAATGGAGGTGGTCTAGTTAGGTAGGAGTAATGAAGAGAGAGAAAGGTAGATAGAAGAGGAAGAGTAATGGGGGAGAAGTATTGAGGAAGAAGAAGACTAGAAGAGTGAGAGTGGGAGCATGTGGGAGGTAGGGGAAAGGGAAGAGAGGAGGGGGAGGGGGAGGGACGGATGGGGAAAAGGTGGTGGGTAGATGCGGATTAGCAGTAGCGCGGGAGTTAAAACGCGCTGCTGCTAAGGAAGTAGCAGCAGCGCGCTTTGGGCAACGGCGCTACTGCTAACCTGGACCAAAAAGTGTGCCAATTTGAAATTTAGCAGCAGCGATCTCAGAAAAAGCGCGCTACTACTACATCCATAGCAGTAGCGCGGCTCGCGGCACCGCGCTGCTGCTAAATGGAGTTTGGTGGACACCGCCGGTCGATATTTGTAGCAGCGCGGTTTACACCGAGCGCGCTACTGCTAGAAACTTGTCAGTAGCGAGTTTCCCGCACAGGCGCTACTACTAATTAGCAGCAGCGCTCCTTTTTGAGCCGCGCTTTTCCCTAGTAGTGTAAAAATAATAACTACTATAATCCCTCCTGTTGGGGATACAACTGCGGAGTGTGAACCGCCCCGGAAGGGCCGGTTTACCCTCGTTCATGATCCAGGCCCATGATGGAGGCCTGGAGCCCAGAGGCGAATTAAGGTCCGTATATGTAAACCGCCTTATTATTGTAGCTTGTGTTGTAAGACAAGAAAGAAGAGACCAAGCCGGACTCTTGTATGAGCCGGATTGGGACTCTATGGACCGGCCGGGCGTCAACCCGTGTATATAAGGGGACGACCCGGCGGCGAGTTAGGGACAGAGGATTCGAGGCTAAGGCAAAGCTATTGCTCCCTAGTCGCCGAAACCATATCAATCACATCACAACTGGACGTAGGTTTTTACCTTCATCGAAGGGGCCGAACCAGTATAATTCCCGTGTCTTGTGTCCGCTTTAACCCCTCTAGGTAAACCCGTACGATGGCCCTACGACTAAGTCCTTTCATGAGGACATCTGCCGTGACGATTCCACGACAGTTGGCGCCCACCGTGGGGCTATCGCACGATGGTTTGATGATCTTAGAGGGCAAGTTCGAAGGACTCGAAGGCTATGCAGTGGGCCGGATGACTAAGAGTCGTCGCGGCAAGCTCTACATCGACGATGCGGACTGGGGCCCCGAGGCCGGCTCAGTTGAGTACGGGTACCGGGTCCCCTTTGGCGGCATACACGTGTTCATCGGCAAGATCGGCGAGTCAGGGCCTGGGCCGGACGTCTGCTCTGGACTCGTCGAGACGGCTCAGCGGGCGAAGAAGAGTCCAGCCCTGGCTAAACCGTCGGGCAAACATGTTTTCGTGGGAGTTGTCCACGGAGGTTACGAGGGCGGATCAGCATCGGGTGACGAAACTGTGATCTACTCTGGCGACGAATCGTCGGCCGGAGAAACTGAGTCTCTATACCAGCTGCAGGATGGCCAGATCGGGGGCTGTTCCGACGGTGAGAGTATTCCGGACCCCTTTGATCTACCCAACCGGGTTGGGGTCTTCATGGCCGGTACGCAGGAGGCGCTTCACTCTTCGACCGCGGCGCCCCTGGTCGCCGGTTCAACAGCGGTGATGGCAGCCGGGGGCGGAGGCCCTGTGCGCCCACCGGCTCAAGTTTTGTCAGAGCTTTTCGACGCATTGGCTGTGCTCATGGCGGAAGCTAATCCGCCGGATCAGGACCTGCACAACGCGGAGATTGCAAAGGTGAGGGAACAGATCACTAAGGCCAAAGCGGACCTGGCGGCCACGGACGAACGGATGGCAGTGGAACGGGCCTCTTTGGATGCGCAGGCTTATAGGCTCAGGCTGGACCAGAGCGCGTCACAGGAAGTCATGAAAAGGAAGTACAGGTCCCGTTTACCTTCGGTTTTTGAGGGTAGGGAGCTTTTCAATACCCCAGGGGCAGGGACCAGTAATCCGCCGCCGTTGGTAAACCGGCCGGAAGCACCTGGGACGGCCGCACCGGTTCAGCCCCGTGTGGTAGATCTACCTCGCCATCATACCGGTGCGCCCCAGACCGTGCAGACACCTCCGGGTCACTACTCCAACCCGATGGATAATCTCGTGGCAGCTGCGGCACGGTTGGAGGCGATTCCAATTGAAGGCGATTCACCACAGGCGGTAGAGACACGCCGGGTTAAGGAGCTCCTCAGGACGGCCCTGGCTCAGCAAGAAGCGTATTCGTACAGTCGGGATCGGATCCACTCCACCCCCCGCCCGAGCCGGAGCTATAGCCGACGCGTCGACGAACCGGCC
>LR880971.1:45811340-45833954 GCA_904067115.1 Aegilops sharonensis | reverse complement strand
GCTAACGGAATGGGTCAAGTCAATCACATCATTCTCTAATGATGCGATCCCGTTAATCAAATGACAACTCATGTCTATGGCTAGGAAACTTAACCATCTTTGATTCAACGAGTTAGTTAAGTAGAGGCATACTAGTGACACTTTGTTTGTCTATATATTCACACATGTACTAACTTTCCGATTAATACAATTCTAGCATGAATAATAAACATTTATCATGAAATAAGGAAATAAATAATAACTTTATTATTGCCTCTAGGGCATATTTCCTTCAGTACCTACTCTTCGGCTAATCGACCGATTGATTCTTTGCATCCGTCGGTTCGGCTGATTCCTAGATCGATCCATGTGCTCTCTATCTCCTAGACTAATTGGTGTTCTTGCAGCTATAGTGCTGGCCGGCTCTGCTCCCGCGAGACTGCAGTTAATCACTGCAGCTCCAGCTGAACTTCAGGTAGCAACTAAAATCAGAAGAGACAGTAGTATTTTGGTTCTGGGCAACACATGCCCTTTCTTTTTTAGTACAATGAATGCTTGAATTTTGTTTCCAACGAATGCTAGTTTCCTGGCTAGCTAGCTAGCGCACCCTAGTTAGCAAATTCCACGTCCGTGCTCCTTCATGGTACTGCTATCTCCTGCTATAATTCTCGTGGAATTTGCTCCCAACCTTTCTTTTTTGGTAGGAAAAAAAAGTAGTTTCGAAAAGAATGATATTTTGTCGGGTAGGTATCTCTCTCACTTGCAGTAAACTGCTCCTTGAAAATGTTCCCTATACTGATTTTGATGACTTAGGTACCATCACCGCAGTAATTTTGACCCTAAATTTTTTGCTGAAAATATAACCCCGGTAATTTTCTCTGTAAATAGTTCGTAATATACGCACCATGGCTAGATAACTTACACACAAACACCACAATAATTTTGAGTCAGGAGTAAAAAACATTGAAAACATACCTTCGATAATTTTTGTGTAAATAGCACGATAATATACGCCCCATAGATTTGATAACTTACGTCTAAAATACCACAATAATTTTTTGTTCGATGAAAAAAAGTTGTTATAAACATACAATGGTAAATTTTGTGTACATAGCATGGTATTCTAAGCACTATGGACCTGTTAAACTGCCTACAAAAACCATGATAAGTTATCGACCCCGGAATGTTTTTTGTTCAAACATACCCCCACTAATTTAAAAATAACATGGTAGTATAAGCAGTTCATAACAGATAACTTACATACAAACACAATGATAACTTTTGCCCTAGGAAAAAATTGTTGGAAAATATACTATTGCTAATTTATTTGTACATAGTATTGTAATATATGCCCCACCGACTTGATAACTTACGTCCAAACACCTCGGTAATTTTAACTAGAATAATAATCATCGCAAATAACCCTCGACAAGTTCTGTGCAAATAACACGGTAATGTACGTCCAAACACCGTGGTAATTTTGGATAGGGAAAAGTTTTAGAGAATACTCGCGGTAATTTCTATGTAAATAGCATGGTAAATGAGGCCTCATGGACATGATAATTTACTTACAAACGCTGCAGTAGTTTTGACTAGGTGAAAATTTATTGAGAAAATAATTCCCGTTAATTTTTATGTAAATATAATGGTAATTCACGCACCGCAGACATGATAACTTACGAACAAACACCGTGTTAACTTTTGACTCTGAGAAAAAAGATGTTGAAACATACCCCGATAAATTGTGTGTAAATAACTCAGTAATACACGCACCACATAATACTCGTACAAACACCACGGTAATTTTTGACTCAGGGAAAAAGTTGTTAAAAACATTTCCCGTATGACCTTTGTGTAAATAGTATGATAATTTACTCATGCAGATCTGATAACTTGTGTATGAACATCATGGTAACTTTTATGATATGGGGGTGAAAAAATTATTGAAAACGTACACGCAGTACCTTCTATGTACCTAGCATAGTACCTTATATGTACCTAGCATGATGATTTAAACACCACAAACATGATAACTTTGGTACAAAACACCGTAGTAAATTTGTCCAAGTGAATTTTTTTGATGAACACGTGATAACCTCTGCCTAAGTAACGTGATAATTTACTCATCGCAGATCTAGTTACTTACGTACAGATACCACGGTAACATTGACCGGGAGGGGGCGTTGAAAAATACACCTTCCGATAACTTATCTACAAATATCATGGTAATATACGAAGCCAATACCTGATAATTTAAGTACAAACAGAGAAAAAGCTATTGAGAAACATACCCCAAAAACTTGACTGAGAAAAGCATGGCAACATTAGAACTTCGTACCTGACAACTTACATGCAAACATAATGATATTTTACATCTTAAAAGGAGTTAAGAGGACACCCGGGTTTGTGAACCGTGTGAGACGTGCAGAAAAAATGATAGAACTATGGTCGGGGCATTAAGTACAAACAGTGATGAAGAAGGTTCTCCGCCTAATTATGAATTGCCTGTTGTTCCTGAGGGTTATGTTATGGATGAAGAGACTACTAGAGATCTTTCTGCTTGCAATGATAGATCTGATCTTAAGAAACTACTAGCTAAACTTAAACAGAAAACTCTGAATGCTAGAATGAAATATGACCCTGCTTTTGCTACTTCAGCTATCTTTGTTACTGATAAGGATTATGAATTCTCTGTTGATCCTGAAATAATTACTTTGGTTGAATATGATCCTTTTTAAGGCTATGAATCTGAAACTGTTGTGGCACATCTTACAAAGTTAAATGATATAGCCACCCTATTTACTAATGATGAGAAGTCTCGCTATTATTATATCCTTAAGATATTTCCATTCTCATTAAAGGGTGATGCTAAAACTTTGTTTAATTCTCTTGATCCTGGTTGTGTGCGTAGTCCACAGGATATGATTTATTACTTCTCTGCTAAATATTTCCCTGCTCATAAGAAACAAGTTGCCTTGAAGGAAATATATAATTTTGTGCAAATCGAAGAAGAGAGTCTCCCACAAGCTTGGGGGAGGCTTCTCCGATTACTTAATGCTTTGCCTGATCATCCTCTTAACAAAAATGATACTTGATATCTTTTATAATGGACTAACCGATGCTTCCAAGGACCACTTGGATAGTTGTGTTGGTTGTGTTTTCAGGGAAAGAACAGTCGACCAAGCTGAATTGTTATTGAATAATATGTTGACTAATGAAAATAATTGGACTCTTGAGCCAATTCCTGAGTCAATTGAGCCAACTCCTGAGCCTATTCCTAAACCAACTCCGAAAAAGAGGGGTGTTCTATTTCTCAGTCCTGAAGATATGCAAGAGGCAAAGAAATCAATGAAAGAAAAAGGTATTAAAACTGAAGATGTTAAGAATTTACCTCCTGTTGAAGAAATACATGGTCTTAATTTACCGCCTGTCGAAGAAACACATTGTCTCGATAACTCGACACAAGTAGTAAAGGTAAATTCTCTCTATAGATATGATAAAGTTGAAATCCCGTCTACTAAATTTCATAGCCCATGCTTAGATGAATTTGATGACTTTATAGCAAGACAAGAAAGTTTTAATGCTTATGTTGGTCGAGAATTAAAGAATAATGCTTTCGAGATTGGACGCTTGTGTGATTATATGGATAGAGTTAAAGGTGAACTTAAACTCATTAGCAAATATGCTTTTATGGTTACCACTCAAGCGGAGCAAGTACTTAAAGCTCAAAGTGATTTTCTCGATGAACTAAATAATAAACATGATTTTGCTGTTAGAGTGGCTACTAGAACTGGTCGAATGACTCAGGAACCTTTGTATCCTGAAGGCCACCCTAAGAGAATCGAGCAAGATTCTCAGAGAAATAATTTAGATGCACCTAGTCCTTCTAAAAAGAAGAAAAATAAAAATAATAGGACTTTGCATGCTTCTAGTGAACATGTTGTAGACACACCTGAAAATCCCAATGATATTTCTATTTCTGATGCTGAAACACAATCAGGTGATGAACCTGAACCTAGTGATAATGTTAATGATAACGTTCATGTTGATGCCCAACCTAGCAATAGTAATGATGTAGAGATTGAACCTGTTGTTGCTCTTGATAACCCACAATCAAAGAATCAACGTTATGACAAAAGAGATTTTGTTGCTAGGAAGCACGGTAGAGAAAGAGAACCATGGGTGCAGAAACCCATGTCTTTTCCTCCTAAACCATCCAAGACAAACGATGATGAGGATGTTGAGCGCTTTGTTGAAATCATTAGACCTATCTTCTTACGTATGCGCTTAACTGATATGCTTAAAGTAAACCCTTATGCTAAATATATGAAGGATATCATTACAAATAAAAGAAAGATACCGGAAGCTGAAATTTCCACCATGCTTGCTAATTACACTTTTAAGGGTGGAATACCAAAGAAACTTGGAGATCCAGGGGTACCGACTATACCATGCTCCATAAAATAAATTATGTTAAAACTGCTTTATGTGATCTTGGAGCCGGTGTTAGTGTTATGCCTCTCTCTTTATATCGTAGACTTGAATTGAATAAGTTGACACCTACTGAAATATCTTTGCAAATGGCTGATAAATCAACTGCTATACCTGTCGGAATTTGTGAGGATGTGCCTATTGTGGTTGCAAATGTCACTATCTTAACGGACTTTGTTATTCTTGATATTCCCGAGGACGATAGTATGTCGATTATCCTTCGTAGACCCTTTTTGAATACTGCAGGGGCTGTTATTGATTGCAACAAAGGCAATATCACTTTTCATGTAAATGGTAATGAGCATACGGTACACTTTCCGAGGAAACAACCTCAAGTTCACAGCATCAATTCTATTGGAAAAGTGCCAACTATCATTATTGGGGGTTTTGAATTTCCTCTTCCTACTGTCAAGAAAAAGTATGACATTCTTATTGTTGGGGATGTTCGTATCCCCGTTGAGGTAACCTAGTGTTTTTCAAAATTTCTCCGGTTCCATGTTTTTCGGAATGAGTTTGTTAACAAGGCTTGATCAACCTTGTTAGTGGATTCATTTTGATGATCATGAGATGGATGAAACTAGAAGGCACAACCTTCTGTACCCTCTTTTTACTTTCTGTTATTTAGAAAAAATAAAGCAAAAATAGTGTTATCTATCTTTTTTCTGAATTATCCGTGCAATAAAAAAATATCCTGGAAATAAAAGTGCTCCAAATGCCCTGCAAATTTAGTATGATTTTTTATGGAATATTTGAGGATTTTAGGCACTAAAAACACAACGGGGGGGCAAGCACCTGGCCACGAGGGTGGACGGCGTGCCCACTCCCCCTGGGCGCACCCCCTATCTCGTGGGCCCATGGTGGCCCCCCTCCACTTATTCCTGCACCCACACACTCCATCTTCCTCCTAAAAAAATCCCCATCCAGCTCAACCATGAGTTCTAGCTCATTTTGTTGTGATTTTGAATCTCCTTGTTGAAGCTCGATTCACGAAACTGCTTTGCGAGATTGTTGCTTGGTATGTGACTCCTCCATTGGACCAATTAGTTTTTGTTCTAGTGCTTTATTCATTGCATTTTTGCTGCTTAGGTGACCCTGTTCTTGAGCTTGCATGTCAAATTTATGAGGTCCCAAGTAACTCTAATGCATGATATAGGTTCTAGGCACTTGTGGGAGTAGTTGCTATCAATCTTGTTTAGTTTGATTCACTTTTGTTTTGAAGTTATTAAAAATTTCAGAAATTTTTCAGAGGAAGAAATATGTCAAGGAAAATGTACCAAGGTGTGGTTCCTCCACAAACAGAGGACCCATGCATGCTATGCGTGAGCAAGACAATGAACCACCAAGGGAAGCTGAAGTGCGGTCTTGTGAGTGGCCGTCAGAAGAGTTTATGGTCAATGCAGGCATCAAGGATGAATTTGATGCATATGTGCGTAATGCCGATCTTGAGGACTTCATACAAGATAAGTGTCCTCAGTACTACCAATTGACTGATTCATTCGTGAGAAGATTTAAATATACATCTTCGCGTAATTCTCAGAATGTCCTGTTTTATATTTATGATCAATCTTATACCATGGACCTAGAAAATTTTACTATTGCTTACAAACTCCCACGGTGGGGTAATGTTAATTAACCCCACAAATCTGAATATAAATACTTCCTTTCTAGTATCACTGTGGGAGAATCTAGGGATATCGCACAAGCTACCATAGGGAGCATTCATTTTCCTGCTATACACTATTTTGCTCTATTCATTGGTAGATGCATTAACGGTAGAGATGAAGCATGTCACATGTGTGTCCCTGATCTTTGTGTCCTCAAGAGTGTTGTATTACGTAATAAAGATTATAAGTTGGGGGCAATAGTTGCACGTAAGTTGCATAATAATGGTATATCTGGAAATTTATTTGGAGGAGTTTATGCGACCCGTGTTGCTAATTATCTTGGTATAGCTCCACGTGAGGGTGATATAGAATTGCCTGCCGCTTATTTAGATTTTGACGCTATGGTCAGGCACCGTTTTCTTGTGAGGAATGAACAATTCCTCCAGTATCGACTAATCTTTGACAGACGTCGCGATGTCCATGTTACTCTCCCTGCTCCTTCCCTTTTTGATTATCAGGCAAAACGAAGATATGTTGTCACCAGGGCGGAGGCAGCTGAACACGAGAGGAGAGGGAGGCAGCTCGCCAACATGCCGCAGCTCAGGAGGCATTAGCTGCTGCATCTCAGTACGACCCCGGTTATAACTTCGGATATCAGCAAGGCTACACTTGGGCATAGACCAACTTAGGCAAAAAGCCTAAGCTTGGGGGAGTATGTATTTCTCACCGATATTACATTCATGTCCACACACTATTCTAGTCGTCGGTGCTCACACTCTTTCATTGTATTATCCATGCTAGTTTAATTTCTTTTTCTAGCCTTCTTCTTGTGTGTTTGATAAACCTTAAGAAAACCAAAAAATTAGTTAGTATACTTTCCATGCTTGTAGTAGTAATTAAAAAGAAAACCCAAAAAGATTTCTCGTTCTTCTTTTGCTTGTTGGGAGCTTTCCCGTGTAAATAGTTTTCTTATCTTTTCTTTCCTTTGGGGGTCGAGAGTAGAAGACCATAATGAAAATGTTTAGTGGCTCTCATATGCATGATTGTTGATTTAACTTAGAGCCCATATTACCTTGTCTTCTCTCTTGAATTGAATGCTTGCAGATTCCGGCTTAGTCCAATGCACCTGCACTATTATTATTATACACATCGTTCGGTCGTGCAAGTGAAAGGCAATAATGACGATATATGATGGATTGATTGAGATGAGAGAACCTGGTATGAACTCGACCTCTCTTGTTTTTGAAAATATGATGAGTTCATCGTTCCTGATTCAGCTTATTATGAGTAAACATGTTTGCAATGACAATTAGAGATCATAGTTACTTATGCCATGCTTAATTAGCTAGGAGCTTATAATGGTTTACCTTGCGTGCCAACATGCTATTAAAATGGTTGTGATGTGGTATGATGGGATGGTATCCCCCTTTGAATGAATTGAGTGACTCGACTTGGCACATGTTCATGCATTTAGTTGAAACAAATCAACATAGCCTTCACGATATTTATTTTCATGGTGGATTATATCCTACTCATGCTTGCACGTGGTGTAGATTAATTTTAATGCATGTTCATGACTGTTGTCGCTCTCTCAGTTGGTCGCTTCCCAGTCTTTTGCTAGCCTTCACCTGTACTAAGCGGGAATACTGCTTGTGCATCCAAACTCCATAAACCCCAAAGTTATTCCATATGAGTCCACCATACCTTCCTATATGCGGTATTTACCTGCCGTTCCAAGTAAATTTGTATGTGCCAAACTCCAAACCTTCAAATGAAATTCTATTTTGTATGCTCGAGCAGCTCATGTTTCAACTAGGGTTTTCTGTATCTTCCATGTTAGGTGGGTTATTCTCAAGAGGAGTGGACTCCGCTCCTCATTCACGAGAAAATGGCTGGTAACCGGGATGCCCAGTCCCATGATCAAAAAGATCAAAGCAAATCAAAGTAATTAAAAAAAACTTCCCGAGGGCTGTTGGTAGTTGGAGGCACTCATTGTTTCAAGCAAGCCATGGATTGATGCTTGTTGGTGGTGGGGGAGTATAAACTTTACCATTCTGTTTGGGAACCGCCTATAATGTATGTAGCATGGAAGATATCGAGATCTCATAGTTGTTGCGTTGACACTGAAAGTATACCGCTCAAAATGTTATTCCTCTCTGTTTTAAAAATCGAGCTCTGGCACCTCTACAAATCCCTGCTTCCCTCTGCGAAGGGCCTATCTATTTACTTTTACGTTGAGTCATTATCTTCGTATTAAAAATCACCCGCTGGAGAGCACCTCTGTCATTTGCATGCATTACTATTAGTCTATATTGGGTATGACTTGACTGGATCTCTTTTACCATGAATTACAATGTTTAGTCAGTCCTTGATCTTTAAAGGTGCTCTGCATTTATGTTTTGCGGTCTTAGAAAGGGCTAGCGAGATACCATCTTGTTATATCATGTTATGATTGTTTTGAGAAAGTGTGGTCATCCGAGTTTTATTATTATTGCTCGCTAGCTGATTATGCTATTAATATGAGTAATTATGAGACCTAAGTGTTATTGTGATTATGGTTAGTTCATAATATTTGCTGAAACCTTAATGCTGGCTTTGCATGTTTACAACAACAAGAGCAAACAGAGTTTGTAAAAGTTTTTCTTTATCACTTTCAGTTTATCAACTGAATTTCTTGAGGACAAGCAAAGGTTTAAGCTTGGGGGAGTTGATACGTCTCCAACGTATCTACTTTTCCAAACACTTTTGTCCTTGTTTTGGACTCTAACTTGCATGATTTGAATGAAACTAACCCGGACTGACGCTGTTTTCAGCAGAACAGCCATGGTGTTGTTTATTGTGCAGAAAACAGAAGTTCTCGGAATGACCTAAAAATCCACGGATATAACTTTTGGAAAATATAAAAAATACTGGGGAAAGAATCAGGGCTAGGGGGCCCACACCCTGTCCATGGGGGTGGGGGCGCGCCCCCTCCCCCTGGGCGCGCCCCCCTGTCTCATGGGCCCCCTGATGCTCCACCGACCTCAACTCCAACTCTATATATTCCGCTTCGCGGAGAAATAAATTGGAGAGAAAGTTTCATCGCATTTTATGATACAGAGCCGCCGCCAAACCCTAATCTCTCTCGGGAGGGCTGATCTGGAATCCGTTCGGGGCTCCGGAGAGGGGGATTCGTCGCTGTCGTCATCATCAACCATCCTTCATCACCAATTTCATGATGCTCACCGCCGTGCGTGAGTAATTCCATCGTAGGCTTGCTGGACGGTGATGGGTTGAATGAGATTTACCATGTAATCTAGTTAGTTTTGTTAGGGTTTGATCCCTAGTATCCACTATGTTCTGAGATTGATGTTGCTAGGACTTTGCCATGCTTAATGCTTGTCACTATGGCCCGAGTGCCATGATTTCAGATCTGAACCTATTATGTTTTCATGAATATATGTGAGTTCTTGATCCTATCTTGCATGTATATAGTCACCTATTATGTGTTATGATCCGACAACCCCGAAGTGACAATAATCGGGATACTTCTCGGTGATGACCGTAGTTTGAGGAGTTCATGTATTCACTATGTGTTAATGCTTTGGTCCGGTACTCTATTAAAAGGAGGCCTTAATATCCCTTAGTTTCCACTAGGACCCCGCTGCCACGGGAGGGTAGGACAAAAAATGTCATGCAAGTTCTTTTCCATAAGCACGTATGACTATATTCGGAATACATGCCTACATTATAGTGATGAATTGGAGCTAGTTCTGTGTCACCCTATGTTATAACTATTACATGAGGAATCGCATCCGACATAATTATCCATCACCGATCCAATGCCTATGAGCTTTTCACCTATTGTGCTTTGCTTATTTACTTTTCCGTTGCTACTGTTACAATTACTACAAAACTACCACTGTTACCATTACTATCATACTACTTTGCTACTAAATACTTTGCTGCAGATACTAAGTTATCCAGGTATGGTTGAATTGACAAATCAACTGCTAATACTTGAGAATATTCTTTGGCTCCCCTTGTGTCGAATCAATAAATTTGGGTTGAATACTCTACCCTCGAAAACTGTTGTGATCCCCTATACTTGTGGGTTATCAAATATAACATGAAGTTTTATTATATACATGGTTTAATCCAAATGATTGTTGATCATACTAATTTATTATGCTAATATAGAATATATTTGGGGGGGGGTGCCTTTTTCAGGTTGTTGATCTTGCCTCAGTACCAACAAGTAGTGATTCGTGTGTGGTGAACCAAAATATGCAACCTCTGTCGGTGTCAAAACCGGCGGATCTCGGGTAGGGGGGGGGGCAAGCTGTAGGTCTGAGGATCAATGGTAACAATGATCAAAGAGACACAATGTTTACCCAGGTTCGGGCCCTCTTAATGGAGGTAAAACCCTACTTCTGCTTGATTATATTCGATGAGTATTGGCGTTACAAGAGTTGATCTACCTCGAGATCGTAATGGCTAAACCCTAGCTTAGCTAGCCTATCAATGTCATGATCCTACCTTTGGTCTAAACCCTCCGGTTTATATAGATACCGGAGGGGCCTAGGGTTTTACAAAGTCGGTTTAACAGAAAGGAAAGAGTATACCGGACACCTAAACTTGCCATCCACGTATACGAGAGTCCCAACCGGACACGGGAGGTGGTCTTCTTCCTTGTATCTTGACGGCCCATTTGTTTGGCCCATATCGAATAGACCGTACGCCCGAGGACCTCTTAGTCCGGGACTCCCTCAGTAGCCCCTGAACCAGTCTTCAATGACGACGTGCTCGGTGCGCAGATTGTCTTCGGCATTGTGAGGCGGGTTCCCTAAACAATATACATCGGCTTTCCTCCATAAAAGAATTGTATTCTGCTTTGCATGATTAACACAACTCTTAGCCGCGAAGGCAGGATATAAAAAATAGGAATAGTATCTTTACTCACAACTTTTTACGGCAAAGCGTCAGACTTGGCCCTTCAGCATTTCAAACCATTTTCACACTCCATGTTCCGCATTTCGAGGTCGAGCCCCCTCGGCCCGTCTTGTCAAAACAGAGACCGTGCCCACTTTTTACGGGATTGCTCATCAATAAGATTTGGGTAATCCAACCGTTTACGGCGCATGCTTACGTTGGGAACATGCGAGTTTAAAGGCATAAGTGGGGGGACGGTTGGCATTTTTACCGCCTATAAGACGACAATAGATTCCTCCTTTCTTCCCCACGCCTTCTTCCAGCCTCTGCCTTCCAATCTCCCAAGCTCTGAGCGCCCGAAAAAAGCTTCCTTCTTCCCCACCGCCATCACCCTCTCTAGCCATGGTCGGATCTGATTCCAAGGGCAAGTGGAAGGCCTCCTCCGCTACGGAAAAGGAGGTTGATAATCTCCGGAGCGCGGGGTACCTAGCCGCAGATATTGCGCACAGGCTCCCCACCAAAGGTCAAATCATCCCCACTCCGAAGCCCGGCGAAAGGGTCGTTTTCCTCCCCCATTTCCTTAGAGGGTTAGGTTTTCCACTCCATCCCTTCGTCCGGGGACTAATGTTCTACTACGGGCTAGATTTCCATGATCTAGCCCCAAACTCTTTCCTCCACATCTCGGCGTTTATCGTCGTGTGCGAGGCTTTACTCCGCGTCCCCCCACACTTCAGCCTATGGCTAAATTTCTTCAATGTGAAGCCGAAGGTGATCGACGGGCAACATGCGGACTGCGGTGGGGCCATGATAAGCAAGCTGCCCAACGCCACATGGCCCAACGGGGCCTTCGTCGAGACCGTGAAAGTGTGGCAGCAAGAGTGATTTTACATCACCGAGCCGCGCCGCAACAACTGGGTGGAGATTCCGCAGTTCAGATCCGGACCCCCCATGAGGCTCATTTCGTGGACCGCTAAGGGCCTCGACTGGGGGTCCCAGACGGAGGTGCATACACTGCAAACGCGCATCACCAACGTGCTGGGCAGGAACATCGGTCTCACCAATATGGTGTAGATCATGCTCTTCTGCCGCATCCTTCCCTGCTAACGCCGGACTTCCCCCATGTGGGAGTTCAACTCGGAGGAGTCGCGGACTCTGCAGCACTTCCTCGGCACAACGCACAAGGGAATATGGAAGCTTCTTTTCAAGGCGCAGAAGAGCTGGCCAATGGAGACCGAAGACATCGGGCTCGACGCCGAGACCGGCCACCCCGGTTAGTATTAGTTTTCTGAAGATATGCCTGGTCTATATTTTTGATCAATACAAATCTTATCAACCCACCTCTTTACAGGGCTGGACAAAGAAAGCGGAGCGCAACAAGAGTCCGGCTCCGTTGCCCGAAGACCCAGTCACGCCCGAGCTGGCGGAGATGCTGGTCCCGGTGCCCTACCAAGCGCCGGAGAAGAAGGGCAAGAAGAAGGGCAAGGAGCCCAAGGGCGGGCCCCGCCACAAAGGTCCTTCGAACGTTGTGTCCAAAGAAACTGAGGTTGTCTCCTCTCATGAGAAAGACAAGGACGAAGAGTAGGGGGAGGTGGAGAGCGATTCCCCTCACAAAACGAGGAGGAAGAAGAGGACGGCCTCCGAGAATCCGGAGGAGGTGACACCAAAGAGGAAGAAGGTTACCCTCTCGGTAAGTTCGGACTCGGAGTTCGAACACAACCTGAGGAGAACCCCCAGGGTTAAGCCCCTGGACGAATCGTAAGTACCAAAATCTTACATGTTCAGCTTCCGCTTACCTACCTCTGTCATATAGATTATGTATTTGTTTAATTTTCAACCATCCATGCAATACTCCAAACACCTCGTCATCGACGGGGAACTCTCTGGTGCCTGGAGAGGCGGAGAGCGACGGACCATCGCCGGCCCTCTCTCCCTTGTCATGGAGGGCACCGAGGTGTCGTCCCAAAGGACCTCTCCTGGCTGAGGAGGGGCAGACGAGGACGTCCAGAAGGCGCCCAAGGTTAATACCTCGGATGCCGCAGACCGGGGGACGGGGACCCCCATGACCATCAAAGGTGGGGGGTCTCAACAGTTTGGGCCCTGCCGAATACCGCCCCGGAGACCAATATGGCTCCGGGATCGGCTCAGCAACCCCCTTCAACGGAGGGGGGAGGAGAAGCAGCTCCATCGGCGGCCTCCGTTAATCCGGAGGCCCCTCATACCATGGAGGAAGCGCTCCAACGCGCTTCCATCATGGGGAAGCACCGCACCCTGATGGGCGCGGTTATGGAGAAGGTTCAGTCTACGAAAAGCGGACTGAACGAAGCCTTCAAGAGCCTCCTGATAGGCTTTGAGGTATGCGATGTAATTCTCTAACAAGTCTTTTATATGCAAGGTTGAACCCATGTATAGACAGTAGCCCCTGAGACTCTTTCCGAATTAGAACAATTCGGACAGAGGATCCCAAAACAAGTTAATAATGTACTATGCTATTTTGTGGGACAGGTATCCATGTTGGCGGCTACTACCCAAGCCGCAGAGGTTTCCGAGCTCAATCGGAAACTTAGATTAGCCGATGAGGAGCTCAACCGCGTCAATAAGCAGTTTGAAGAAACGCAAGGCATGTGGTACTTACATACTAGAAGCTATATGTATATTGATTCTTTTAACTTATTGAATTTTATGATTGTAATCATAGTTGGCGCAGCCGAGGTCGAGTCCCTCTAGAGCGCGCTTGCCCAAGACAAGAAAGAGGCGGAGGTGAGCAGGGCAGCCGCTGACAAGGCGGCGAAGGAGCTGGAAGCGGAGCAAACTACCCACCGAAAACACGAGGCGCGGGTAGGCGAAGTCGAGCAAGAGCTCAAGGACGCCATTAATAAGTGTGAGTCATTGGAGAAAATGACTTCGAAACAAGCCTCCGAACTCGCCAAAGCTCTTCAGAGCGTGAAGGAGGCCCGGGTTGAGTCCCAGAGAGCCCGCCAGGAGATCCAGCAAGCGAGGTAGATAGCAGTTGGTAAGGCTTCTCTTTTGCAGAGTAAATTTGCGAGTAAGAGATATATCTTGCTGACCCGAGTTTGGAGTTCTCCAGGAACATTTGCGGATCTGCCGAGGAGTGTTGCTAACGCTGTAGATTTCTTCCGAGCCGAAGAGGGGACCTCAATGGAGAAGCTGTTTTGGTCGTCGTACCTTGCGCCAGAGCATCCGACAGCCCTTACTGATCAGCTGAAGCAACTGACCGAGCTGCATAGGGTGTTTGGGTTGTCAATGAAGGACGAAATAGTTTGACTTTGGCCAACTGAGTCCATACCCAGCAGCTACTTCAGACTCGTGAAACGGCTGGTCGAGGCGTGCCCTCGGATCTATGCCATAAAGTAGTCGGCCTGTACAGAAGGTGCCCAGATGGCCTTCGCCCGCGTCAAGGTGCAATGGGCAAAGATGAAGGCCACCGAAATTGCCACCGCAGGGCCGCCCGAAGGCAAGGATCACCGGAGGCCGAAGAGGTTCTTCAGCGAGGTCCTCGAGGGAGCCCACATTGTAGAGGGTTAATGCTCAAAGGATATCATATTTGAGTAGTGGAGTCCGGTTTGTAAGAACCATGTAATGAACTCATAATGTGAAATATTGATGCTTGCACTTTATGATTTTGTTAGTTTATCCTCCTGTTTGAACATTTATTTTAGAAGTCTGAAAGTTTACCACTCGTCGGCTTCTGCCCCCATGTAAATATTACAGGGGTGTTTCGGAACGCATGTCCGCACTTTATCCAATGTCTTGGTCCTATATAGGAGGTGTCTTGCGAGATGAACTAGGCAATCAGACTATGTGGCGTTATTACTTTCACTTAGCCATAAGAGTCCATTGGTGGGGCTAAGTACTAGCCTGTCGTGGAAATGTCACGGCAGATGTCCTTAGTGTGAGGACTTAGTCGCGAGGCCAACATATCTATGCGGTAGCTTGAGAGGGGTTGGGTGGAATCGAGAGAAGCAACACAAGACAAAGATTTAGACAGCTTCGGGCCCCGAGAAACATCATCCGGTAATAACCCTACATGCTATTTGTGGCTAGGTCTCATTATGATCATGAGGAAGTCGCCGGTAAGCTGGCTCTTTGTATCTAGCCCTAGAGATTGTTTCTTCTTCCTTCATGGGGTGCCCTGCCCCTCCTTTTATATGTTGAAGGGGCGGGTTACATGTAGAATCCAACTCGGATTATGACTTAAACTATTCTAACTTCTCTTCATGGGCTTCTTAACGTCTTGGGCTTCATAACGTCTTGGGCTTCATAACCCCTGGCAACCGTGTTATCACTGTCTACCGGGTTATGACTGGTGCCGGTTTATGATGGTCTGCTGGTTTATGATTGTCTGCCGGTTTATGATTGTCTGCCGGGTTATGATTCTCTGTCGGGTTATAATTGACTTAACACCTGTCGGATTATCATCTGACTTAACTCCTGCCGGGTTATCATCTGACTTAACTCCTGCCGTTTTATCATCTGTCGGTTTACCGTCTGTCTCAACCACCTGTCTTAACTGTCCGCCGGTTTACCAAGTCTCAGCCGGGTTAATACTTCGGCCGGGTCATACACGGGGTATATCCCCGACATAGCCCCTGTTGCATGAATGGAAATTCGGATTACGGTGCCTTTGCAACACGGCTGGTCGAATTCCAGCCCCTCGTATAACACGACATAAATCAAGAACGATTTGTAGTATAACACTAAGTCACCAGATCGCCGACCCGCTCTCGCATACCATGACAGTCTGTTTTCGGCTTTCTCTACTGAGGTACTTGACCGGACGAACTTGAAATACAATCATGGTAGTTCTCCCTTTGCAACCTTAGCCAAACTTGCGGAACGTAAGGTGGCAAACATAGGAGCCGGGCAACCCAACTATAGACCAAAGACATGATTTGGAGCCGATGCATATAGTGCAATGTCCGGGACGCCGAACAGTTCCCTATAGGTGTTCAGACTTAAGATTTTGCGGGGCTGAATACAGCTCCTGGTATGGAGGCCGTACCGAAGCGTGTATATCAGTCGAAAGCAAGGAGGGAATACGAATGATGAGACAATATAAGAACCCAACAAAAAGGTGGTGATCGTCTACTTCCTTTATATCCTTATCAATACGTCGAGGAGTGTTTCGACAGACAATGGCATGAATATTAAGGTCATGTTACATGCCTTAAAAAAATTTACATAAGGGAAAGTCTAGCACAGGGCCTAAAAGTAATGGTTCGAAGATTCCAGTGATGCCCTGCCACACGTCTGCACCATTATTCCATAGTAACAAATCCTTTGATAGGAGTATTTGATGGTTGGTTGTAAAGAAGGGAAATGCTAGCCTTGAAAGGATCCCTGATGCAACCGTACAACAAATAGGGCTATTAATGAACCTGTAATGAAAAAATGTATGAGGTCCAAATCGGGTCAAGCCGTACTATGGACTTTTTCCGCAGTGTGCCTCCGACGCTGCCCAAGGTATTTTGAGTGCATAGTTATGTACGCGCGGTACGTAAGCCGCAACCTTATGGGTTAGTCGGCGGAGGCTGAAGTGCTAATCGAGGCCCGGATCCGTCGATTTATCGCAGTGATGGGCGGACCGAACTCGTTTAGAGACGTCATTGGCTTTATTGTCCGATGAACTATTCGGCTTAATGAGGCCGCTATACACTTCGGCTGCAAGGGCGGCGGTGTGCTCTTCAATATGGAGGGAGCGCTCCATATTTCCACTGACTATAATAACGCCATGTGGTCCGGGCATCTTGAACTTCAAATAAGCATAGTGCGGGACTACATTAAAGCGGGCGAAAGCAGTTCTTCCGAGCAGTGCGTGATAACCACTGCGGAAGGGGACGATGTCGAAGATCAATTCTTCACTTCAGAAGTCGTACGGGGAGCCAATACTACCTCCAGTGTTAGTGAGCCCGTACAATGGGCCTCCATGCTGGGTGTCACACCTTTAAAGGTAGTGTTACTAGGCTTGATTCTTGATGGGTCAATGCCCATTTTGCGGACAGTGTCTTGATAAATCAAGTTGAGACTGTTGCCGCCGTCCATAAGGACTCTAGTGAGGCGGTATCCGTCGATGATTGGATCAAGTACCAAGGCGGCCGAACCCCCGTGATGGATACTGGTTGGGTGATCCCTGCGACCGAAGGTGATCGGACAGGCTGACTATGGATTGAATTTTGGGACGACGGGCTCTATGGCGTAGACGTCTCTAAGTGCGCGCTTGCGCTCCCTTTTGGGAATGTGTGTGACATAGATCATGTTCACTGTTTTCACCTGGGGGGAACTGCTTTTGGCCCCCGGTGTTCGGCTGACGGGGCTCATCATCGTCCTCACTTGGAGGTCCCTTTCCCTTGTGTTCGGTATTTATCTTACCGGCCTGTTTGAAAACCAAACAGTTTCTATTGGTGTGGTTGGCAGGCTTATCGGGTATGCCATGAATCTGACAGGGCCTCTCAAGGATTTTGTCCAAACTGGATGGACCATCCCTGTTGCCTTTGAAAGGTTTCTTCCGCTGACCGGATTTAGAACCGCTGAATCCGGCATTGACTGTCGTATTATCCGCGCCGTCATTGTTGCTCCGACATTTGTTTTTATTGCGGCATGGTTTACCATCGCCATCCCTGCCTCAGAAGTGCCGGGGTCGCCGGAGTTGTTGCTTCTACGAGCCAACCAGCCATCTTCACCCGCACAAAAACGGGTCTGATACGTCTCCGTCGTATCTATAATTTTTTATTGTTTCATGCCAATATTATACATGTTTTATATACTTTTGGCAACTTTTTATATGATTTATTTGGACTAACTTACTTATCCAGTGCCCAGCGCCAGTTCCTGTTTGTTACCTATTTTTGTATCATATAAAATCCATATCAAACGAAGTCCAAACGTGATGCAACTCCACGGAGAATTATTTTGAAATATTTGTGATTTTTGGGAGTTGGAATCACCGCAAACGGAGGCCCGTGGTGGGCACAACCCACCAGGGCATGGTCCCGGAGCCAGGCATGGCGTGGTGGGTTGTGCCCTCCTCAAATGTTGGTTGGACCTCTACTTAGGGCACAAGGAAGCTTATATCAGGAAAAAATCATGTAAAAATATCAGCGCAACCGGAGTTACGGATCTCCGGTAATATAAGAAACGGTTTTCGTCCAGATCTGGGGAACATGAAACAGAAGAGGACAGAGAGACAGATCCAATCTCGGAGGGGCTCTCGCCCTTCCACGGCCATGGAGGCCATGGACCAGAGGGGGAACCCTCCTCCCATCTAGGGGGAGGCCAAGGAAGAAGAAGAAGGAGGGGGAACTACTAGGGAAAACCCTAGTAGTAGCATGGGTTTTGAGGCTAGCAGTCGCGCTACTAATAAGGCGCTACAGCTAACTTATAGTAGTAACACGGTCCGTACCCACGCTACTACTGTTGACGATATCAGCAGCGCTTTTGCCGAACGCGCTACTATTAGTTAGCTATAGCGATTTCGCAGTCCCTCGCTACTTCTATATCTTTCATCATTTTCCCCTATACCCCTTTCCCTTTCAAATACTAGATACTAGGTACTGTAACTAGATATCAAATTCATAAACCATTATAAGTACTGGGTAGTACTCCCTTCGTTCCAAATTACTCGTCGTGGTTTTAGTTCAAACCACGACGAGTAATTTGGAATGAAGGGAGTACTAGATAACAATTTCATGCATAGTCAACATGCATCCTCAAGAAGTACAAGGTCATATCAACGGCGATCATCATATGTAGTTCTAGATGATATCGACGATGATCATCATATGTAGTTCTAGATGATATCGACGACGATCATCATATGTAGTTCTAGATGATATAGCCACACACACATATGTAGTTCTAGATGATATCGAAGACAATCATCATCCTCAAGCCTGGGCGGTTGGTGTTCCTGATAGTAATTAGGATGGCCTGTCCAACACGAAGATTCTTGCCATCGAGGAATTTCTTCCACCCAACCGAGTTTAAGTGTGTGCGACCGTCCATGTCCACGCGGTAAGTACAGGTTGTGACGGAGCCCCTTGCAGTAAGGCGTAGTCCAGCTGAGCTTTCTTCATCAGGCTCGATACCGTAACTCACAGATATGCACTTTGCCAATTTCTGAATAAGAAAAACATATCAATTAATAAATAGCCTTGCAAATAAGTACATATGGACTGTACACTATTGATAGTTCCTTAGATTCTACACTAATAAGCATATGATCGAACTCTACACTAAAACATATCATCGACTAGATTCCACACAACATACCATATCATTGGACTGTACAATAAGTATTTCATCAGATAATTTGCATTTGTAAGTATAACATACCATATCATGTCGATCAACCATGGTATTTGTCAGGCGGGTCATGAACGGCACCCTGACAAAGTCAGCACGTGGTGGAATTATGTCCCACAGGTTGGACACCTCCTCCTCTCTCAGCCTTGTTCTTTGAGCTACGATGGCTTCATGAAGTGGGTCCTCATCATCTTCATCCAGTGGGTCCTCATTATCTTCATCATCTTCATCACCTTCATCATCTTCCACCAGGTTGAGATAAATGACAGCCAGCTTGGGTCTTTCTGCTCTGAAGGAGAAGCTGATCAACTCACCACCAGTAAGACGCATGTGGGCGACAAAACGGGCCCATCCATCTCATCCAATATGCGACATATTGTGTCCTTTCTCGACCTCCATAGTGTACGGCCCCCCAGGAGCGTCAAATGAAACAGTGTCTCCTTTCAGCTTGTTGAATTTCAACCTCACATAACATGGGACGATCTGTGTAAAATAAGAAAAATGACACAATGCAGTAATGCCAACACTAAAAATAAAATAGTTATTACATTTCATCTAATTTCTTACCGCCGCATGACGAAAACTCGGCTGGAAGTAGATGACGGACAGCTTGCTAGTTGCAAGGCTGCTGGCGCACCTTGACTTGCATAGTCGACATAGTGGTGGTGGTGGTGGCGCCATTTTTCCTAAAGCAATATGAGCAAAGGATTAACGATCCACTTCACAGGAAAGAAAAATTGTAGCACAGATCTAGTAACATATTAGATGACAAGGTAGCACCTACATTTTGCCAAAAAGTAACTTATTACAAAAAAACAAAAGCATCTACCTATCCATGTACAGAAAAAATAACAATAAAATGGTGCATACTAAATCAACTAGCCTACTAAATCAACTAAATCAAAATGTTCTAAATCAACTAAATCAACTAGCCTACTAAATCAACTAAATCAAAATGTTCTAAATCAACTAAATCAAAATGTTCTAAATCAACTAAATCAACTAGCCTACTAAATCAACTAAATCAAAATGTTGCATATGAACTAGCCTACTAAATCAAAATGTAGCAGGGAGGAGGGAGAAGGAGGGGCGACTCGAGGAGGGAGAAGAGAGTAGGACGGAGGAGGAAGGCGGAGCGAGGAGGGGCCGGCCGGCGGCCAGTGGAGGGAGGACCGAGGAGGAAGGGAGAGCGAGGAGGGGCCGGCCAGCGGCGAGTGGAGGGAGGACAAAGGAGGAGGCCGATACCGAGTCCAGCAAGGAGGAGGAGGTTTCTGTGGCGCAGAGGGAGGAGGGGCGACGGGGGAGGACCGGCGCGGGGGGTTGAGAGGGGATCAAGTGAGTGTGTGAGTCTGAGTGGATCGGATAGAGGAGAAGGGGTGGGAGATGGAATGGCTTAGCAGTAGCGCCCTATAGAGAAATACGCTACTGCTAAACTACCTAGCAGCAGCACCTTCCACAAAGAAGCGCTACTGCTATGTGTCAGCATGTAAAAATAGACTTCAATGTATCAAAAATACATTGATCATCAACGATCTTTTTGTGTACAATCTGATTTGTCAATATGAGTCCTCACCGGTTTAGGAACCGGTGAAGACTCATATTGCGGCCACAAATTATACACATAGTGTTCAATGAAGACCAAGTGCTTGTCAAAGTCTGAGAAGTAACATATTTAAGGTGGTATAAACTCTCTTCACGGAGCGAGGTGGGACTAAATTTTTGTAGTAAACTTAGCAGTAACGCTTATTAGTGAAATGCGCTGCTACTATGCTACGTAGCAGTAGCGCTCTTCGTGATAATGCGCTGCTGCTAGAACTAGCCTCGCGACGGCCTCGTGGGAATTGTATCAGTAGCGCGTCTTTTAGCGAGCGCGCTACTACTATATTTATTTCAGCATCGAGTTAAGCTTGAGCTCGCTACTGCTACGTAGCAGCAGCGCCTTACTTTAAAGCGCGCTGCTGGTAAGATTCTGTGTATAGGCTTTTCCCTAGTAGTGGGGGCTCTCTCCCCCTCTCTCTCCCGGTGGCACCGGAACACCGCCGGGGCTAGGATCATGACGGCGATCTACATCAACAACCTTGCTACCGCCAACACCAACTTTCTCCCCCTCTATGCAGCGGTGTAACACATCTTCACCCCTACTGTAATCTCTACTTAAACATGGTGCTCAAGTCTATATATTATTTCCCAATGATCTATGGTTATCCTATGATGTTTGAGTAGATTTGTTTTGTCCTATGGGTTAATCATGATCCTGGTTGGTATGATTTATATTTTAATTATGGTGCTGTCCTCCGGTGCCCTCCGTCTCGCGCAAACGTGAGGGGCACCGCTGTAGGGTGTTGCAATATGTTCATGGTCCGCTTACGGTGGGTTGCGAGAGTGAAGGAAACTTAAACCCGAGTAGGTGGGGTATGACGTATGGGAGTAAACAGGACATGATACTTAATGCTATGGTTGGATTTCATGACCTTAATGATCTTTAGTAGTTGCGGATGCTTGCTAGAGTTCCAACCATAAGTGCATATGATCCAAGTAGAGAAAGTATGTTAGCTCATGCCTCTCCCTCCTATAAAATTACAAGAATGACTACCCATACTTGTTATCGATTGCCTAGGGACAAATGACTTTCTTGTTGACAAAAGCTATCTTCTTTTATTACCTTGCAATTTATTCTTTGTTTTATTATCACAAAGTACTCGTAGTTTTATTCTCGCAAAATAGTTTCATACTTGTTTTAGGTAAAGCAAACATCAAGCGTGCGTAGAGTTGTATCGGTGGTCGATAGAACTTGAGGGAATATTTGTTCTACCTTTAGCTCCTCGTTGGGTTCGACAGTCTTACTTATCGAAAGAGGCTACACTTGATCCCCTATACTTGTGGGTTATCAAGACCTTTTTCTGGCGCCGTTGCCGGGGAGCAATAGCATGGGGTGAATATTCTCGTGTGTGCTTGTTTTCTTTATCATTAAGTAGTTTTTATTTCCTGTTTTAAGTTGTTCTCTATCGTTATGGATATGGAACACAAAACACCAAAAAAACTAGTTGTACTTGCTACTCATGCAGATGGGGAACCTCCTAAAACCCTCGGTGCTCGTTATGTAAAAGATATTATGCACTACTTTGATAATCCTAAGAAAACCCCATTCAATTATATAATGGGAGTTACATTGGATCAACGTGAATACTTTAGGGATATGATTTATATGTTGCATTGGCATACTCGAGATTTATGCTTGAGATATGATTTTACTTGTTGCTCTAGGATGAATGCTCCACACCTTCCCTTTTCATGTGAATTTAATGATAAT
>LR880971.1:45794242-45809483 GCA_904067115.1 Aegilops sharonensis | reverse complement strand
GTTATGAATGAAATTGTTGCTATTGCACCCACACATGATAGTCCTACTATCTTTTTGTATTCTCCAAACTACACTATATCGGAGAAGTTTGCTCTTATTAAGGATTGTGCTGATGGGTTGCATTTTACCGTTGCACATGATGATTTTGATGAACTTAATATGCATGTGCTTGCTGCTCCTACTTGCAATTATTATGAGAGAGGAACTACATCTCCGCCTCTTTATGTTTCCAACACGATAAAATTGCAAGAAACTGCTTATGCTATGTATTGGCCTTTACTTGATGTTCATGAATTGTTTTCTTGTATGACATGATGATGCATAGGAAGAGAGTTAGACTTCGTCATTGCTTGATATATGTTTCTTTGTGCTCACTACTAAATGCCAAATCATTGTTAATTAAAATTGGCTTTGATATACCTTGGGATCCGGATGGATCCATTACTTGAGCACTTTATGCCTAGCTTAATGGCTTTAAAGAAAGCGCTGCCAGGGAGACAACCCAGAAGTTTTAGAGAGTCATTTATGTCTGTTGAGTGCTTTTATAAAGTATAAAACCAAAAAATTTAGAGGGGGACACAAAACTTTTCAAAAAGGAAAGTGAAATTGAGAGAGACAAGCATTGTTGAAGTGGGGGAGCTCCTTGAACTTTGTTCATGGTCACGGAAACATTGTGAATCTTAATTATAGAAACTTTTCAGCAAAAATAATTATCCCCTTGTACAATTCAATTGTAGTATAAAAATAATGTGCCAAGATTTGCCTTTAGGATGATTAGATTGCTTGTTGGTTTGTGCGGTGCAAAACAGAAAGTTTGGCTGTAGTGCACGATTTTACATTTTTTACTGGAATGTCAAACGGTTCTGAAACCTTTTGTAATGTCTTTCTATACAAATTTTTTATTTTTCCTAGGTTTCTCAGAATTTGTAGAGTTACAGAAATATGGTGGATGTTCAAATCTTTACAGACAGTCCTGTTTTTACATATTGCTGTTATAGCTTCGTTATTTGCGTATGTTTGAATTCTTGTTGAAGCCTCCTTGACTTGGGGCCGTAGAATTGTGATAGCATATAGTGGGTAATGTTTGTTTATAATTATACAATAATGTTTCAGCAGTACATGATGGGATTTCATTGCCATTTTCACTAACCCCGCCACTAAAAGTTCGTTTAAGTTTTGTGTGGATGAAGTGTTCGAAGATCCAGGAGGTCTCGATATGAGGAGAAGGAGGAGAGGCGAGAGCTCAAGCTTGGGGATGCCCAAGGAACCCCAAGTAAATATTCAAGGAGACTCAAGCGTCTAAGTTTGGGGATGCTCCGGAAGGCATCCCATCTTTCTTCAACAAGTATCGGTATGTTTTCGGATTCGTTTTGTTCCTGTGATATGTGCAAATCTTGGAGCGTCTTTTGTATTTATTTTTCACTTTGCTTTTATGCACCATGCTGGTATGAGATAGTCCATGGTTGATATATAGAATGCTCATTGCACTTCACTTATATCTTTTGAGTATGGCTTTATAGAATGCTTCATGTGCTTCACTTATATCATTTGAAGTGTGGATTGCCTGTTTCTCTTCACATAGAAAATCGGTGTTTGTAGAATGCTCTTTTGCTTCACTTATATTTTTTAGAGCAGGATATTTTGTAGAAATGATTAAACTCTCATGCTTCACTTATATATATTTCGAGAGTCAACAGGAATTGGTCAAATGCATGGTTAGTCATAAAATCCTACATAAAACTTATGGATCACTGAATATGATATGTTTGATTCCTTGCAATAGTTTCGCGATATAGAGATGATAAAAATGTGGGAAGTACTAGTAAACGGTTGTGGTTAGTAAGAATATTGGTGTTAAGGTTTGTGATTCCCGAAGCATGCACGTATAGTCTCTCGTTATGCTATGAGAGTTGGAGCACAATTTATCCTTGATTGTCTACCTTTGTGTGAAGGTCGGGGGCACGCGATGGTTAACTCCTACCAACCTCCCCCCTAGGAGCATGCGTAGTATTACTTTGCTTCGAGGTCTAATAAAGTTTTGCAATAAGTATATGAGTTCTTTATGACTAATGTAAGTCCATAGATTATACACACTCTTACCTTTCCGCAATTTGCTAGCCTCTACGGTACCGTGCATTTCCCTTTCTCACCTCGAGACGTGGTGCAAACTTCGCCAGTGCATCCAAACCTCGTGATATGATACGCTTTATCACACATAAGCCTTATTATGTCTTCCTCAAAACAGCCACCATACCTACCTATAATGGCTTTTCCATGGCCATTCCGAGATATATTGCCATCCTTCCATCGCTTCCATTTTACTTGAGCATTCATTTTCATATTGCTTTGCATGATCATATAGCTGACATAGCATTTGTGGCTCAGCCATCGTTCATCATTTTTGTATATGTTATGCTAGATCATTGCCAGAGGCATTCATATAGAGTCATATTTTGTAGTATTGAGTTATAAGTAAATACAAGTGTGATGATCATCATTATTCATTATTAGAGCATTGCCCCAGTGATGAAAGGATGATGGAGACCATGATTCCCCCACAAGTCGGGATGAGACTCCGGACTGAAAGGAAAGAAAAAATAAAAAGAAAAAAAGAAAAAGAAAAAATGAATGAAAAAGAAAAGAAAAGGGGCATTCAAATGCCACACTTGTGCTTCAAAGTAGCACCATGTTTTTCATATAGAGAGTCTCCTATGTTGTCACTTTTATATACTAGTGGGAATTTTTCATAGTAGAGTTTCATGCACACCCACTTAGTTTCATATTGAGCTTTCATACACTTATAGCTCTTAGTGCATCCGTTGCATGGCAGTCCCTACTCCTCACGTTGATATCAATTGATGGGCATCTCCATAGCCCATTGGTTATCCGCGTCGATGTGAGACTTTCTTACTTTTTTGTTTTCTTTATATTGACCCCTATCATCATACTCTATTCCACTGTTAGTGCTATATCCATGGCCTGCGCTCATGTATCGCGTGAGGGTTGAAAATGTTGAAGCGTGTTAAAAAGTATGAACCAATTGCTTTGCTGACACCGGGGTAGTAAATGATTTATACTTTGAGCTGAGAAGACAGAGCATGACAAGGTTATATCATTTTGTAGGGATAGCTTTCTTTAGCGTTGATATTCTGAAAGACATAAATGTTTGTTGGGATGCCTGAGTATTAATGTCTTTATGTCAAATTATAGGCTATTGCTTTGAATCACTTATGTCTTAATATTCATGCCATGACTAGGCATATGATCAAGTTTATGTTAGGTAGCATTCCACGTCAAAAACTATCTTTTTTTTTACCATTTAGCTACTCAAGGACGAGCAACAATTAGGGTCATGATTGCAGTTAAAACTGCCATGGTCTTCGGCTCCTCCTGCCCTAGGTGTCGGGTGATACGTCTCCAATGTATCTATAATTTTTTATTGTTCCATGCTATTATATTATCCATCTTGGATGTTTTATATGCATTTATATGCTATTTTATATGATTTTTGGGACTGACCTATTAACCTAGAGCCCAGTGCCAGTTTCTGTTTTTTCCTTGTTTTTGAGTTTTACAGAAAAGGAATACCAAATGGAGTCCAATTGACCTGCCAATTTACGTAGATTTTTTATGAACCATAAGAAGCCCCCGAAGCAAAAGAGTTGGGCCAAAAAGATTCCCGAGTCATTCACGAGGGTGGAGGGAGCGCCCTACCCCCCTGGGCGCGCCCTCCTACCTAGTGGCTGACTCGGAGACCCCCCTAACGTGAGACCGATGCCAAAAATTCCTATAAATACAGAAACCCCCGAAAAGAAACCTAGATTGGGAGTTCCGGCACCGCAAGCCTCTGTAGCCACCAAAAGCCAATCGGGGCCCTATTTCGGCACCTTGCCGGAGGGGGCATCCATCACCAGTGGCCATCTTCATCATCCCGGCGCTCTCCATGAAGAGGAGGGAGTAGTTCACCCTTGGGGCTGAGGGTATGTACAAGTAGCTATGTGTTTGATCTCTCTCTCTCTCTCTCTCTCTCTCTCTCTCTCTCTCATGTTCTTGATATGGCACGATCTTGATGTACCGCAAGCTTTGCTATTATAGTTGGATCTTATGATGTTTCTCCCCCTCTACGTTCTTGTAATGGATTGAGTTTTCCCTTTGAAGTTATCTTATCGGATTGAGTCTTTAAGGATTTGAGAACACTTGATGTATGTCTTGCATGTTCTTATCTATGGTGACAATGGGATAGTCTTGTGATCCACTTGATGTATGTTTTGGTGATCAACTTGCGGGTTCAGTGACCTTGTGAACTTATGCATAGGGGTTGGCACACGTTTTTGTCTTGACTCTCTGGTAGAAACTTTGGGGCACTCTTTGAAGTTCTTTGTGTTGGTTTGAATAGATGAATCTAAGATTGTGTGATGCATATCATATAATCAAACCCATGGATACTTGAGGTGAAATTGGAGTATCTAGGTGACATTAGGGTTTTGGTTGATTTGTGTCTTAAGGTGTTAATTTACTACAAACTCTAGGGCTTTTTGTGACACTTATAGGAATAGCCCAATAGATTGACCGAAAAGAATAACTTTGAGGTGGTTTCGTACCCTACAATAATCTCTTCGTTTGTTCTCCGCTATTAGTGACTTTGGAGTGACTCTTTGTTGCACATTGAGGGATATGATCCAGTTATGTTATTATTGTTGAGAGAACTTGCACTGGTTAAAGTATGAACCCTAGGCCTTATTTCGAAGCATTGCAATACCGTTTTCGCTCACTTTTGTTACTTGCTACCTTGCTGTTTTCATATTTTCAGATTGCAAAAACCTATATCTACCATCCATATTGCACTTGTATCACCATCTCTTCGCCGAACTAGTGCACCTATACAATTTACCATTGTATTGGGTGTGTTGGGGACACAAGAGACTCTTTGTTATTTGGTTGCAGGGTGGTTTGAGAGAGACCATATTCATCCTACGCCTCCCACGGATTAATAAACCTTAGCTCATCCACTTGAGGGAAATTTGCTATTGTCCTACAAACCTCTGCACTTGGAGGCCCAACAATGTCTACAAGAAGAAGGTTGTGTAGTAGACATCAAGCTCTTTTCTGGAGCCGTTGTCGGGCAGGTTAGTGCTTGAAGGTATATCTTTAGATCTTGCAATTGAATCTTTTAGTTTCTTGTTTTATCACTAGTTTAGTTTATAAAAGAAAACTACAAAAAAATGGAATTGAGGGTGCCTCATATGCTTCATCTTTTTAATGTCTTTTGTGAAAATAAGGATTCCGAGAATTGTGCCAAAGTGTTAGAAGAAGAATGCAATAAAATGTTTTGCATACAATCTTTGAATGATGAGCATGATTGCAATGTAGTTATTATGAACTCTTTGAATATCCATAGTACTAATGATGAGTGCACTAATCATGATAAAAATGTCTCTTATAAGCATGTCGAGTTTTGTGGAGTGCATAGAGTTTGCAAGTACACACCAAATAGGGAAGATAGATTTTGCAAGAGGCATAAGTATTTAGAAACTAAATGTTTGCATGACGGGCTAGATGCTTGTGCTGAACAATTTAATATTTTTATCCATCCTTGTGAACTTTGCAATGAACATGGTCATTTAAATCTCCAATGCAAATTATTTCATGATCGAATCGTGTCCAAAAATTGTGATGACTTGATTTCCCTTAATAAGCATCATAATGAACTTAGTTTTCTTATGGGTTATGAAGAAATGAAACGTATAACTAAGGGCATTCCAGAATATAACCTTGAGAGATTTCTTGATTTTGATCTAGAAGAAATTTATATGTATTGTGCGGTGAATTGCATTGAAAATCCTTATATTGCCAATTACATAAAGACAAGGAATGTGAAGAGAACACTAATGAAAGGGAAGAGGTTTCCCAATATCCTCCTATTATTTCTTATGATGAATTAGGTAACGAGGAGCCTTCTATTCAACCAATCTCATTAATAAGGAGCTCCAAAAAGAGAATTAAACCCGCACATAATGTGGAGAAGAAAAAGAAAAGACGGAGAAGCAAAGGTAAAATGGTATCCCTCCCAAATGATGTAGCTCCTATTATGGTTATGCCTACTACTCGTTGTGATGATAATAATTGCTATACTATTGGTGTTATCCATACTATTAATGATGAGAGTGATTATGCTGATGATATGCAAAGGTTCAAGCTTGGGGATGGTATGTTTGATGAAAATGACATGTTTGAGAATTTATTTGCTGCCATTAATGTTTGTCCCAAGCTTGGGGATGTTATGTTCAATGAATATGATATTTTTAGTCTCCCAAGTTTTAATATGCAAATTTATTATAATGAGAGCATGCCTCCTATTTATGATGATTATATTAATGAAAGTGGGTTTGGAAGAGTGTAAACTTTAGGAAGTAGTGATCCCACTATTTTGGAGGGTGTTGAATCTTATTGTGACAATTATGAAAGTGGATTTGGAGAGGTCATGACTTTATTTAGTAATGATTCCACTATTTCGGAAGAGGTTTCAATTGATTATGATGAGAACAAATTTGCTACTTATGATAACTATTGTGATGATACTTATGTTTTAAAAAGTAGTGTTGATTATGTTTATAAAACTTGCCATGATTATGATTACCCTTTTTCTGAACATTACTCTTTTAATGTGGAAACAATTTATAGTATTCGAGTTTCTTATGATACTCCCACAATTCCGAATGAGAAGAATTTTGCTTATGTGGAGAGTAGTAAATTTTCTATGCGTGTAGATCATGAAAAGAATGCTTCATGTGATAGTTATATTGTTGAATTAATTCATTATTCTATTGAAAATTATTATGAGGGAGGAGTATATGCTTGTAGGAATTTCAATAATATCAAGTTTCCTCTCTATGTGTTGAAAATCTTGAAGTTATGCTTGCTTTGCCTTCCTATGATAGTTGATTCTTGTTCCCATAAGTTGTTTGCTCACAAAATCCCTAGGCATAGGAAGTGGGTTAGACTTAAATGTTCTAGTCATATTCTCCATGATGCTCCCATTATGTTTCAATTCTTATCTTTTATGTGAGCATCATTGAAATCATCATGCCTAGCTAAAAATGCATTAAAGAAAAGCGCTTGTTGGGAGATAACCCAATATTTATCCTTACTGTTTTTGTGTTTTCACATGATTAAGATACTTTAGTAATCATGTTTTATAGCTTTTGTTTCAATAAAGTGCAAAGTAAAGCCTTTAGGATAGGTTGTGGTGATAGTTGTGTTGATCCTGCTGAGAATCAAAAACTTTTGCGCTCAGTAAATAATTTCCAGAATCTTATTGAAACGTAATTTTGACCTCATTATTTTTTCTATGGATTGTTGCAAAGTTTCTAAGGTGGAAATAATTTTTTCAGAATTTTTGGAGTTACATAAGTAGGAAAAGTTTACATATTACTACAGATTGTTCGGTTTTTGGCAGATTCTGTTTTCATTGTGTTATTTGCTTATTTTGATGAATCTATGAGTAGCATTGGAGGGTATGAACCATAGAGAAGTTGGAATACATTATATATTACACAAATATGAATTTATAATGAGTTCACAACAGTACCAAAAGTGGTGATTCATTTTCTTATACTAACGGAGCTTATGAGTTTTCTGTTGAGTTTTGTGTTGTGAAGTTTTCGAGTTTTGGGTAAAGATTCGATGGAATATGGAATAAGGAGTGGCAAGAGCCAAAGGTTGGGGATGCCCAAGGCACCCCAAGGTAATATTCAAGGACAACCAAGAGCCTAATCGTGGGGATGCCCCGGATGGCATCCCCTCTTTCGTCTTCGTTCATCGGTAACCTTACTTGGAGCTATATTTTTGTTCACCACATGATATGTGTTTTGCTTGGAGCGTAATTTTGTTATATTTTGTTTTGCTTGCTGTTTGAATAATATCCCAAGATCTGAAATTCTTAAATATTAGAGAGTCTTCACATAGTTGCATAATTTTTCAACTACTCAATGATCTTCACTTATATCTTTTGGAGTAGTTTGTCGTTTGCTCTAGTGCTTCACTTATATCTTTTAGAGCACGACGGTGGTTTTATTTTGAAGAAATTGATGAACTCTCATGCTTCACTTATATTATTTTGAGAGTCTTAAACTACATGGTTCTTAGGTTATGAACTTAGTCCTAATATGATGGGCATCCAAGAGGGATATAATAAAAACTTTCATATAAAGTGCATTGAATACTATGAGAAGTTTGATTCTTTATGATTGTTTTGAGATATGAAGAAACTAGGGTTTAAGCTTACGGAATACCACATAAACTAGGGTTTAAGCTTCTGTCAGTCTCGCAACCTATCATCTAATAACTACTCCACAATACATTCCCTTAGGCCCAAATATGATGAAGTGTCATGTAGTCGACATTCACATGACACCACTAAGGGAATCACAACATGCATACCATCAAAATATCGAACACATATAAAATTCACATGATTACTTGCAACAAGATTTCTCTCGTGACCTCAAGAACAAAAGTAACTACTCACAAATGATAATCATGCTCAAGATCAGAGGGGTATTAAATAGCATAATGGATCTGAACATATAATCTTCCACCAGATAAACCATATAGTAATCAATTACAAGATGTCATCAACACTACTAGTCACCTATAAGCACCAATCTATACTTCCGGTACAAAGGTTGAACACAGGAGATGAACTAGGGTTTGAGAGGAGATGGTGTTGTTGAAGATGTTGATGGACATTGCCCTCCCCAAGATGGAAGAGTTGTTGGTGATGATGATGAAGATGATTTCCCCCTCCGGGAGGGAAGTTCCCTCGGAGGAATCGCTCCGCTGGAGGGCAAAAGTGCTCCTGCCCAAGTCCCGAAAGTATTCTCCTTATTTTTTCTAGGTCAAAATGACTTAAATACCAGAAGAGGGGCACCAAAGGTGGGCTGGGCTGAGCATAACCACCAGGGCGCGCCAGGGGGGCCTGGCACGCCTTGGTGTCTTGTGCTCACCAGGTGGCCCCCTCCGGTAGTTATTTGCTCCATTATTTATTATTTATTCCATAAAAATTCCTCGTGAAGTTTCAGCTCATTTGGAGTTGTGCAGAATAGGTGGCCTGACGTAGCTTTTTCAAGTTCAGATTTCCAGCTGCTGGAATTCTCCCTCTTTGTGTGAACCTTTCATACTATAAGAGAAAAGATATTAGACTTACTCCAAAAAGCATTATTATGCATAAAAATAATATAAATAACAGTAGGTAAATATGATGTAAAATGGACGTATCAGGGGCGCCGGGAGGGGGCAGGGGCGACGGGCAGCGGGGGTGCCGAGCGGCTGGGGTGGCGGGGCCGCAGGGCTCCAGGGTGGCGGGACACGGCGGCGTTCAGCCGGGAGGGCGGTGGGGGTGGCGGGGCTGGTGGTGGCGCCGGGGCCGTGAGACGGTAGGGCGGCGGGGTGGTGGGGCGACGGGGCGGCGGCGTGCGTGCGGTGGTTGTCAGGAAGGAGAGGGAGAGAAACATAGAGAAAGGGGGCGGGGTGGGGTGGGGCGCGGCCGTTAGTTCAGTCAAATATTTGCCGTCTGCCCTGCCTTTGTCGTCTGCCTTTTTGCTCTTTGTCGTCTGCTAGCAGACGGCAAATAGGGGGGCCATTAGGTTTTTTTAAGCAGCTCGTTTATGGGGCCCACCTCCCTCTTTGCTGTCAGCTAGCTGACGGCAAACCTCCTTTGTCGTCTGCTAGCAGACGGCAAAGAAGTGGCTGATGGCAAATATGATCTTTGTCATCAACCACTTCTGTACCGTCTGTTTTTTGAAAGTAGATGGCAAAGAGCTCATTTGCCGTCTCCTAGCAGATAGCAAAGAAGTTGCAGATGGCAAATCCTCTGATTCTAGTAGTGAGGGGAAAACAGTGGCAAAAAACCTGCTCTGATGTTTTGCATTCCAAAAAGGCTCAGGTCAAACATCACTATTGGGTATTTGGACTGCGCGGGCTGCAATCAAAATGGAACGGTGAGATCTAAAAAATTCATTTTACATTTTATATGGTTCAATGTAAAATCTGAAGCAATGTTTTTTTGCCCCAAATCTTGCCTAGGCCCCAATATAGTCCCCTACATAGCTACCTTCATTACCTACAGTCAACAGTTTCAGAATCAAACATTATGTTGTTATCAAATATATTTTAGTTCTTTTCTTAGTAGAAAATAGATGGCTACCTATTCAGACTCAGCACTTTTCTCATTCCTCTAACAAATTAAGGATGCGTTTGTTTTTTGTTCGAGTGAGCCCTATGATTTTATTTGATCAGGCTGTAGATAGAAATGTTTTTCACAAAGTGGCAGCTTGGGTGGCAATGTTTTGCTGAAGTAGAACTTTGAAGGAAATTGAAAAGTTTTTATTTGTGCAGCTACTATAATTTTCTTATGGGGCTTCAGTTAGAAGATGGATGAGCACACCTTCAGTTACCAAAACTGGAAGTCGAAGCTGCTTTTTGACCTTCAGTTAGCAGGTGGATGAGCACACCCTATCTGAACATGCAAAGCATAGTGATATGCACTTATCTGAACATGCAAAACTATGTGAACAAGAAGAACACATTGAGATGCAGTTATCCTTTGTTCAGATCTCCCAATTCTATCTCTGTTCCCTTTTATCTTCTTGTTCCATTCATGGGGGTGAGAAGGTGGATGGATTGGGATTGGGAAAGGGTTGTCGGGGTGGAGAAGGGAGGGGCTAGGGGTGGGCTTGCAGGACAGTTCATCATCACCTGGCAAAAGTTGAAAAGAGAAGTACCATAAACCCGGTTTGGGTTTTGCAACTTTTCCCAGCCACCTAAGCTTCTTTCACAAGAAAATGTCTCTGACTCTTTTTTTCTGGCAACAAGGCCCAGACCTCTACGCATATCTTTTATTTTTTTGTCAAACAAACGAACATCTCATGAGAAGTCCAAACAAGGCCCGGCAGGTAGCCGGGCTGGGTGGGGTGGGCAGCAACAAACAAACAGGCCAACACAACCAAACAACCGTCTATGTTGGGATCGGGAGCAACAAAGGGGTTTGTTGCTTGTGAACGGGGAGAGGGGGGTATTAGTGGATGATGTCACGTTAGATCTGAGGTATTATCTCACATCTAGATGTGACAATAGTCGAACCCTAACATAAAGGACCCTGACAAGTGTCATGCATCAAGTAGGAGTACATGGCAACTTCTAACGTTTTTATGGCAAATTTAGTGATGCGAGGATGGCAACTTTCGTGGTTTAGTTTATTTTTGACGGAACTTGTTGTGTGTCATTGGAATTTGCCATCTTTCCATGACTGAAATTATCATTAAAAAAAAGGGCCGAAGTGCCACGCACCTAAAATGTGTCACTTATCATTTGAGAACATAAAAGGGGTGATCGTGACTCGAGCAGGGGCCGTTGGTAGGCGTTGTGCACATGGCTCGCCTGCTATTTGGTTCGCCACGGCCAGGTTTTGACAAACTCAACTAGACTGGGTTTGGCAGTCCCTATGTAGCACAAAGTTATATTTTGTTTGCTGGAATATAGGATAAACCCTTGAAAAAGCATAAGATGATCCCAGCGTTGTCTTTCTTTGAGAGGCAGCGCAGCCACAAGCAGGGAGGCCACAATGTCCATCCAGGGCTCACTAGGACCTTGTCGGGGAAGGGGACGACGCCGCTCACCACGGGTTGTTGGCAAAGGAATGACAGAGGGTTCGGATGTTCTGGTGCGCCGGTCGCCGACACAGCGACACTGGAGATGATAGACAGGGTTTAGAGGGAAACCTTGGGGCGGTGGCCCAGGCAGGTCGGCCCTCAAGGCTGCAGCTGGCGTGGGCTTAGGGACGAAATCGACTGAGCCTCAACTTTTTTTTTCTAGGCTACCCGCAAAAAAAACACTTTTTTTCTAGGCGTACGGCTGTAAAATAGATGCTCACTTCTTTTACGTGTTGCTAACGAGTCCTACTGAATAAGTGATAGATAGTGATGACCGTTGATGATATTGTTGGGTTCTACGGTCGGGTATGTCGACTGCAAATTTAAAAAGTCGTACGCACAGAACAAGCAAGAACATGCTACGGAAGATGAATCATAGTTCGTTATCACTAGACGTGCAGTGCCGTGCAGCAGAAGAAGAGTTGGGGCAGCGCGTCCGCGTGGATCGTCTCCTCCTCGTCCGATCTCCCTCGAACAGCCGGTCGTCTGATCCCACATACAAGTTCGCCGGAGCGGCGTAAGTGCATCGCCTCTAACGGTATCCGCGCGTGCAGGAGGAACGTAGTGCGGCGGACTGCTAGGTCCGATCACACAACCGGTGGCGAGTGGAGGTGGCTATTGGCAACACATGCAAACCCTAGCCGCAGCGTCGAAGCGATCAACCGCATGAGTGTGCCGCACCTCCACTTTATATCCATAACCTTTAGCGATAAGTCAGACGAAGTTAGGAGCCCATCATCATGGAGCTTCTTCATGGGTTTCAGACTAATGTGTCCAAGCCGGCAATGCCAGAAGTATGTCGGATTTATCTCATTGGGCCTATGCCTCTTGACATTCACGTTATAGACCGGTTCCGGTTCTAGATTCAATATAAATAGCCCATCAACAATGGGTGCATAGCCGTGGAACATACCATTCAAAAATATTGAACAACCATTGTCCTTTAAATTGAATTCATAACCTTGACTCATCAAACATGAGGCAGAAATAATGTTCCGACTAAGTGCAGGAATGTAATAACAATTATTCAATTCCATAATGAATCTAGAAGGAAGCTGGAGCTGCATCGTGCCGACCTCCAACGCAGCAAATCTTGCTTTGTTGCCGACCCTGATGTCAATCTCCCCTTGTGCCACACGCCTAGTTCTTACCAGCCCCTGCATCGAGTTGCAAATATGAACAACCGATCCGGTATCAAATACCCAAGAGCTACTAGGTATGTCAGCAAGGTAAATGTCTATAACATATGCAACAAGTGTACCTTTGCCCGAAGAAGCATTTGTGGTCTTCTTGCCATGCTCTGCAAGCCACTTGCTATAGTTCCTCTTCCAGTGACCGGTCTCCTTGCAGTGATAGCAAACGGTCTTCAAATCTGGTCCAGACTTCGGCGCAGCGGCGGAGGTTACCGTCTTCGTGCCCTTTGCTTAGCCTTTTTCTTGGACCAATGCACCATCAACACTTGATGCGTGCCTTTCTTAATATCCTGCTCTGCCACCTTGAGCATCTCATGCAATTCAGTGAGCTTCTTATCCATGCCATGCATATGATAGTTCGAGATGAACGTCCCATAGCTGGGCGGAAGAAAACCCACAACGGCATCAGTAGCCAGCTCATCCAAGAGCGGGAAGCCCAAATGATCCAGAGCTTGCACATATCCGATCATCTTAATCACATGCGGGCTCAGTGGATCACCTTCCTTCAGCTTGCAATCCATCAAGGATCGCCAGACGTTGAACCTTTCGGTCCTAGCCTGTGTCTGAAACATGCTCTTGAGACTCGATCATATCGTAAGCCTCAACATTTTCGAAATGCTGTTGCAAATCGGGCTCCATATAAGCCAGCATCAGATGGCTGATCTCCGTTGATTCATCAACGAGTTTCTGGTAGGCATTCTTAGTTGTGGCATTAGCATTATCGACAGGTTCCTCTGGAAGTGGATCCTCTAGAACATGTTCCTTCTTATCATTCTTTAGAACAATTCTCAGATTTCTATACCAGGTGGTAAAGTTTGTTCCATTTAGTTTATCCTTTTCCAGAATTGATTTCAATGCAAAGTTGGGTTGAGGAGGTGGTGCCATTGATCTACAACAAAAAATATGCAATCACTAAGCAATGTGTTTATGTAGAGTAATTCTAGCCTAAACAGAAATACTCCCACTGAAGTCAGCATCCCTCCACAAACTCTCAGTGATTCAGGATCCGACTAGCACATGCGACTAGTGAGATTTAGCATGACTGCTAGCCAACATACCTATCCGGTAAGCAACTCCTTGCTAATCGTATCTCTATACGACTCCTGTCGGTTGGGAAGGTATCTCATACCCCGGCTCCCAGCCTTCTTCGCCACAAGGCCCAAAACCGTTTTGATAGCCTTGTCAAGTTAACCTGACGCGGTGCATGTCTGTGTCCGACACGAACCCTTCAGTTCAAGGACACTCAGCAGCACCCCAATTTTACGAGCCCACTACTAGACGTACTTGACGTGCGAAGGTGCAACATCGGGGATGGCAATTCGCTTGATATTCATGAGGGATCATTCTACCATTCTAGCATGCATAGAAACAAAGAAGCATAACAATCACAAATAAACACATATTGTGAAATAGTATGGCTCCTTCATGGAAGTTCTTCCAGGTCGGCTCCGACTCCGATGACCATCTACGAACTCCATCTTGTTTGTCACGCTAGGACGCAAGCCACCAACCTGGTCTCTATTATCCAACTACTACAACTAGTAATGAATTTTACATAGAGTCACAAGTCGACACGCATGTCGTTATACAATATAATGACAGCACTCTGGCTCCTGCCGGCTGACAAACATGACACGCAGGGCATGTATAAATTACACACATGCATCACATACACATGAGCCATACTATTCACATCAAACTTGCAAAACAAAGTTATGCATAGAATCGTATTCTCCCGGTTTGTGTGTGTCGGGTATGAAATACACGCACTACAACAAAAACCCACATACACCAACACATATGTACCAACGGAACTAGGATAAGTGTTGTTTGATTCAATCTCCCACCTCCCCACTCAGCGTTTCCCTAAGAGAAAAAAAACCCTCCCCACTCAGCGCTAACGTGCCCGTTCCCTGAGAAAAAACTAACCTCACCTTGCCCACCTCTACCTTATCCGGAAAAAGTCAATTCTTCCTATCCCATATCTTCCCCCGATTCCTCTCTCACCCGAGATCCATGGCGACGCCGCCGCTGCGGCGATCTCCAATTCGGCCTAGCTCCAGTGCTCTCCTGCGCCGTTACTCGCTGGCCCCATCGCCCTGGCTCCCATTGAGTGCTTCCTCTGATCCTCCGCCGCCCCTGTGCCCCTGCAGCAACCCTAACACCGACGCGTCTCCTGCTCCTCCGGTTTTTGCCGGTTCACCAACACATGCGTCTTCGCGCATGCAGCTACTGCCACGGGCTCGACGGTGCTGCTCTGCCTCTGCTACCTCAAGTGCGACGCCGATGGTTCAGTGAGTGACCCCTCCTCTCTGCTCTTATCTCTCTGGTCCTTTCTGG
>LR880971.1:45772884-45787767 GCA_904067115.1 Aegilops sharonensis | reverse complement strand
GGGGGGGGGGGGGTAGAGTTTGAAAATCCCTTTAGTCGCGGTTGGCCAGACCAACCGGGACTAAAGGTCTAACCAACCGCGACTAAAGGTTCGGGCCTTTAGTCGCGGTTGGCCAGACCAATCGGGACTAAAGGTCTAACCTTTAATCGCGGTTGGCCTGGCCAACCGCGATCTAAAGGCCTTCGGGCCAGCCTGAGGACCTTTAGTCGCGGTTGTCCTGGCCAACCGCGACTAAAGCCCCTCACGTGCACCAGCTTGCCACCGAGCGCCCTGGGCCCAGGCCTTTGGTCGCGGTTCACCTCCAGAACCGCGACTAAAGGTCCCATTAGTCGCGGTTCCTACAGCTTCGCGACTTATGGGGCTGGACGGAAAGCCTCTTTTTCTACTAGTGGTGTCTCTAAATTTATTATTTCTTCCACACTTGGCACAATCTGACAGCCAATTGCAATTGACATTATTAATTGAATATGTTGTCGTGCATTCGTTGTAGCAAGTTTACAAGAATATAGCTTCAATTAATTTTATTTACTTTCATATTTTTCTTTTGCTTATGTTTTCTGAAACTAAATTTATTGTCCAAGGTAGTATACTTAACTATTCGTATTTACTTCATTGCTAGCAGAAAGACCAAGAACGTGCAATTTATTAGAGCTGGAACTGGCAGAACCTATCATCAGGATATGGAGTTACAGATGCCAAGAGAAGCTGATCATTTTGGTTTCAGTTAATGAAGGGTGAACATGTCAGTGTAGATGCTCATGTGATGAGCTTAGGTTTTTGTTTTCTGGAATGAAGCTGCGATTTGTTTCCTTGTACAATGCACATGTTCTTGTTAAACACATGTGTACAAGCTGAATGTACAATTTGTTGTCAACAATTCCGTTTTGATGGGCAATACTTAGAGCAGAGCATATATATACATATATGCATTATTTTGATGGTGTTCTTTGTAAACCAACATTGTTGATCTAATATATGATGTATTTCTTACTATGTTGCATCTCCTGTACAATAGCAACATTGGCCTAATAATGTATGTAGCAACTGCTTCCAGAGTTGCAATGATATGTTTTCTCCATTTTAAAATCTGTTTGTGCAGGGTAATCACCAACGCATATGAAGTATTGCGGCCGCTATAGTTTATATGTTGCTATACTTGCAACGCTTATACACATTAGTTACCAACGCATGTATATATGTTGTTGTAGACCCTACCAACGCCACCAACGGCAACGCATACAAATCCGTTGGTGTAGAGCTTACCAACGCTTATATGGGCATTTGGCAACGTACTGATGCGTTGCTGTAGGGGGGTTCTTGTTGTAGTGACGGCGCTATGCACACGGCGGTCCCTCACAGGTGCGGGCAGCGCCCGACGTTTTCGGAAATCACAAATCACATCTGAACTCCGATCACACCGAATTTTCTGATCTGACCGATCTTATCGATCATGGCGAGTCCTATTTGGGTTTAAGTTTCACTGTTAACCCCGATGGCGGATACCGACCGATAGGGGTAGGTTGTGTCACGACCTCATCGACTCCGATCATCAGAAAACATAGCCTGTTCAATCCCCATGTGCAATTGATCTCATCAACCGTGCACATAGTCGATCTCATCAACGAATCCAGATCTCATCTGCCGCCTCCACATTTCTAATATGCATACGATCTGAATCTAAATCCTATAGCAGAGGCTCTGATACCACTGTTGGGCTCTACGGTAGGGTGCGTCGACTGTAAATTTAAAAAGTCCTACGCGCAGAACAACCAAGAACATGCTACGAGAGATGGATCACAGTTCGTTACCACTAGAGCGCAGTGCCGTGTAGCGGAAGAAGAGTTGGGGCAGCGCATCTGCATGGATCATCTCCTCCTCCTCCGATCTCCCTCGAACAGCCGGTTGTTCGATCCCACGTACAAGTTCGTCGGAGCGGCGCAAGTGCACCGCCTCTAACGGTATCCGCGCGTGCAGGAGGAACGTCGTGCGGCGGACTGCTAGGTCCGATCACACAACCGGTGGCGAGTGAAGGTGGCTATTCGCAACACATGCAAACCCTAGTCGCAGCGCCGAAGCGATCAACCGCATGAGTGTGCCGCACCTCCACTTTATATAGGCATCTGTCGCGGGCTCAACACTTGGGCCTCGCACGGACCCTAAAGCCCACATGTCTACTCAGCCACAATCCGAATACAACTCGGGTCACATCCGACCAGTGTCATCGGATCCGACCTCGTATGTTCCTTCCCTTAAGCGCGCGACCCCTTAGGTTCAAGTCGGCTTGGTCGCAGTTCCGATCACCTCTGAACTGCACGGTTGGTTGCGGCCTCTAGCAAGGCATGCCGAACACCAAGTGGACCATGAAGCTGGTTAGGCGAACCTGTACATCATACTTCTGTTCCCTTTGCCACATGATTTATGTTGTCGGGCTCAAGGCGAGTCTGTCATCCTTGTGGTAGCCCGACCTCTTTCTCGTTCCAGTGATGTCGACCACTATCCGGATTATCTCATAATCCTTGTCGCATGGCCATGCTTATCCTGGTCGGATCACATGAGGGGCCCCAGAGTATATCTCTCCTAATCGGAGGGGCAAATCCCATCTTGCTCGACCATTTCTTGCAGCATGGGTCTGGACAAGCCTGAAACCTACCTTTGTAACTACCCAGTTATGAAGTAGCGTTTGGTCGGCCCAAAGCAGGTCTCTCACCATCCCGAGTACATGCGTCAGCTCAGGTCTTAGGACATAGAACGTATGTTGTACTAGAGACTCACAGATGACATATCGCTGCATCTCATAGTTGGGTCTGTCCGACTCGGACCTTATCTCGACTCGGATCCGACTACGTCAAATCCGACCAGACCTTTCCAAGTCCATATTATCCGGTTAGCATCCAATGCTCCATGGCTAGTGAGACCAAGCAATCGACCGTATCATATGCTAGTCTAGTCGGCTGTGCGTCCATATAGCCCTTTCAACTAGGGACCTTTTAGGACAGTCATCATACAATGCATAGTCCCACAAACAATTCACGTACTTGATGATACACATCATTGATAATGTCCAAGGACTATATTTATTCATAAACACATAAAAAATATCATCATACATGATTGCCGCTAGGGCATATCTCCAACAGACATGGCAATCATACACAGGCTATCCGGCGGAAAAAAAATCTTATACCACCCTTGCCGTACGCTCCCGGATGTGAGACCCTCTCCAGAGCCTGACACATGAAGAAACTAATCTTAAAGCAATCGTGAATCTTGTTTCTGTCCCGACTCACAGTCGTGCAGTTTAACAAATCCCCAACCCCATTCTGCATTCGCCGGCGCCCAAGCTCGCCCGCCGGCCGTCATCGTCGTCGTCGCGGCAGCTCTTCCTGCTCGCTCTTTTGCGGAAGAACCGGAGCACCGTCCCGCTAGCTGCTCTCTGCCTTGCTGTCCACGACTACGCTCCTCGGCTCCCCAGCAGATCAGACATGTAGGCACATCAAATTAGTTTAGGCCACATCTTGTATGAGAACAAATTCACNTGGGTCTGTCCGACTCGGACCTTATCTCGACTCGGATCCGACTACGTCAAATCCGACCAGACCTTTCCAAGTCCATATTATCCGGTTAGCATCCAATGCTCCATGGCTAGTGAGACCAAGCAATCGACCGTATCATATGCTAGTCTAGTCGGCTGTGCGTCCATATAGCCCTTTCAACTAGGGACCTTTTAGGACAGTCATCATACAATGCATAGTCCCACAAACAATTCACGTACTTGATGATACACATCATTGATAATGTCCAAGGACTATATTTATTCATAAACACATAAAAAATATCATCATACATGATTGCCGCTAGGGCATATCTCCAACAGACATGGCAATCATACACAGGCTATCCGGCGGAAAAAAAATCTTATACCACCCTTGCCGTACGCTCCCGGATGTGAGACCCTCTCCAGAGCCTGACACATGAAGAAACTAATCTTAAAGCAATCGTGAATCTTGTTTCTGTCCCGACTCACAGTCGTGCAGTTTAACAAATCCCCAACCCCATTCTGCATTCGCCGGCGCCCAAGCTCGCCCGCCGGCCGTCATCGTCGTCGTCGCGGCAGCTCTTCCTGCTCGCTCTTTTGCGGAAGAACCGGAGCACCGTCCCGCTAGCTGCTCTCTGCCTTGCTGTCCACGACTACGCTCCTCGGCTCCCCAGCAGATCAGACATGTAGGCACATCAAATTAGTTTAGGCCACATCTTGTATGAGAACAAATTCACAAGAAAACGAGGTGCCTACAAAGTGAGGCATCAACAATATACAGGGAAAGTGCTAATTGATTCAACTAGTGACTCCAGGCCAGAGACGGAGCCAGCTTAGCAACATACCGTCGGCGAGAAGCTGTGCGTTCAGCCTGCATAGTGCGCCACCGGTGCCGCAAGTGGAGGCGCCCAAGAGCGGCGCCGTTGCTTGCAGGGACAAGCACGCCCGCGGCGATGTGAAGATGTTGAACTGGATATGAATCGTGATTTGGGAATGAGGAGTGGGGAATGAGACAACTGCTGCTTTACGATTTGTATCGATGAGTGTCACGTGCGGGGCAGGGTCTCACGATCAGCTTTGTACGACCCAGTCGCATAGGACCTGTCCAGCCGTTTGTTGTACTAGTAATCATGCTCGTCCTTATCAAGTGGAAGTCGGCAGTGATTGATGTTGGTGCAACAATTGTAATAGATCGGCAAATCAAGCGGCGCATGTGCTAGCTAAGTTTAGTTATTGTAATAGTATTCTCTAGTTTTTGGTTGGATGATCCTCCGGGATGTCCACTTAACAAACTCATAGACGATGTAGGACCTTTATTTGATGATCAATAAAGCTAGCCGTGATGGCCTTCCCTAAAATAAAAGTGGAAGTCAACGGTGATTGGCAGATAAATTTGGCCAGTACCATCTGCGTAAATAACGGTACGCAGAATCCAGTGGGAGGAAACAACGGGTCTTGCGTGCGTGCGTGCATGCATGTGATACTCCCGTCGTCGCGTCAGCTATCCATCCAAAGTGAGGACGCACGTACGAAACACTTGATCCCCGTACGTCGACGGCGCGGCGAGACATATCCTAAAGGCAGAAATAAATCGCATGAACAACACAACGTCTTTTTCCCCTAGCGTTTCGTTAGGGTCTCGAACTCCTCTGGCGGCGCCATTGAGCAGAGTCTAGATCTTCCGATCGATCTCCCCTCCTCAACCCTCCATCCCTCCGACGACTCGGGCTGACTGCGGGGGAGCCCGTGCTCCTGCCCGGCCTTGGTTGAAAGAGGTTCTCAATCCTCTGGTGTCGCCGCTGACCAGAGTATGGATCTCCCGCTCGACCTCCCCTCCCCCACCCTCCATCCCTCCGACGACTCGGGCTGACTACGGGGGAGCCCCCTGCTCCTGCCCGGCCTTGGTTGGAAGAGGTTCTCTCGGAGGTTGAAGGTAGGATTGACGCTTGTTTTGGCAGTCATGGCTACAGGTAGCAGTAGTAGCACTAAGGGGAAGAATGGGGAAGAGGTTGAGGAACTGCTCAAACGACTCGATCTGCACGAAGACGATGGAGATGACTTCGTCTGGGAAGAGGTGCCGGAATTGCAAGGAGTTCAGGCGAAGTGGCTGGCCATCGTGAAGGTGCACACAAATAAGGGATTTAGCCCTTCGGCCCTATACTCCGATATGAGATCTGCCTGGAATCCAGCGAAGACTGTTCGCTGGCGTTTGATAGATAGCAATCTGTTCACTGTGCAATTCGGCTGTTTGGGTGACTGGAATACTGCAATGATGAATGGACCTTGGTTATTCAGAAACCAAGCTGTTATGATGATGGAATATGACGGGTTTACAAATCCTGGATCGATAGTCTTGGACAAAGTGGCGGTTTGGGCGAGAATTCTAAGGCTACCTCACAACTACCTGAATGAGGTCGTGATAAAAGGAATGTGCAAGAAGATGGGGCAAATTCTAGAAGTGCAGACCCAGTTGCCAGCAGGTTATGTAGGTGCTTTTGTCAGGGTTAAAGTGAACTTGGATGTGAATAAAAAGCTAGAGCGATTTGTGTCAATCACAAAAGGAGGAACAAAGGATTGGTATCAGGTCAAGTATGAAAAAATGCCCACTTTTTGCAATCATTGTGGTTTGTTAGGCCACTGGTATGAGGAGTGTGGTACAGGGGAACATGACACATCCAAATTTGAATGGGGAGATTTCATTCTGGCGGATGGTTGGCAAAACCGGGGGGCTGGACGCGGCACCGGGAGAGGTACAAGAAGGGGCCGGACAGGTGCATCTTCTGGTAGGGTTTTGGAAGAGGCGATGGGACAAATTCACACTATGACGGCGTGACTAGTTGGCGCTGGAACGAAGCAGCTGAGACTCAGGAAGTTCCAAGTCAGTTTGAAGACTCGCTAAAGCAAGCTGAACAGAACTCGGGTTTGGATACTACTATGTTGGAGAATGACCCGATAATAAGGAAAAGATTAGCCCTTAACTCAGTGGCTGACCATGCAGAAAGGGTTAAACCGGGCCAATCCTTGGTTGTTGTAGATCATGCATCTAAGGTGACTGGAATGATTGGTCTCTTTGATGGAACCAATGAGAAGGACCTTTTAACAACTCCCCAGAAAAATGCTAATAGAAAAAAGCTAAAAGGGACTGATGGTGTGGCAATAGAGAGTAGTGGATCTTATGAAAAGGCAGCTGGATCGGCGGCATCCCTCGTGGATGACCGCCAGACGCAATGAATATACTATGTCTAAACTGTCGGGGTTGCGGGCGGCCCGAGACAGTGAATGAAATAAACAACTTGGTTAAGTTGTATCACCCGTGCTTAGTCTTTCTCTCGGAGACTAAGCTGTCTGCTATGAGAGCTCAAGACTTACGGTTGAGGCTCGGTTTCTCGAACGCCTTTGGTGTTAAAAGTGAGGGAATGAGCGGTGGCTTGGTGCTGTTTTGGAACAGTGACTCGGTGGTAAGATTGAAATCATATAACAAGTCTCATATTGATGTTTTGGTTCAGAATGAGAACTTGGGAGATAAGGAGTGGAGGTTTACTGGCTTCTATGGGGAGCCAGCTAGAGCTAAGAGGAAAAGCAGTTGGGAACTTATGAAGTATTTGAGAAAACAGTTTGAGAACCCATGGTTGTGTGCTGGAGATTTTAACGAAATCCTCGAGGCAACAGAACAATTTGGTGGCCTAGTACGTGATGAATGGAAAATGGATGGCTTCAGGGAAGTTGTGGATGAGTGTCGTTTTGATGACCTGGGATATATGGGCTTGCCATATACGTGGGATAACAGGCAACAAGATAATGACAACATTAAAGTTAGGCTGGATAGAGGACTTGGTGATGATTAATTTCAGGAACATTTCGGTAACACAACTGTACAACATGTTCAAACCACAGAATCAGACCACTGTGCTTTGATCATCTCAGTCCAAAAGTCTGATTGGGTAGGACGTGAAAGGCGATTCAAACCGTTCCGTTTTGAAAATGCTTGGACTAGGCATGAAAACTATGACAAGGTGGTGGACACGGCTTGGGTCCCTCGCATTGGCTCTCTGCTGGACGTGCAAGAATCTCTTTCCCGGGTAAAAGGAAGTCTACAAAAATGGAGCAGCGACGAGTTTGGCTCAGTCTCAAAGCAGCTCAAGAGTTTAAGGGTGAAGCTGGAGGAAATTAGACTCAATTCGCTGGGCCAGGGGCCATCCATGCAAGAGAAAAGCTTAATGCGGAGAATTTCAGAATTAATAACCCGGGAAGAAATGATGGCCCAACAACGTTCGAGGGTTGGCTGGAAGCTTAAAGGCGATCGGAATACAGAGTATTTCCATGCTCGGGCCCGTGAGAGGCAGAGAACAAATCGTATAAGATCTCTGAAACGTGAAAACGGAGGAGTTGTAACTGCTCAAGAGGACCTGGAGAAAGAAGCGATCGATTTCTATCAAAACCTTTTCACAGCTGCAGCTGATACTAGACCGGAGAGAGTTACAAACTCTATCCCTGGAAAGGTCACAGAGGAAATGAACCAAAGATTATGTGCGCCAGTAACAGAGGTTGAGATAGAAAATGCCTTGTTTATGATGCATCCTAGTAAGTCCCCGGGGCCCGATGGTCTTACTGCAGGTTTCTATATTAGGCACTGGAACTTGCTGAAGGAGTCCGTGTGTGCGGCTGTCAAATTGTTTTTCGAAACAGGTAATATGCCTGAGGCTATTAATAAGACAGTGCTTGTCTTGATCCCAAAAATCAAAGAACCTCAAGATCTTACTCAGTACAGACCGATCTCCCTGTGCAATGTGTTGTACAAAATTGTATCTAAGGTAATGGCTCTCAGGTTAAGACCAATACTGGATGAAATCATCTCCGGAGAACAAAGTGCTTTTGTACCGGGTCGTCTTATTTCGGACAATGCTCTAACAGGCTATGAGTGTATACACTATCTGAAAAGGAAGAAAGGGAAAGCAGGGGCTTGTGCTATCAAGCTTGATATGGCAAAGGCGTATGATAGGGTAGAGTGGTCCTATCTCCGAGCAGTTCAGTTAAAACTTGGCTTCGCAGATCAGTGGGTTCAAAGGGTGATGGCTTGTGTGGAGACAGTATCCTTCTCTATTCGTGTGAATGGGGTGTTCTCAGACTCTTTCAATCCCTCGAAAGGTATACGCCAAGGCGACCCAATTTCACCTTACTTGTTTCTTCTATGTGCAGAAGGTTTAACTTGTTTGCTCAAGTCATATGGATCTGCTCATTTACGGAAAGGAATCAGAGTTGGTATCCATGCCCCTTGGGTCTCTCACTTGCTTTTTGCGGACGACTGTCTAGTTTTTACTCAGGCAACAAGTGAAGGTGCAACCAGAATCAATGAGATTTTAGAAACATATAGAGAAGGTTCAGGACAGATGGTGAATAAAGATAAGTCAGCTATATTTTTTAGTGCAAATTGCACAGATGAGATGAAGGCAGCAACTCATGATAGCTCGGGGATTGAAGTAGAAGCGTTGATTGCAAAGTATCTTGGCCTGCCCACAGCTATTGGGCGCTCATCAGAGAGTCAATTTGAGCACATTGTCACGCAGATCAAGAAGCTGGTTAATGGGTGGACTCCAAAATTGATGAGTAGTGCAGCACGAGAAGTTCTTATCAAGTCCATATGCCAAGCAATCCCTACCTATTCAATGGGATGTTTTAGACTTTCCAAAAAGACCTGCAAAAAGATCACAAGTATTGTTGCAAGATTCTGGTGGGGAGGTGATGAAAAGAAAAAGAAAATGCATTGGAAAAAGTGGCAGGACATAGCTATACCAAAACATGAGGGGGGAATGGGCTTCAGAGATTTTGGTCTTTTTAATCAAGCCATGGTGGCTAAACAAGGGTGGAGGCTTCTGACCAACCCTGAATCACTTTGTGCAAAGGTGCTTAAAGGCCGATACTATCATGATTCAGATTTCTTGGCAGCTACAAAAAATAGGAACTCCTCTCATACTTGGAGGGCAATACTACATGGGAGAGATTGCCTGAATCTAGGGCTGATTAAACGTGTTGGGGATGGTGCGAGTATTAACATCTGGGAGGACCCTTGGATTCCCTCCAATCATGGCTATCGGCCAATTATTCGGTTACCAGGGGCTGCATGCACCAAGGTGGAGGAGCTTATTGATCATGTGAATAATAGTTGGGATCTTGCTGCCTTGGAAGCAAACTTTGTTGCACCTGATGTGCATGCCATTGCTAAAACACCCATAGGAAATTGGAGTGAAGATTGCTGGGCCTGGGAGGGGGAGAGGAATGGTATCTTTTCAGTTCGGTCGGCGTATAAGATTCTGAGCACAAGCATGAGACATTCCTACGAACCGTCTTCGTCAGGAGCGGCAGGAGATGCCTTATGGAACAAACTATGGAAAATATCGGTACCACCAAGAGTCAGGAATTTTTGGTGGAGAGTTATAAGGGGTTTTGTCCCCTGTAAGTCTGTCCTGCTTACCAGACATGTTGAAAAGGCCCCATTCTGCGACCTATGTGGCAAGGTGGAAACTATAACACATGCCCTATTCGAATGCACTTGGGAGAGACTCTTCTGGAAGGAGATGAAGACCATGATGCAGATTAAAATCCCAGTGTTACATCCGCATTCGTGGGCTTCTGATTTGATTGAAGGAAAAATGGGATCAGACCAATTTGTATGCATAGTACTATGTGGCTGCTGGGCGGCATGGTCTGAAAGGAATGCTCGTACTCATGGTGAGAAGGGACGATCAGTTCAAGCTTCTGTTAGATGGGCTCTTGATAATGCCGTTGACCTTACAACAGCAGGGGAAACTACCCGACCTGTGGTGACCAGGGAGGAAGATCGCTGGCAAGCACCGGAACAAGGAACTCTAAAAATCAATGTGGATGCGGCTTTTCTTGAGCAGGCAGGGTGTGGAAGTACAGGGCTGGTGGTCCGAGACTCAGAGGGCAACCTAATTAGAGCGCAGGCCTTGTGGTATCGTTTTGCATCAAGTGCCCAGACTATGGAGCTGTACACTATCCGGGACGGGATTCAACTAGCCAGAGACATGGGTTACTCACGGATATGTGTTGAAAGTGATGCTCAACAGGTGGTCAGGATGTGCAACTCTGATCTTTCAGAGAGAGCAGCGGATGCAGCTGTTTGCCATGAAATCAAAGAGCTTGTGGGAGGTTTTATGTGTTGTGGTCTGGTGTTTGTACATAGGGAAGCCAATGAAGCGGCCCATCGGTGTGCAAAGCAAGCCACAGAAGAGAGGAGGAGATGCTTGTGGATAAATTATATACCTCCTTTCTTAGCTAGTTGTATTCAGCTCCCTTGTAATCCCCCCTAATTGAGTTATAAAGCTCTTGATTCGCAAAAAAAAAAGGCATAAATAAGGAATTTCCTGTTTTTAGCCCTTCTCTTTTCTTGGTGCAACCACAAGGAAAACCTTAGCGCCGATGACACCAAAAAGCAGCGGCGGTATGCATGAGGATATCCACGAGTTGGCGACGGCGAAAGTAAAGTAAGCTGGGGTTGGCATGCATGCAGAGCTAGCTATGACAATTAATCAACGACATAGGTCATGCTTTGATAAAGAATCGGCGTCAGATAAATAGGGATATGATAGGGATCATTCGGAGAGATAATATAAAAGAGGTGATCGTGTTTCGGGCCGGGGCCGACGATGGTAGGCGTTGTGCGGATGGCTCACCCACCTGCTCTTGATTCGGCACGGCCGGTTTGACAAACCCATCTGTCTGGGTTCTTCGCACCGTTGCGGTAGGCTCTCCTACTGTAGGAGCTAGGATTCGAAGTTGCACCCAACATGCACCACACACGCTCACGTCCACGTCCACGTAAAACTCAACACCCAACATGGTCGTTTCGTTAGGCGGGACCGGATCGTGTACGTGCTCCCCCGGCTGGATTACTAGCGATACGCTGTCTGGATACAGTTAACTTGAGCTGTGGTTAAAATCAAGGCATGCACTTACATTCAGTGCGGTGTGGCGAGTGCTTGCGCTTTCCTCACGTCAACACCGCGAGATGAACTAAACTCTTGGTCAAACTTACTGAAGTAGTAGGAGTAGACTGCCGGTGGAGGCGGGAGGCGGTCGCTGGCGATGGGGACGTTCCGCGTGGCGCTCCAGAACGCGGACCTGGCGGCGCTGCAGGCCGGCCTGAGCTGAGCGTGTGGGCAGGGGCAGGCCAACTGCTCCGCGGTGCAGCCCGGTGGGGCTTGCTACAAGCAGAACAACGTGGCGGCCACTAGTAGAAAAAGGGTCATTCGAACCGGTTCTAGAGGGCTTTTAGTCCTGGTTCTGAAACTGGGACTAAAGGATCGTCACTAAAGGCCCCTTCTTTAGTCCCAGTTCTTATACAAACCGGGACTAAAGGCCCTACACGTGGCCGTTGTCTAGAGTTTCATCTTTAGTCCCGGTTGGTAATACAAACCGGGACTAAAGGTATTTTTTTGAAATGTTTTTTTAAATTTTTTTCTTGATTTTTAAATTTCTAAATTATTTAATTTCACTAGTAGAAAAAGGGTCATATGTAAAGCACAATAGTGTCGGTTTGAATTTCAGCCGGCACTAATGTGTACACTAGTGCCGGTTCGTGGCGGCGATCAATAGCACCGGTTCGTGGCGAACCTTTAGTACCGGTTCATGCCACGAACCGGTACTAAAGAGGCTGTGTCAGCCTGCGGTCAGGCTATGGCCCCACCATCACCATTTAGTGCCGGTTCGTACCACGAACCGGTACTAATGAGGTTATGGCAAGCTGTTTTTAGTCCCACCTCGCTCCCCTAACAAGCCTTTTACCACCTTAAATATGTTATTTCTCAAACTATCACAAGCACTTGGTCTTCATTGAACTCTATGTGTAGAATTTGTGGCCGCAATATGAGTCTTCATCGTTTTATAAATCGTTGATGACTCATATTGACAATTCAGATTGTACACACAAAGATCATTGATGATCAAAGTATTTTTGATGTTATAAGATCATATTGACAATTTAGACTGTAAAGAAATATAAGATCATGATATAAATGCTTTTATATTTTTTGCGTTCAGTATGCACCATTCAAAGCCACGCCATCAACTTTCAACCGTTTATGCCTTCATTTGCTATTTTTCATGCATTTAATGATTTGTTTTGAGAACTGAATGACCTGGTAATTGAAAAGCACTACAAATGAACTCTGAAAAAGTTGAAACTTGGCATGGTATCATCATTTCACCCACATATCATGTTCAAAAAAGTAGAGAGGGTTACGGCAAAAACTGGATGCACTTCGTTTACAAACTGGACAATCTCTTTCAAAGTATTCGGGTTTATGACGAAATTAAACTCATCTGTTACAAAAGCATTTCATTTTTTAAACTTATTACAACTCCAGACTTTTTGTGCATTCAGTATGCACCATTCAACTGCTAGGCGGGAGGAGCTCTTAAGTACCGGTTCCAACTGCTAGGCGGGAGGAGCTGTTTAGTACCGGTTCGTGGCGAACCTTTAGCACCGGTTCGTGCCACGAACTGGTACTAATGAGGTTGTGTCAGGTAAGGCTGGGGCCCCACGCGCACCTTTAGTACAGGTTCATGGATGAACCAGTACTACAGTTTCTTATTAAGCTGTTTTTTAGTCCCACCTCGCGAAGAGAGAGGGACTAGGAGCGGTTTATAAGCCCTGAGTGCAGAGACGATGAAGAAGAGGCTCAATGCTCACGTTGCTTAGCTTCAAGCCTTCAAGAATATGGTAGACTGCACGGAGCTATGCGCAGTGCAGTTTACACTATTCCGAAAGGCTTGAAGCAAATTAAGGAGTATTGCACCTCTTTTTTATTTTTAATAACTTATTACAACTCCGGACTTCTTCTGTTATGGCAAAAACTAATTGCACGTCGGCATTTTTTTAAAAACTTTGGTTATAACTCCAGACTTTGACCATCAAGTTTTGCAGAAAAGAAAAAATAGCAGAAAAGAAAAAATAGCAGAAAAAAAAACTATAGCTGAAAAGAAAAAAACTATATAAAATGACCGTGAAATTGAAAATCACTACAAAATGTTGAATTTTGCCAAACTAGATAAAAAACTACTCACAAATAAATAGAAGAAAATAAATATAACAGAAAAGAAAAAACTATACAAAAAACTACGCAGAAATAAATATAAGAAAATAAAGCAGAAAAGAAAAAAAACTATAAAAAAATTGAGGCGCTGCCCTGTGGGGCTGCTAGGCCACGGGCGTGCAATTACAGGCCTTAAAGGCCCAGCAGACTCACAAGGCAGCGCGCAGATTTTAGGCCCACAAGCCTGCTATATAGAGGAGTTCAAAGAGGTAGCCGCAGCTGGGTTTATAAACCAGTGCGGCTGCCCTTCGCCCGGCGAGGTGGGACTAAACTTTGGGGTGGCAGCGCGAGGCCTTTAGTACCGGTTGGTGGCTCCAACCGGTACTAAAGATCACCAACCGGTACTAAAGGCCTACTCTTCCCGCCTCTTGGCCTGGCCAAAGTTGGCCTTTAGTACCGGTTGGTGGCTCCAACCGGTACTAAAGGCCCATCCTATATATATAGCACTTACGAAAATTTCAATTACATCTCCCCACTTCGTCTCCAACCTCTCGCGACATCGCCGCGCGCCGCTCGATCCCGTCGTCGCCGCCCGTCGCCCGCCGTCCGTCGTCGTCGTCGCTGTCCCCGCCGCCGCCCGTCGTCGTCGTCTCGCGCCGCCGCCCCGAACGCCGCCGCCGTCCGTCGTCGTCGCCGCGGTCCCGTACGTCTCTCGCGCCCCCGCCCCGTACGCCGGCGCCCCTGCCCCGTACGCCGCCGCCCCCGCCCCGTACGCCGGCGCCCCCGCTCGTACGTACGGGGCGGCGGCGTACGGGGCGGCGTACACACACATACACATATACACACATATATATACACACATACACACACTACACACATATATATACACACATACACACACTACACACATACACACGCACACATTTTTTTACTTATTTTCTGTTTTCTATTTTTTAGAAAATTTAATTAGATATTAATTAGCTAGGTATGTGAGATTTGAACTAGTTGAATAATTAATATAACTATTTTATTTTTAGTAAGAAAATTGTCGAACTAGTTTATTTAGATATATATATGAGATTTGAACTAGTTGAATAATTATTATAACTAGTTTATTTTTAGTAAGAAAATTGTCGAACTAGTTTATTTAGGTATATATATGAGATTTGAACTAGTTGAATAATTAATATAACTAGGTTATTTTTAGTAAGAAAATTGTCGAACTAGTTTATTTAGGTATATGAGATTTGAACTAGTTGAATAATTAATAGAACTAGTTTATTTTTAGTAAGAAAA
>LR880971.1:45715624-45728404 GCA_904067115.1 Aegilops sharonensis | reverse complement strand
TTTTTCACCAATTCTAGTCCATGCTCAATGCCCTTCCACACCGCCGAGGAGTTCGACAGAAAAACTGTATCTACCAGGTTCCCGTTAGGGTAATACTTGGCTCGGAGTAGTCTGGCACATAACGTTTCTGGATTGGTGAGAAGCCTCCAGGCTTGTTTAGCCAAAAGAGCTTGATTGTAAGCTCGCATATCCCTAAAACCAATGCCTCCTTGAGATTTAGGGAGAGTCAAACGCTCCCAAGCAACCCATGCCATCTTTTTCTTTCCGTTTTCCACCCCCACCCAGTATTGTCTCATCATCTTTGTCAAATCGTCACATACCGACATGGGAAGCTTGAATATACTCATAACATAAACTGGGATGGCTTGGGCAACAGCTTTTATAAGCACCTCCTTACTTGCAAAAGACGAATATCGTTCACTCCAATCCACCAAGCACTTACTCAATCTAGACTGCAGGGACTCAAAACGTCCCTTATGCATGCGCCCCTCTGGAACCGGGAGACCTAAATATTTTGGTTCAAACTCTTGTTGTGTAACATTCAGAATGTGTTTCACTTCCTCTACAACTTCATTTGGACAATTGTCAGCAAACAGGATGGAGCACTTTGATGGGTTAATAATTTGACCCGTAGCTGAAGCATAAGTACTCAACACATCCTTGACAATCATCTCGCTGAATCCGTAGTAGCACGGAAGAACAAAAGGGAATCATCTGCAAACAATAAGTGTGATATAGCAGGAGCTCTCCTACAAATTTTGATAGCCTCAAGCCCTCTTTGTTGGACCGCCTCATGTAATAAAGAAGACAGGGAATCAGCCACAAAGAGGAATAGGAAGGGTGATATGGGGTCACCTTGACATAAACCACACGAAGGAGAAAACTGCTCCAGTAACCGGCCATTAAACTTGACTGAATACTTGACCGATCTTACACACTCCATGACTAGATCAACCCAACGTGGGGAAAAGCCCCACTTCAAAGGAGCACGCTCCAAATAGTCCCAGTCAACACGGTCATAAGCCTTCGAAAGATCCAGCTTATAAGCACAAAAATCATTACTTCCGAAAGAATTTAAACTCCATCTTAATTAACTTGCCTTTTTCAATAACATGGAATTATGCCGCTCAATTGCATACCATGTTTCACCTCAGTTTTCCGTACGCAGTTTAATCACATTATTAATTTACTTATCTTGCAAGACACAGACTACCAAATTATTATGTTTAAAAAACACCTAAAATCTGAAAAGTGCATACTCACTATTTGGTTGAACGGAGCGCCGGTATCGCATGCATGTATGTGTTAATTTTTTTTGTCTTCTAGTGCATGTGGCTACTACCATTAAATGTGTTCACACTGACTACCTCATTCCGAAAAAAAACAGATCCACGCACATTCATTTCAGAGTTTTAGTTTTTAAAAAGTCATATCTTTCAAACTGCGCGTCGGAATTCAGATCCGTTTTCAATACTGGAACTTTTGCAATGAGATCTTTAAAACTAGATCTCGCATGGGTATGTTTCAATGAAAAAATTTCGATGCCAACTTTGGTGCTATATGGTGCGACTTTAGTACTATATTGTGCAACTTTAGTACTAAATTGTGCAAATTTTTCCAAAACCAAAATTTGGATATGCATGATTCAACTTCCTATGAGGTTGCAATCTAGCAACCATGATAACTTTGATGTGAAACTAGTCTACTATGCCGACCAACTACTGGTAGTCGATGTGCAACCCTCCTCCATACTCGTGGATGTGCAGTTTTTCACTGTTGCACACCCTACCCCTACCTCCTCCTGCAAGTAATATGTGCAAATTAGTGTATTGTTCAAGCCAACCGCCTATTAGTCTGCTAGGTAGTTGATCTGGGCAACAGATGAAGTTGCATATCTCACTACAAGGAGGTAGTTTGGGGGTGGAGGTATCATAATTGAAAACTGCACGTCTACGATGTAGGAGAAAAGTTGCACATCCCTATTAGGTAGTTGCACATCGACGGCTAGGCAGTTGCACAAAACAGGGAGAAAATTGCACACAATTTTTTTATCAAAACATACCCACGCGGGGTCTAGTTTCGAAGAGCACGCCACGAGGGTTCCAACAGTGAAAACGAATCTTAATTTCGATGTGCAGTTTGAAAGTTATGGTTTAAAAAATGAAAACACGAATTAAGTGCATTCACATCTATTTGTGTGGATGCTTTGCAATTATTTATCATGTTCACACATATGCACACAAAAAAAAAACTTTTCTTTTTTGGCTTGCCACCACGGAGGGCTAGTGGGCCAATGGCCACCCGCTAGACCCGTCTCAAAAAATATTCGACTCCCGTGATAATACGTACCTAATAATTTAAAAGAGATACTGTACATCCTACAAGACTTAGGCCCCGTTTGATAGCAAAGTATTTTCTAAGCATTTTGAGAATATTGCAATTTTTGAGATTACCATAGTTTTATTTTCAATGAGCTGTTTAATTGCCGCTAAAACTGTTGTTTTAATATTGTAGTATTTGACAAACTACAGTTTTTTCTCTGTATAATAAAAAGAACCCCAGACCTGTTTTTAAAAAAACAGAGAAGGCGAAAAGAAGGGACTAGCATCGTTATCCTTCCGCACTCTGCTCAACAACTCGCTACTTGCTCTGGCCTCGTTCCCACGCCGCCGCCGCCGCCCTGTCGTCTTTGGAGAAATCTCCCTCGGCGGCTATGGGAAAGCAAAGAGACGGCTGCTCTGTTGTCGTTGGCCGCCACACCTCGCATGATTTGTCTGAAATCTAACAATCATAACATAGCGATTTTGCTGTTTTTCATTTAGACAATTCAGATCAGGTATTCCTGTTCAAACCATACCACAACAAACTACACCTGGTACTTTTAGCACAGGGTGGGGGCTAGAGGCGAGTGCATGGAATAGTGGCTCAGCTCAGCTCAGTCGGCGGGAAGGAGAGAGGGGGGCATATGAGCTGGTTGTTTCTTCCTCCGGGCTCCTGATGGGATGGCCCGTATGTTAGCTAGCTGAGCATGTTGATCAGCTCCGGCCAGCAGGCATGTGCTTGCACTGCTAAAGGCTAGGTAGCTGAGTCTTTAAACGCATTAATACTGTGTTTTGCGGCAACAACTAAACATGTCACAGTAATCTCAATACTTCAACATATTTTGATATGTCAAAACTGTGGTATCTTATACCCACTGACAAAAATATTATGGTTTTCAATACTTCAGTTTTTCTAATACTTTGCTATCAAACATAGCCTTATTGGTTTTAGGCAAAGCGAGGAACCTAGAGGCCGGAGCCGCATTGCCATTCGTGTCCAGCCAAAATATGGATCCCATGACAATCGAGTCAAAGAGATGGGGTGCATTGCTCCAAGAGAGGCAAGCTAAAGTCCAAAAGATTGGCAAATTGCAAAACAAAGCGTGGTGGTTAACAAAAAGCACCCGATGAGATTAGCATTTTTATTTCAGAGGATTGTAAAACCATGATTAATTAATGAGATGTTTTTTCTATGTAGAAAAGGAGAGAGATGGAGTGCATGTGCTGGTCGACGTGCATGTGTGTGCAGGTCTATGAAGGCGAGAGAGAGAAAGAGAAAGTTGATATTTAGTATTGTAGATGTTGATATTTATAAATCTCAATTTGGTCAAACTTTCCATAGTTTGACTTCAAACAAATTTTTATGTGGACTAAAAAGAAATGGAGAGGGTAGAGACGTATTCCCCTCCAGAAATACATATTTTGCCATTGGCCCTCAGTCATCCCCTGTTAGGGCCACTGGTATAAGATGCTCTCACTGTTTTCTTTTACCGACAGAGGCATCACGGCCTTGAGCAAGGAGGACGGAATGTTCCGTTGAGAACTCGTCCGGACCTTGTATTCTGGGACTATGCATGCGACTCACCGCGGTGTCATTGACAGAGGAAAGGCAAAGGGTTCACATGTTCGAGTGTGTGGATCACCGCCACCGCCAGAGCTGATAGGTGTGGTCTAGAGGGAAACCTTGGGATGGCGGCACCACAACGGAAGCAGTGACCCAGGCAGGACAAGGCGTCGACGTTGCGGTTGCCTAGAGGGGAAGGGGAGGGGGAGGGGAAGTTGGAGGTAGAGGTACGTGGTTAGAAACTCAAAAAATGGATATCTATTTGTTTAGGTTTTTATCATCTCGTTCTCATGTTTTCTTCGAAATCACTAGTTGAGGAGTACTCGTTGCAAATCATTCCAACTCTCCAGGTTGCAACAAGTGGCGCGCTGCATATGCGCCACTTGTCGCAACCTGGGAGTTTTCCCTTTTTCGTAGATCCATTTATTCAAAACGGTTTATCTCTCAAACCGTGCGTCCAAATTTCAAACCGTTTTCACCGTTGGATTCCCCGCGTCGAGATCTTCAAAACTAGATCCCCATTTTGATAGGTTTTGACAAACTTTTTTTCACGAAAAAAACCGGATGAAAAAACCGAATCGGGAGCACATGTTTTTTACCTTTCCGAGAGAGGCACGCCCGTGCCTCTCAGGAAATCACAACCGTGCCTCTCGCGGAAGCAAAACCGTGACTCTCGCGGAAAGAAAAAAAAAGGAAAAGAAAACGCGTTTTTTCATTTCCGAGGAGGCACGGCCATGACTCCCGCGAAAGCACACCCGTGCCTCTCGCGGAAGCAAAACCGTGACTCTCGCGAAAGGAAAAAATACAGAAAACGCGTTTTTTTTCGTTGCCGAGAGGCACGGCCATGGCTCTCTCGAAAGCACAACCGTGCCTCTCGCGTAAGCAAAACCGTGATTCTCGCGAAAAAAACAGAAAACATGTTTTTTTCGTTTTCGGGAGACACGGCCGTGACTCTCACGAAAGCATAACCGTGCCTTTCGCGGAAGCAAAACCGTGACTCTCGCGAAAGGAAAAAACAGAAAATGCGTTTTTTTTCGTTTTCGAGAGGCACGGTCGTGACTCACGAAAGCAAAATCATGCCTCTCGCGGAAGGAAAACCGTGACTCTCGCGAAAGGAAAAAAACGCGTTTTTTCGCGCAAGAATTTTTTTTATTTTTTTTGTCGAAAAGCTAAGGAAGACCGATGGAAAACCAAAACGTAAAAAAACCAAAAAACCGTTTAAATAGCCGAAAACGCATGTAGAAAAATAAAATAATAAAATCCGGAGGGAGCGCCCAGAGCGCGACACGTGGCGAATGCCTGAAAGCGTGCCAAGTGGCGCTGATCGTTGCGAGGCTCCCGAAAGAGCGCTCGTTAACTAGTGGCTCCCTGTTTTCTTTGTAATTGTATGGTCGTTTGGTTTTTGCTATATCTCTATTTTTGTATTATTTTCTTGTTCTATAATGTTTACATGCAGTTCTCATGCACGGTAAAAAAAATAATATTTAAAATAGATGCTCACTTCTTTTATATGTTGTTAACTATTCCTGCTATATAAGAGCATCTATAGCCGCACTTAGCAAATCCCAAACCGCTTTCACGGTTGGATTCCTCGCGTCGAGATCTTCAAAACTAGATCCCATGTTGATAAGTTTTGACGAACTTTTTTTAATGAAAAAAAGGCCAAAAAACCGGATGAAAAAACCGAATCGGGAGCACAGGTTTTTTACCTTTCCGAAAGAGGCATGCCCCTGCCTCTCACGAAATCACAACCATGCCTCTCGCGGAAGCAAAACTGTGACTCTCGCGGAAGGAAAAAAAGAAAACGCGTTTTTTTTTTCATTTCCGAGGAGGCACGGCCGCGACTCCCGCGAAAGCACACCCGTGCCTCTCGCGGAAGCAAAACCATGACTCTCGTGAAAGGAAAAAAACATAAAACGCGTTTTTTCCGTTTCCGAGAGGAACGTCCATGACTCACGCGAAAGCACAACCGTGCCTCTCGCGTAAGCAAAACCATGACTCTCGCGAAAAAACAGAAAACATGTTTTTTTTTGTTTCCGATTGACACGGACATGACTCTCGCGAAAGCACAACCGTGTCTCTCGCGGAAGCAAAACCGTGACTCTCGCGAAAGGAAAAAAAACAGAAAACGCGTTTTTTTCGTTTCCGAGAGGCACGGTGGTGAATCTCACGAAAGCAAAACCAGGCCTCTCGCGGAAGGAAAACCGTGACTCTCGCGAAAGGAAAAAAACACGGTTTTTCGCGCAAGAAAGTTTTTTGTTTTCAAAATTTTCTTTGTGGAAAAGCTAAGGAAGATCGGTGGAAAACTAAAACCGTTTAAATAGCCGAAAAAGCCTGTGGAAAAATAAAAATAATAAAATCCGGAGGGAACGCCCAGAGCGCGACACGTGATGAATGGCTAAAAGCGTGCCAAGTGGCGCTGATCGTTGTGTGTCTCCCGAAGGAGCGCTCGTTAACTAGTCCCTGTTTTCTTTGTAATTGTATGGTCGTTTGGTTTTTGCGATACCTCTACTTTTGTATTGTTTTCTTGTTCTATAATGTTTACATGCAGTTCTCACGCACGGTACAAAAAGAATAATATTTAAACTAGATTCTCACTTCTTTTATATATTGTTAGCTAGTCCTGCTATATAAGAGCATCTATAGCCGCACTTAGCAAATGCCCCCCGCCCCCTCCTAAACATCTGCGAACGTGCCCGTTCAGTGTTTAGGTGTGTTCGTATTTGTGCATGCATGCAGCCATGCTCCTCATTTTCTCCCTTGTATGTCCAGTCAATTGCATGTGACTGATAGAGATAAAAAGAGAGAAAAGGAAATAATAAAGAAAGAGAAATATGGTTTGGATAGGCCGCTTTCTACATGGCTGACTGACCGAACATGTCTGCGAGCCCTTGTATCCTCCCATGTTTGGTCTCAATACAACGGTTTATGGACAATATGATAGTATAGAGATGATATGAGGGGTCCAGTTGTATTTCTTTTCCTTCTCTCTCATGTCTAGCCATTGACCGGGAGCGCCCGCAGACATTTGACGAGGATTTGAGGAGGTCGGCTATAGATACTTAAGTGATTGATAGTGATGACCCTCGATGACATGGTAATAACATACCAGATTTGTAAGTCTTAGTCGATGCTATATCTGTGAGATCTTACATTGTAATTCGTGCAAAATTTTCTCTTTGGTTTTTTCTTTCTTTCTCTTGCATATTACTCCCTCCATCACATACTATAAGAGCATTTTTTACACTATCGAAAACGCTCTTATATACTATGGGACAGGGGGAGTATGTCACTTGACTAAGACTTAGTTTAATCTCAGCCAACTGAGACTTTAGTTTAATCTTAGCCGACTGGGACATAGCCACACGCAGGGGCGGAGCTCTGAAGGGGCCCAACTAGGCCATGGCCCGCCCAGTATATTGGATCAATATTTTTTCAGCCCAGGCAAGCACAACATCTCCCCTCTCCTCTGACGAACCCGAGCTCTCATCGATGTATATGGGCCGGCCCTTTTAACTTATTTCTGTTTTTGAAAAATAGCGGGCGCACACGGGAGGTCCTATATGACGCTCTTTGCGTCAAGTTGCTGGTGTTTCGCACAGAGCCTCCACTTGGCGGGCTTGTTGGGCCGTTTTGTTTTCTGTTTCTACTGCTGTTCGCTCCCCTTCTGTCCAAAAAAGAAATACCACGGTTGCAGGGATTCGAACCCAGGACCTAACACTATATGAAAAGTGGTACTACCAGTTGAGCTATCAGTCTTTTATGATTCTTTAGCAGCGCCAAGCTCAAAGAACCAAACACGCAGCGCAGTCCAAAATATATATCTTGAATTTCAAAAGCATTTTTATTAAAAAAAACCGAAGGGATCTGTAACACACAAGCAAATTGCTGACTTGCAAAAAAAAAAACGAAATGTTTGCAAAAATCAGGAACATTTTTTTGAAACGGGAACTTTTTAAAACTCCAAGGCAGAAATTGAAAACGCGAACATATTTGAAAAATGTGAAAACAAGTTCATTTTCTGAAAATTTTAAACTGAACAATTTTCAAATATGCTGAAAAAATGAAAACATGCACATTTTTTAAAATTGCGAACAATTTTTGGAAACGAGAACATTTTTGAACTGCCCAATTTTTAAAAAAATTTGTGAACAAAAAGTTGAAACTGAACAATTTCAAAACTCCTGAAAAAATGAAAACATGCGCATTTTCAAATTTGCGAACAAATTTTGAAAGCGGGAACATGTTTTGAACTGCCCGAACATTTTTTGAAATTTGTGAACAAAAATTTGATACTGAACGATTTCGAAACACCTGAAAAAATTAAAACGTGCACATTTTTTAGAATTGCGAACAATTTTTTGAAAACGGGAACATGTTTTGAACCGCCCGAACATTTTTTGAAATTTGTGAACAAAAATTTGAAACTGAACAATTTGGAAACTCAAAAGTGAGAGTGTGCAGATTTTTCTGAACTTTTTTTGAACAATTTTCAAAAATGGGAACATTTTTTGAAATTCCTGGGAAATTTTTGAACAAATTTTAAAAGTGGAAACATATCTCTTAAACCAAACATTTTTTAGTTTGTGAACAAAATTTGAAAAGACGAACACTTTTTAAAATTCTAAAAATTTATTAAATTTCTGAACAAAAATTTGAAAACAGGAACATTTTTTTTGCCTAGGCGAACAAAAAAATTAAAACTGCAGAAAATGATTTTGAAAAACATGAATCTTTTGTGAAGTTGCAAACAAATTATGAAATTCTGAACAAAGTTTTAAACCACGAACATGTTTTGAATTTTTGAACAAATATTTAAAATGGGACATTTCATGAAATTATGAACATTTTTTGAAACAAAGCGAACAAATTTTGCAAGTTATGAACAAAATTTGAAAACACGAACATTTTCTGTAAAAATGAATAAAATTTGTAAAATGCGAATATTTTTGAAAAACAAAAAGAAATCTGAGAAGAAAATGAAAATGAAAAGAAAAGAAAATCAAAGAAAAAAGAAACAAGTGAAGAAAATAAACAGTAAAGGAAACAGGGAGAGAAAAGGAAAATAGAAATAGAAAAAAAAAAGAAATCCGGTTCAGGAACCTTCTAGAAGGTTCCCAAAACCGTAAAAAACCGGCTGGGAACCTTCACAGAAGGTTCCCAAAACCTGGAACGCTGAAAACGCGCAGACGGGCCGGCCCAAAACCGAACGATCGCCTGTGCGAAGCAGCGTCTGTTTGCCGCAGAGAGCGGCGAATAGGGAATTCCGGCGCACACCCCCCACCCCCCTGATCTCTCTCATCGATGTATATGGGCCGGCCCTTTTAGCTTATTTCTGTTTCTGAAAACGCAAAGCAAAAGAAAAGCAGGTGTACTGGGATTCGAACAGCCAACTAACTCTTTCGTCATGCACTGCACTAACCACCATGCCAACACGCCTAGTGTCATTACATGCATCTTTCTCATTCTTATCTTCCTTGTAGTTTTCTTTTTTCATTTTTCATTTTTCATTTTTTTTCTTTTCTTCCTGGTTTGATGCAAAATCGATGAACTTTTTCTCAAATTCGATGAACTTTAGATTTAAAATTCTGTGAATTTTTTCTCAAATTCGATGAACTTGTGTCAAACTCGATGAACCTTTTGCAATCTCGATGAACTTTTCTGAAACTCAATGAACTTTTTTTAAACTGGATTAAATTTTTTTCTCAACATCGTTCAAACTAAATGAACATTTTGAAACTCGATGATTTTTTTTCAAACTCGATGAACTTTTTATCAAACTTGATGAACTTCTTTCTAATTCATGAACTTTTTTATGAAAAGTGATGAACTTATTTCAAATCCGCGAACTTCTTTGAAAATCCGATGAAGTTTTTTCAATTTTATGAACTCTTTTTATCAAAACAGATTAACTTTTTTCAAATCCGTGAACTTTTTTTTATCAAAATCGGATGAACTTTTTTCAAATCCTTGAAGTTTTTAAAAAAATTGATGAACTTTTTTTGTGAACGTTTCTTTGAAATCCTTGACCTTTTGTAAAAATCGAAGAACTATTTTAAAATTCGTGAATTATTGTTCAAATTTCCGTTCCCTTTTTCCAAATAATATGTGCTGGGGCTGAAACATGGGTAAAATAGAACTGTTTTCGTACATATCACAACAAAGTTATCCTGGTGCAGTGCTTGAAGCGCTAAGTTTGTAAGCAATGGCTTGTGGGTTTGAATCCCTCGTGCTACATATTTTTCTGGCTGTTTATTTTAGAGCATCTGGCGCAATCATTGCTGGGCCGGCCCACTACCGCGCCCCTTCGAGCACCAGCTACATTACTCGGCGCAAAGGGCGCCGAAGAGGAGAACTCCGAACGCACCGCACACAAAGCATCTGCATCTGCATCCCCAATTCCACATCCATCCTCTCAGCATGCAGAGGTGTGGACCTGGGACCGGGAGCACCGGGCACCGGACCACGCCACCCGCCATCTCACGAAGCAACTGCCGCCTGTCGGGACCTCGCCTTGCCTTCACCGCCTCACGGATCTTGTCTCGCTGCTACTTCTTGAGCTTGCGTTGGTTTTTCCCTTAAAGAGGAAAAAGTGATGCAGCAAAGTAGAGATAAGTATTTCCCTCAGTTTGAGAACCAAGGTATCAGTCCAATAGGAGACAACACTCAAATCACCGAATACCTGCACAAACAATCAAACAACTTGCACCCAGCGCGATAAAGGGTTGTCAGTTCCTTCACGGTTACTTGCAAAAGTGAGATCTGATAGAGATAGATAAACAATAAAGTAAATATTTTTGGTATTTTTTCTTTATAGATCGGAAAGTAAAAGATTAAAAAATAGTAAATCGGAAACTAATATTCTCGATCGGAAACTTATATGATGGAAAATAGAAACTTATATGATGGAAAATAGACCCGGGGGCCATAGGTTTCACTAGCGGCTTCTCTCAAGATAGCAAATAATACGGTGGGTTAACAAATTTCCCGAGCAATTAATAGAAAAGCGCAAAGTAATGACGATATCTAAGGCAATGATCATGAATATAGGCATCACGTCCGTGTCAAGTAGACCGAAACGATTCTGCATCTACTTTTTTTTGAAAAGGAGGTTTACCTCCGGCCTCTGCCCCGATTGATGCATACGGCCAATTCTACATCTATAACTATTACTCCACACATCGACCTCTATCCAGCATGCATCTCGAGTATTAAGTTCATAAAGAACGGAGTAACGCATTAAGTAGGTTGACATGATGTAGAGGAATTAACTCAAGCAATATGATGAAAACCCCAAATTTTTATCTTCGATGGTAACAATACAATACGTGGTATTGAGAATCAAAGAGAGAGAAGAAGCCATCTAGCTACTAGCTATGGACCCGTAGGTCTGTGGTAAACTACTCACGTTTCATCGGAAGGGCAATAGAGTTGATGTAGAACCCTCCGTAATCGAATCCCCCTCTGGCAGGGTGCCGGAAAAGGTCCCTAGATGGGATCTCACGGGTACAGAAGGTTGCGGCGGTGGAAAAGTGTTTTCGTGGATGCCTGCTACCTCTTGAGCATGCGTTGCTTTCCCTTTGAAGAGGAAAGGGTGACGCAGCAAAGTAGCGTAAGTATTTCCCTCAGTTTTTGAGAATCAAGGTATTAATCCAATAGGAGGCCACACGCAAGTCCCTCGTACCTACACAAACAAATAAGAACCTTGCAACCAACGCGATAAAGGGGTTGTCAATCCCTTCACGGGCACTTGCAAAAGTGAGATCTAATAGAGATGATAGGATAATATTTTTGATATTTTTATGATAAAGATTGAAAGTAAAGATTGCAAAATAAATGGCGAAAGAAATAGCTAGTTGACGGAAGATTAGTATGATAGCAAATAGATCCGGGGGCCATAGGTTTCACTAGTGGTTTCTCTCAAGATAGCATAAGTATTACGGTGGTGAACAAATTACTGTCGAGCAAGTGATAGAAAAGTGCATAATTATGAGGATATCTAGGCATGATCATGTATATAGGCAGCACGTCCGCAGAAGTAGACCGACTCCAGCCCGCATCTACTTCTATTACTACACACATCGACCGCTATCCAGCATGCATTTAGAGTATTAAGTTAATAAGAAAAGAGTAACGCATTAGGCAAGATGACATGATGTAGAGGAATAAACTCAAGCAATATGATATAAACCCCATCTTTTTATCCTCGATGGCAACAATACAATACGTGTCGTTTCCCCTACTGTCACTAGGATCGAGCAATGCAACATTGAACCCAAAGCTAAGCACTTCTCCCATTGCAAGAAAGATCAATCTAGTAGGCCAAACCAAACTGATAATTCGATGAGACTTGCAAAGATAACCAATCATACATAAAATAATTCAGAGAAGATTCAAATATTGTTCATAGATAATCTTGATCATAAACCCACAATTCATCGAATCTCGACAAACACACCGCAAAAAGAGTTACATCGAATAGATCTTCAAGAAGATCAAGGAGAACTTTGTATTGAGATCCAAAGAGAGAGAAGAAGCCATCTAGCAAATAACTATGGACTCGAAGTGTTGGAAATATGCCCTAGAGGCAATAATAAATTGGTTATTATTATATTTCCTTGTTCATGATAATCGTTTATTATCCATGCTATAATTGTATTGATAGGAAACTCAGATACATGTGTGGATACATAGACAACACCATGTCCCTAGTAAGCCTCTAGTTGACTAGCTCGTTGATCAACAGATGGTTACGGTTTCCTGACCATGGACATTGGATGTCATTGATAACGGGATCACATCATTTAGAGAATGATGTGATGGACAAGACCCAATCCTAAGCCTAGCAAAAGATCGTGTAGTTCGTATGCTAAAGCTTTTCTAATGTCAAGTATC
>LR880971.1:45686671-45710698 GCA_904067115.1 Aegilops sharonensis | reverse complement strand
AAAAAAGGCCGTGTGCGCACAGGCAAGCCACACACAAGTCGGCAAACACTTTCGCTCGCGCCGGGCTCGTACTATCATCTCTTTGTCGCGGCATCACCCAATCACAACCAGACGCGTGTGTGTGTGTGTATGCGTCTTTTAGCGCACATGAGCGTCGGTGTGATTACCTACTTGAGTGCGCGCGCATATAAAAAGGCCCTGAGGCCTCTCCCCGCCAGCCACGAACTGCAGGCTCCAAGAAGCACGATCGATCGAGGATCCATCCAGATCCAGGGGTGGTCTAGTTAATCGTGAACTTCTGGTTTCGATACACTAGCTCTTGGTCCAGGAGAAGCAAGAAGCAAACTCTAGCTTCTTGCGGCCGGCCACCTGAGGTACGTCTATATGGCCATCGTCTGCAGTTCTCTTTCTCCCGCTGAACTTGCTCTTGTTAAATTGCTCTAACTTGATTTACCCCTTGCATGGCCTGGATGGGTAAATCAAGTTGCGCCTTTGCCCTTTTGATTTGAATATACATCCACCCTAGCTAGTGTTGGTTCTGGGGTTATATATATCTATGGGGAACCAACGTAGAATATATATACTGTATATTGGTGTCTTGAGATGAGATATGATTGATTCCTCTTCCTCCTCTTTTAGTTAGTTTGGTCTTCTCACAAGTTCAACCACTAAAAATTACCTCATCGATCGGCATGTGTGCTCACTAATTTGTTGCTCTAGCTCATTCAACCGCTTCCACATGCCATGCATGCATGCATGCAGATATATAGAAAGATTAGAATGCCCAATTGGTGCCTGTTTAATTTTGTACTAGGAACTCCTACCCAAGCATGCATATGTAGTTAAGCAGCAGAGTACGTACGTAGCCAAAGCTTAACACGGTGGCATTTCTTCTTCCATGGAGCTATCATACCTTGTTAGTTAGGAGCAAAATCCATTACAGTCTAAACTAGGCACTCCAAGTCATAAGTATAGTCACTTGTTAGGATAGTAGCTAGTGTTAGGTGTCTCCGTTTACCCACCAAACTGAATTGTGGACTATGCATGCTATCTAATCGTGGCCCTGTCAGATGTTGACACTTGCCTTGGTTGAATCGATTGTCGATCAGTTGCTGTCACAAGAGTAGTGACCATACTGACCAAAGTGTTGTGGGAGCATATCCTGCTCCATGTTCTCCTCAATTAACTATTTTTCTTCCTCTTTCCCGGTGGCGTCTCCTGTTATAGGACGACTAGTACAGTGTTGTTGGTGACCGGCCATCTGGATTGAAGCACCACGAAGCTAGCTCATATAATGCTTCAGGCCCGCAGCATATGGTTATGCCCCATGTTTGCTGGAAAATGATAAGAACAACACTATTCCAACCGATTCCTAATTTGCCGGCTTTCCTTCGGGCTAGACTGGAATACGCATGTTGACAAAATTGCAAAAATTGTCGTTGTTTGTATGCATGGGGTATTAATTCTGACACGCATGTGCGGCCTTCAGGGTTCCAGGAGGCGTACGAGCTTGCATCGTCGCTTGAGATCGCTCATCGCTCACCGGAGAAAAGAAGAGAATGTTGCGCGAGAGATGGCAGGGATGCGTTTTTCTTCTCGTCCTTCTTCTCTTGAGCGCGTCAGGTATGTATATGTGACTTTGTGATCTGGTTTCGGTATTGTGGGGAGTTCAGCTAGTCCCAGTGATCAACCTAGACCCACGTTTCTGCTTCGATCTTTTTTTCCGACTATAGGGGTTTTGTAGCAGCCCGACAGCACCCGTGTGACAGTGGTGCCGGGGTCCCATTCTCTCTTTGCTTTCTGTTCCCCCAAGCTAGATTCTTTACTTAACTCGACATACATGATACATTCCCGTACATAGAGAGAGCATCGCAGAAAGGAAGATAGCAAGTGTGCGGCAGTACGAAAGGGCCTTTTGAGTCGAGTCATAAGCAAAAGCAAGAGGCAACACGCGTCCAAACTCATCGGTTCTGGTCTGGCCTCGTGTGTAAGAAACTCAATGAATCATGCGCCTACCTAACATTCTTGATCAATGATGATGATGTGGTCAAACAAGAAAATTCTTCACACGATCGCTGCCACACACTGGCAATCACCGACTCAAATTTACCTTCATGCATGATGGGCAGGCACTTCTCTGGGGGAGAACACGATCCTCCCTTCGAATTCTAAGCAGACCAGGCAAGCGCGCGTGTGCGACGGAGCAGACCACCGGCTGCTGCGGTCCCTCGCCAACACCGGCGCAGAGGTCATGGTCACCATCCCAAACTCACATCTGCAGCACATGGCCGAGTTCCAGGAGGAGGCCCGGCTCTGGGTCGCCGCCAACGTGGCGCCGTTCCTCCCGGCGACCATGATCACGCACGTCCTGGCGGGAGACGACGTCCTGTCGTCCGTCTCCCCCGGAGACGCCGCCTACTCGCTGGTCCCCGCCATGCTGAACCTCCACGCCGCCCTCGTCGCCGCCGGACTCGACGGGAGGGTCAGGGTGTCCACCGCGTTCTCTTCTGTGCCGCCCGCCCAGTCGTGGTCCGCCCGCGTCACGGGGCGCGTCCTGCGTTTCCTGGGCAAGACAGGCTCGCCGTTGTTCCTCAAGGCTGGCACGTCAGATGCCAGAGTCGACGACGTGTACGCCGCGATGCGGGCGCTGGGCTTCTCGGGCATCCCGCTGATCACGGCAGAAGCACAGGACCTCGGTCTCGGCGGCGCGCTGGTGTACCACAGCTACTTGCATCATGCTGCCGGTCGTCACACTCGGCGGTCGCTGGCGACGGGGACGTTCTGCGTGGCGCTCCAGAATGCGGACCCGACGGCGCTGCAGGCGGGGCTGAGCTGGGCGTGCGGGCAGGGGCAGGCCGACTGCTCCGCGGTGCAGCCCGGAGGGGCGTGCTACAAGCAGAACAACGTGGCGGCGCTGGCCTCCTACGCCTACAATGACTACTACCAGAAGAGCGCCAGCACCGGCGCCACCTGCTCCTTCAACGGCACCGCCACCACCACCGCCACTGATCCCAGTAAGCAGAGCACCAACAAGAACAGTTTCTATGCACAACCTTCTTGTCCTGTACCACCATGGATCGCCTCTGATTCTTCCATGTTAATTGCTTGTTGCAGGCTCAGGATCGTGCGTCTTCGCAGGAAGGTGAGCACCATTTCTCAAGATTTCTCGTGCTCAGAGATCATTTCACAAATCTGACACGGTATCAATTTCATGCTTGCAGCACCATGGCAGGAGACTCCACCTCCAACTCGAGCGTGCCGAGCGCCAGCCCTCCGACGAGCCTGGGCGCCCCTCCGTCAGACGGTCTCACTCCTCCGGTCGGCTCAAGCCCCCCGTCCGACTTCGGGCCCCCGGCAGCCGACACAGCCCCTCCAACGAGCTTTGACGCTCCCCCAGGTGGCTTCGGACCACCGTCTGGCTTCGGTCCCCCGTCTGTGTTCGGCAGCCCGCCATCGTCGTTCGGCCCGCCTGGGAGCTTAAGCGGGAGCGGGAGCTTCGGGCCGAGCAGCACCCTCGAGCCTTACGGCGCCGGGTGCCGCCATGTCGCCTCCTTGGCTGCCTCCACTCTTCTGTCCGCCATTGTCCTTGCCGTCCTTTTCGCGTCACCAGATCTGATGTAAATTCTCTGAGTGTGAATTTGGATTAGCTATACAGAGCTAACACTGTCGTTAGCTATTACTATTACATCTTATGTTCTTGGTCTTGTAGATGTCAGATTCAATGTTTAGGAATCGTATGTATATATATTATTTGCAGAGTATTTGGGATTGCACTTGAGAATAACCTGGGTACGTACCTGGGTAGTTAGCCTGACATGTTTTGGATTGGCAGTTCACTTGTGAAAAAAGAATAGAAGGAGCTTCGGCGCAACGACTTTAGACATGCAACTTCTGAACCGCTTCTGAACCGACCGACCATTTCTCTTCCCAGATGAAGTCAACTTTCAGAGTTCAAACCGTATCTCCAGCGTCCTCTAGATGGTCGGCAGCAACTGCATTGTTGAAACAAAAGTGTTATAAGGAGCTGGAAAGCAACAAGCTAATGACTACCAAACTTACTAGTTTACATCAGGATGATAGCTCCGAGCAAGTTTCCGGTAGGCTGGAACAGGACATATTCTCAGAACCAACACAGAAAGAAAAAATTACAGGTGTGTCTAGAGTACTAGAAGCTGCCGCGCGCTTTGCCGCGCTGTTACTCACTTGTTGGATCTATTTTTTGTGTGCATGTAAATTGGTCCGTGGGTTGCGGGCATTAGTTATGCTAGACTCGGTGTTTTTTCTTGCAATGGTTTTTGTCGGAGGCACAATTTAGAAGCAAGAGGAAAGACAACGTTAGTTAAGCGCCGACCACAAAAAAAATTGACCATGCCATCCCATCCACCCCATCCCTTCCCCACCCCGCGACCCATAGTGTACCAACATCGGGTTGCTTATGTATTCTTATAGAGTCCAGTAGCACTACTCTATCTCAATTTATATATTGGGCCGACGAATAATATAGGTTGGCCAGCTTTAGTTTCTTTTATTTTTTTACTCCCCTGTTCCGAATTACTTGTCGCAGAAATGGATAGTCTGCAGCCAGTAATTCAGAAAGGGGGTGGGGGGTATTTATGTTGCTTTTTTACTTAAGTTCTAAAAAACAACTAAATGTATCAGTAAATTCAGAAGGTATTTTAGAAAATGTTCATATATTTTCTAAATATGTTCATACATTTTAAAATATATTCATGTTTTATAAAGTGTTCACATGATATGTTCACACTTTCTAAAAAATGATCATAAATATTAAAAAGTCTCCATGCTTTAAAAATTTCTACACATTTGAAAAATGTTCATATAGTTACAAACCAGGTTTATGTATTGCTTCAGACGTGTTCACACATTTAATAAATGCATAAAGTATTGAAAGTATTAATGTATCTACTGAAAATGTTCACATTTAGAAAAAAGATTCATGATATTTTAAAATGGTCAGTGAGAGTCTTTAATTGGGTGGATGTGATAATAGACTTTTTTTCCTTAACCGAACAAACCCAGCTGCCCATGTATACAAAATAAATAGACATGCATAGAATCAAGCTGTCCAGACAACACGTCCCACCCACAATCACCCGGGGCCCAGGCACTCTTCAAACACCTCGATTCACCAGAAGAGCTTATTTCAAGGGAGCTTAGTAACTCTATAGATTTCTTACCAACCTCATATTTCCATGAATACGAAATACTAAACAAGTGAAAGAATCAGCTAATGAGTTGATGAAAGTGACATTAAAAGCATTCATTTGAGTCCAAACAAAATGGCCCTAGAGGTCATGGCATACTTTGCACCAAAGACTAATGATCAAATTACATGCTAATGGTGCAGGATATTAATTTACCAATGATACATACCTTAATGCAGTACCGATTTTATTTTACATGTAGATTGTATGAATAAAAGAGAATCAAAATTGGAAGTTGGAAATCAACTATGAAAAGTTTGCATATCCCATAATCACAAGAATTTATATGGGGAACAGCAGGATAACTAAGAAAAATGGTTTAAACTGGAGTGAAACAAAACTTGATCTGGTACTATGCCAAACAAATACTCCCTAGTGTAGTGTCAAAAACGCTCTTATATTATGGGACAGAGGGAGAAGTTCCTTTTTTATGTGAGCAAGTGCTGGATTTTTATTCGACGGATGGAGGTTGTTGGACTACAGGCAGGAAAACAAAACTAAACTAGACATTAACCGGCGAACCTCCTTCCAAGCAGAAACTTCTTCCTAGATGTAGGCAATCAGGGAGAAGAGTGCTCCCCTTGCCTGAAGACTCTCTATTTCTTTCCAGCCATATCAACAAAAATAATCAGAAGCTTTGAGGTTTTCTGTCGTTCAGGAAATCTAGCCCTAAAAGAACAACCTTCATGATGACACCTGGGTTTTCAGAGATAAACGGGAGAGACTGTCCAGTCCAGGCTCCGGCTGCAAACTACTGCTAACAGAGCTGATTCTGTGTGGCACAGAGCGCAGGAGATGGACGTGGTAAACATACTCACTACATCAGTTTCCAACTGAATACTTCAGTTTTGAAAGGCGTAGAAATTGATAAGATAGCCACAGGACTGTTGCACTTGTCAAGTCTTGTCCCCAATATCTTCACTCTTTCTGGCATTTGCTAACTTTTGCAAATACCCCCTTTATTAATGTATAGCCACAAAATGTGTTATTTTAGGGAAAACTATTGCTGTTCTTCTGCTAGCTTCTATACATATTTGTTCACAGGGAGTTCCTGTAGTGTAGAGAAACTGTATACAAATCCTGTGGGAATGTCAAAGGGTGTTTAGAAGAGCACAATGTCACTTGTGATTCAATAACAGCGCAATATGTAAAAACAAAAAAACAACATTATCATTCATAAGCATATCAGTATTCAGAGAATCCTAAGCAACTATATACCTTCTATAGGGATTCTATAACCTTGCATGAAGCATTTTTATCGCCAATATAATCCCATCTGCGCACTACATCCACCCTGCATCAAATGTACATCTATTATTAATAATGAACTCAATCTCAATATTTCATCTATCTTTGGTCCTGTCCTGCTGATCAATAACATTAACAGAACTTCGAGGTAAGAACTAACCTGAATTGCGTAGGAAAAACTGATAGGTAGCCTTGGCTAGCAATACAACATAGTGGTAGCTTAGTAGATCAAACAGCACAATCATACTTACAAAGCAACAACCATGTTAATCAAGTATCCAGAGATCCAGTCAAGTGAATCTTAAATTATCCAGATGTTTCTCCATCATAAGCTCTGCAGGATCATTCAGCACACTGGTGACAGCTTTCTCCCATGCAGTTGACTCCAGAGCATTCACCTTCGCCAGACGGCACAACACTGACTCTAGCGTCACCGCATTCCCTTCCCTCTCAATTCCCTGAATGAACTTGGTCACACAATCCTTGCTTGGCGCAAAACCCTTAAAAACCATCTCATCCAAAACCTGATCTGCTTCATGAAACGCCCCAGCAACACACATCCCATCAAAGAGCATTCTGTATGTCACCACATCAGGAGGGCAGCCCCTTCTAGGCATATCCTCAACCAACTCATAAGCATCCCGCCACCGCCCCAACTTGCACAACCCAGCAACCAACGTGTTGTAACTCACTGCATCTGCCTTGCACCCACTGTTCCGCATGTCATCAAGCACCGCAAACGCAGCATCTAAATCACCCTCATCCTCACAGAAACCTGCGATCATTGCATTGTGCACCACTCTATCAGCCTGGATATCCCTTCCCTTCATCTCTTCCAGCAAACCAACCACTTCCCCTTTTCGGCCATCCCTAAACAACGCCCTAACCAAGGTCGCGTAAATGGCGGAATCCAGCCCAAGATCTGCGTCCGCCACCATCTCCTCTTTGAGCCTGACCGCCTTGTCCACATCCCCCCTCTGACAGAGCCCCTTCATCAAACTGGCATACACATGAGCATTTGGCCTCACACTGTACTGCTCAGCCATGGCGTCCTTGACGTCGAACGCCTCCTCGAGCCGACCACAATCGCAAAACGCGGCAACCAGGGTGCCAAACGTGACGACAGTCGGGGCGATCCGCCGCTGCAGCATTTCGTCGAACAGGAGGCGGACGTGGTCGACCGAGCCACCAGACGCCGCAGCCGCGCGGATGAGGATGTTGTAGGTGCACGCGTCCGGAGGGATGGCGGCGTCCCGGCAGACGGAGAGGAGCTCGGCGAGGGGCGTGCTGCAGACGGCGAGGGCGTGCAGGAGGGCGTTGAGGGCGCGGGTGGTGCGGGGGGCGGGGAAGGCGGGGTGGGCGAAGGCGCGGCGGGCGGCGGCGGGGAGGCGGGCGCGGCCGTAGGCGGAAATGACGCAGCGGAGCAGGGGCTCGCGGGGCTGGAGGGGGGAGGCGCGGAGGATGGAGAGGAGGGACTCCATGGCCGGGAACTGGCGCGCGGCGGCGAGCTTGGAGATGATGAGGTCGTAGCAGCGCAGGGAGTAGCGGAACGGGGTGGAGACAGGGGCGGCCGGCGGGCTGAGGAAGAGGCGGAGCGCGGCGGAGGGGTCGCGCTCGCGGCGGAGCGCGGCGGCGAGGTGGTACGACGAGAACTTGGCACCGGCCATGGCGGCTTTCGGCATCGCGACCGAACTGAAGGGGCTATTGGCGTGGTCAGAAACACAAGTTTTTCAACACGACGGCCGGATATACAATTTGGCTCTAGGAGCACATGCTCCTGCGTGCTAAAATTGAATTTTACAAAAGTTACAAAAATGAAAAAAACATAGATATGTTCATTGTCAAACCCAAATGGTACATGCATTGCAGCTGAAAATTTTAAGAATTTTGACCTGTAAAAAAAAAGTCAAACGCCAAATGTTTACCTCTAAATGTTATACATAATCTTGGTGCCAAATTTCTTCTTTTCTTTCGGAGAAAGTTTGTGCCTGGCCAACTGGCTAAAACTTCGGCCGGTGGCATGTGAGGCACGGGATTGAGGATCATCGTACGTTTCGCAACATCCCCCTCCCACCTTATCTTCTTTCTCCCCCTGTCTTATTGTCCCGATTTCGGGACTCCTGCAATGCTAACTCTCTCCGGATTTTTTGTCTTGTAATTCAAAACAAATACATCATGTACTGTAAATGCTCGTTTATTATTTAAAAACTATTCATTGTATATTTTAAAATGTTAATTGTGTAATAAAAAATGTGACTTATTTAAAAAATATTTGTCTTTGATTAGAAAAATGTTAATCGCATATTTTCAAAATGCTTATATTTTATTTAAAATTTGTTAATCATGCATTAAAAATTGTCCACACTATATTTCAAAACACATAAATTCTTCGTGTACTATATATATTTGTCTTATATTACAATATTATTCAGGAAATCTTTTAAAAATATTAATAGTGTAATTAAACATGTTAGAAACTATTTCTATGATCAATAGTTTAGAGAAAACTAGAAGTGACTTATTCTTTGCTAATAAGAGAAAGGAAAAAGATAGAAATGTGGATTTAGAATCAAAACTGGAGAGTTTTGATCCAGATGATATTAGAAATTCATTATCCGACTCAGATTCTGATGCTGAGGAGGATGAGGAGCTTAGTGTTGTTATCTTCGCTGTATAAATCAAGAAATAGACAGACTTGCACTAGGGGATTCAGTGTTAAGCCTAAGGTTAGATGCAATGCAACAAATGTTACATAATTGCTTGGTCCTTACGGCGGGCCTATTTTGGAATGCTAGAGGGCTGGGTGAACCTGAAAAGAGAAGATACTATATTAGTCATATCTGGTGTATAGTGTCTCTGATACATGAACTTTTGTGTGTGCAGGTGGTTGATGCACCAATGCTACGTACCAAATTCCTCTACCTTAAGCACCTGACCGTTATTTTGAGACCAAACGGTGCCCCTTCCCTGGTTTCTTTCCTGAATGCTTCCCCTTCCCTGGAGACTTGGACATAGATATAAGGCAGTGGTGCTGTTCTTTTATTTCGTCCTGTGAAGCCATTGGATCAGTCTGGGTCTAGTTAACTGAATCATATTATCCCTTTTTATTGTCAGGTGAGTCAGCGACATATGGTGCATAAATCAATTTTTGCGGATTCTCAACTGAGGCACACGCCTGAACACCACCATGTCTGCCTCAAGGGCGTGAAGATCAGTGGTTTCAGCTCTGCGAAGTGCTTGATTGAACTGACATGTTATATCCTCAAGAACGCGGTGTCACTCGGGTGCCTTACACTGGACACCCTTTATGGGCAGAGGTGTGATGATGAAGGCGATTATGATTGGTGTATTCCCATGCCGGATAGTATTCTGTTGGAAACCCCTAGGGCGCTCTCGGCTATTAGAACATACATTGAGAATAAAGTTCCATCTGGAGTTAAGTTGACTGTTATGGAGCCTTGCAGCCAGTGCCATTCTAGTGGACTACAGCAGGTATTGTCACAGTCGTGCAATGGTGCCGTTTCTACTTAGTTTGTTTGTTGAACTCTAAATTTATGATTGTGGCTCAGTGTAGCAAATGTTTAATCTAGTATTGGACGAACCATGCTTTTTTCCCCTGAAGTATGAGACCTGTTCAATGTTCAGTTTTCATAGTGTGGCAGGTTGATACGTGTTCTTCGCCCTATGTTGAAATATTCAGTTGCAAGGTCAAGATGATTATAAAAGAAAGTATACTTTTCACAGTGGAGCAATAACCCCCTGAACTGTAATTCTGATTTATTTACATGTACAAAACATAAGGTAGGGGTGGTCTGACTTGCATTATATTGCTTTAAGCCAAGCCAAATATTTGATGGCCCACTAGTGTAGAATCACAGATAGTAGAGTGGAATTTGGACAGAGGAAGGGGAAGAACAGAGGAGCGGAGATGAGATTCAGAAGGGTGCTCCCTCGGTTGCAAAATAATTGAAGCTCTAGGTTTGTCTCAAGTCAGTTTTTTTTTTGCTTAAGTTTGACTAATTCTACAGAAAATACAACACTAAATACACATGGTACGAAAATAGATTTCATAAAGTATCTCATGAGACCAGTTTGGTGTTCTAGGTGTTAATATATTTTCCTATAGACTTGATCAAACTTGAATAAGTTTGACTTAGAACAAATCAAAAACTTCAATTATTCGAAACAGAGGTAGTAAGCTTGAGTTCACAGAATTTCTCAGTTAATCGATAGCGTACAGGGACCGCACACGGCCTCTTTTAAACCTGCTCTCACACACTTAGAACAAATCAAAAACTTCAGTTATTCGAAACAGAGGTAGTAACTGTGAGTTCACATAATTTCTCAGTTAATCAATAGCGTACAGGGACCGCACACGGCCTGTTTTAACCTGCTCTCACACACTTACCAGTGGGACCTCTGGCCCATAGATCCCTCACAAGTCACAAGTACCAGTGAAAAGCAACTTTACCCTACCAGCTGGGGAAGTCGATACTCTCTGACATTCAGTAGGCAAGTTAGGCAGCTATAGTGAGCTAGTGGCCTTCATGTGTAAAATAGAGAAGGCAAGTCAGAGAGATGACACCGTCTATTACTGTATACTATGATTACTATGTACAAGTCACTGTTGATAAATTGTTTTTAGAGTACTGTTCATGGGACTGCAAAGAAGAGAGGTTAGGTCACTGTAGCTACACTGACTTCCCTTGATAAGTCGGAGGATCTCGTGCCACCAGCTGGTCCACATGATGTTTTCTCGCCGTTTTCACTCTACGGGACTCGCCGATTTTGTGAGTGTAATCACCAAGTATGTTTCCTTTTTATGGGGAATTAAGTTAGGAATAATTAATCCATGGTGATACTCCCTCCATTCCCTTATACAAGGCCACAAACTCAAATTACAGGTACCTAGGTAAAATTTAATGATTACTTTGCAAGTCAACTTTTCTTCTTGTTAACTGTAATCATTAATGCGCCCGCATGCATGCAACGAATGAATGAGAAGGAAGTAGCATAGTGTCATTATGACTACATGCATGCAAGTAGTAGTACGAGAAAACATCATTAAATTTTGCATCGGTTAGTGTTAGTGGCCTTGTATAGATGCAAAATGTATTTTTCATAGTGGCCTTGTATAAGGGAATGGAGGGAGTATGTTTTTTCAATGTTGATCTCTACCGTAGCTAATGAGATTATTTAGTCCAAGATGTTGTTATAGAATTCTTGTTTTAACTTTAGTCTAAGATAACCTAACATTGTGTAAATTTTGTTCAACAAAGAAAATCCAACGTCTAAGCAATTAAGACATACCTAGTATCACGACATGAATAGTATCTCAACATGATGAACATATCCTCTTGTTTGTGTGTGGTGCTATTAATAGTTGCACATATATGTTTTTTGAACTATCCAAATTACATGTCTTTGTTTATATTGTGCACTCGCTTGTATGAGTTGGAATTCAAATAAAGAGGAGCGATACAACAAGATCTCTGCAGGTTTGTGGAAAGGAAAAAAAAAGGAAAATGACTCTTCTCTAATTCGACAACCAGCCTCTCCCAGCACTCGGGCTTTTCATCCTCCTCCGCAGTAGATTGACCTCCCATCTAGGCCTTGAAGTCACATGCTATCTTCCTGCTGCATCTTGCAGCCTTGGGCCTCCATCCTGGGGCGGGCCATGTCATAACACTCCCCACCCCTTGAGGCACGACTTGCCCCCAAGTCGGTATAGAAGAGAAGCTTGTGCAAATGATATATGCGTCTTCCAAAGTGTCGTGCGTCTTCGGGCAACCACTCCAACACGTACCTTGAGGCGAGGGTGGCGCAACCGCCACGTTAAATGAACTTGAACTGCAAAATGGCAGCTGGTTCAAGAAGTGCCAAGTCACATGGTGCTTCGTTGGAGATGTCGTGTTGCTCTACTTCCGTGCATGGTGGCAGCCAGGCAGGTGCTTCTTTAGCTGAGAGACGTAAATGACATCATGGATCTTGGATGACGCTGTTAGCAATAATCTTGTCCTAATAAAAATAGGTTTAAGCTAATTATAATCAGGGTGGCCGGTGATTAGGTGTCCTAGTTATATACGGCTTGCATGTCGTGTGGTGTTTTGAGCAGTAGCCTAATAGGAAATTAGGAGTCCAAGCACTAGGCGTTTAGCCATGTCCGTGTAAGCGTTTGGAGTCCAGAATACTAGTCGGTTTAGGAGGTCCTTGGGTCGGCTTGTGCATATATAAGCACAGCCTAGGGCGTGACTTTATTGTAACATCGAGAGAGAAAAAAGAAAAAGAAATAAAGAGAAGAGACGGCACGTGCGTTTGGCAAAAGTTTTTGCGTGTGCTTGTGTTCATCTGTGATTTGATGTGATCGATCTTGTGGGCGAAATTCCAACAATTGGTACCAGAGCAAGGTCAATTTGAAGGCGTGCTTGCCCCGGGTCGCAACCCGACTAGCGCCTCGGGGCGGGCGATGTTGTTGCTCGGTGCTGCAGCGACGAGGATCATGCGATCGTCGTCGGCGGAGCGACATGGAGGGAGACGACAGGTTGTCGTCGGCAAGGCGGTGGATGGAGATCGTTGAACGGGAGCGGTGGTGCGGTGATGCGGTGCCAGAAAGTTGTCAAGATCGTCATCCGGGAGTTAGAGTCAAGGAGTCGTGCGGGTTAGCACGACCGGTCTGTCGGTCGGTTGGTCAGTCGGTCGTCGTCGTCATGTCCAAGTGCTCGTCTCTGTGAGGAGGCGTTGAAGATGAAGCTCAGGTCGTCTGTGTGTCTCAACGAGAGGATCAAGTTCAACTATGTGGGGGCGGTAAACCAGTAATGGTGAGTCTCTTCAATGAGGCCATGTCTCTACTGATTGTTAGCAATAATCTTTTCCTAATAAAAATAGGTTTAAGCTAATCATAATCAGGGTGGCCGGTGATTAGGTGTCCTAGTTATATACGGCTTGCATGTCGTGTGGTGTTTTGAGCAGTAGCCTAATAGGAAATTAGGAGTCCAAGTACTAGGCGTTTAGCCATGTCCGTGTAAGCGTTTGGAGTCCAGAATACTAGTCGGTTTAGGAGGTCCTTGGGTCGGCTTGTGCATATATAAGCACAGCCTAGGGCGTGACTTTATTGTAACATCGAGAAAGAAAAAGAAAAAAGAAATAAAGAGAAGAGACGACACGTGCGTTTGGCAAAAGTTTTTGCGTGTGCTTGTGTTCATCTGTGATTTGATGTGATCGATCCTGTGGGCGAAATTCCAACAGACGCCAAAAGATCCTGTTGATAAGGCATCTCGACCACAAGATGGAGCACCTCGTACGACCGATATAACTTGAGGAAGAGCTTCTGGTTACCCCGCACTACAAGTCAGTTCTTGAGATAATGGTCCACCTCAAATATTCGCTCGCTCTGCTATTTGGCGACCTGCTTCTTCATATGTAACTGAGCCTTTTTCAAGTGTTTGCGCAACAGTTCTCTCGTAGATATACCTAGAGGTCTGTACAATGATGTGGTGATGGAGGTGATGTGGGGTATGTAGAATCTCATGCATAGTTTAGTGTCTCGAGAACAATATGGAATAACTAAGGAGGACCGGATTCACATGAGCCAAGGACTGAATATGGTGTTCATTCGAGACAAAGTTCATGTCAAGCCAGAGATGATGAGCTTATTAGTGCTTGCCGTTTTGTGGTGTGACATGCAATGGTTTCTTGTTGTATTGTCATATTTTCATGTAATGTTCCTCTCTAGATGGAGAACTCATAACACTTTTACTGCCAGTGATAAAAGGATTCTCGCCAACAAGGTGTGGGGAGGTGAGGGAGGTCGGCGGGGGTGCTCAGGCGGGGTCACGACGGCCGGGAGGGAGGTGATACACGTAGGGGAGGAGGCAGAGGATTTGGAAAACTTCCTAGGACTTCTCAAACCTGGACTTGCAGGTTGTAGTGGTTTGGGGTGATTTCCCTCAAAATTTTGAGGTTATAACGATTATGTGGGAGGAGTTAGGAAAGAAATAACTCCCCAAAACAAAATCTTTTAATGTGTTAAAGAAAATAAGGGAAGTGCTCACGTCGCTTCTTTTTGTTCGATCCATTAATTTCCTTTCGTTGCACAAGCTTTCAATCAAACCTGGCCATATGGGTCGGGCTGACACGGCCTAGTTATAAAAAGACCTTGCCCGACACGACCCATGTCGGCCCTTTTATGAAAGGGTCGCGTCGTGCCAATCCGAAGGCCCGACATTGAGGAATGGTCCGACACGGCACATCTACGGCCGGTCCACCTTAAAAAGCCAAACCCGCCCTAAAGAGGCCAAAACAGTACAACCCTAAAAAGGCCCTACAACTGAAAAGTCTGTTGTGTTAAAAAAAACTAAAAAGCGCATTCCATGCTCAGCCTTAAGGCCTGACCTCGGTGATCGGCCTTGTTCGATGTTGGGCCGAAGGCCAGCTCAGACATTTTATTTGTATTTTTTTTAGAAAACTCGCCATCTTTATTCATCCAAAACAAAGGTCATAGGTAAAGGTTTGGATCATGAGGATTGCCCAACCAAACATGTCGACCTACACCTAGGTTACAAGCATTAGGACCTCCCATCCCCTTGATATCATTCACCGCTTCTTCACAGTCCGAAGCCACAAAAATATTTTGCACGGCAAGATCATCTGCAAGTGCTAAAGGTTTATGGAAGCATAAGTCTCCAGGATTAGAGGATCATTGGTTCCATATTTGTTTTTCTTTGAGAAATGGATCATTGATCCTTCGAAGACCACGGCCGAAGATCCCAAATATAGGCCCTTTTGGCCTCTACATTTTGTTCGCATGCCGTGCGGGGCACTTGCCAGGCTGAAAATCTGTGCCCACAGGCTGGCCCGTGCGACAGGGCCCATATGGCCTGCTTTACTTTCGGTAGAGCCCGTCTCCAAAGTCCCGACCTGGCCAGCAGCTGCGTCCACCCCACCGCTCCAAACCCTGGCTCCCAAGTCCAGCCGTCCTCCTCCTCCCCGATCCACTTCCACCTCTGTCGGTCCAGCCAACGCCGCGGCCTCCAGCCCCGGCCTCGCCTCCATCCTCTGTCGGCGACTGCCTCCCCCCTCGGCAGTGTTTCGCTCGCCATCGTTCATCGTCGATCCACTTCCTCGTCTTCCTTCATCGTCGTGTTTCGCTCGCCATCGTTCGGCAGACTGGGTCAGCACGGCCAACGCNCGCCATCTTTATTCATCCAAAACAAAGGTCATAGGTAAAGGTTTGGATCATGAGGATTGCCCAACCAAACATGTCGACCTACACCTAGGTTACAAGCATTAGGACCTCCCATCCCCTTGATATCATTCACCGCTTCTTCACAGTCCGAAGCCACAAAAATATTTTGCACGGCAAGATCATCTGCAAGTGCTAAAGGTTTATGGAAGCATAAGTCTCCAGGATTAGAGGATCATTGGTTCCATATTTGTTTTTCTTTGAGAAATGGATCATTGATCCTTCGAAGACCACGGCCGAAGATCCCAAATATAGGCCCTTTTGGCCTCTACATTTTGTTCGCATGCCGTGCGGGGCACTTGCCAGGCTGAAAATCTGTGCCCACAGGCTGGCCCGTGCGACAGGGCCCATATGGCCTGCTTTACTTTCGGTAGAGCCCGTCTCCAAAGTCCCGACCTGGCCAGCAGCTGCGTCCACCCCACCGCTCCAAACCCTGGCTCCCAAGTCCAGCCGTCCTCCTCCTCCCCGATCCACTTCCACCTCTGTCGGTCCAGCCAACGCCGCGGCCTCCAGCCCCGGCCTCGCCTCCATCCTCTGTCGGCGACTGCCTCCCCCCTCGGCAGTGTTTCGCTCGCCATCGTTCATCGTCGATCCACTTCCTCGTCTTCCTTCATCGTCGTGTTTCGCTCGCCATCGTTCGGCAGACTGGGTCAGCACGGCCAACGCCTCGCCTCCACCCTCCCTTCGGACCGACGCTGACGCCCCGCGCATTCACCTCCTCTCTCCCCAACATGGAGCCGATCAAACCCACTACCCTAACAAGCAAGATCCGCGTCCAACATGAACCCGCTGACGGCGAAGATGCGGCGAGCGGGACTATCGGCGGCCTCCCTTTCCACCTCACAGAACAGATCCTCGGCTGCATCAGCCCGCTCGAGTCGGTACGCCTCGCCGCCGTCTGCAAGTCCTGGGCGGCGACCGTCTCCGAGCGGCTAGCGAGACCCACCCCGCACCTGCTCGCGCTCAAGGTCTCCAACGAGCGGTTCCAGCTGCCGCCCGTGGAGGAGCCCCGCCGTGTGGCCATCTTCCCCTTTCAGATCGATGGGGAGGGCTCGCCGTCGGCGGTGGTCCCTCTCCCTGCCCGCGTGCCCTCCATGGTCTGCGACGTAGAACGTGTCAAGTTATCCGGCGCGCTGCACTGCGGCCGTCTCTCCTTCGAGGACGGCAACCACGTTGTCCCCGTCAACCCCGTCACCGGCGCGTTCCGGAGCAAGATGTATGCGCCCGTTGGGACGACTGAAGCTAAGGCAAGGGTCGCCGCCGGCGCCAACGCGGTCTTCGTTAACAACCGCTCTGAGATGAGCGTCTCTCTCTTCTGGTGCACGGAGGAGTGGCCCGAGGAGCAGAAGCTGATTTCCGAAAAGTTCAAAAGCATTTATCTGATGGCCTACACGGACGGCGTCTTCTACGCACTGGAATTCTGGGGTTGCACCTACACCGTGGACACACGTGTGCCACCGCCATGGCGCCTGAAGAAGCTCCATGTGCCGAACATTCTCAAACAGTACACCCCGATCTGTGGGTACCACTTCCTCTGGTACACCCACCTGCTGGAGTCGGACGGGTCGGTCCTGTTTGTTGGTCCGGTGCTCGCTCCACAAGAACCCACAGGCCTCGATACCATCCATGGCTTCGAGGTGTATAGGCTGGATGTCGAGGAGGCACGATGGATAAAAGTGGAGAGGCTAGCTGCTGATCGGGCGCTTTTCGTGAGTGAGCAATCATCGTTCACGGTGCGCGCCTCGGAGATTCCGGGGTGCATGAGCAACTGCATCTACTTTGTGGGTGAGGTCGACTACTACTCCTGGGTCACCTGGGGCGTCTACTCCATGGAGGAGCGGAAGGTGTTGTTTCAACAACCCGTCGGTGGTTCTCCGGGAAAGTATGAAGCTGCACGGTGGTTCCTCCCTACTGTTTTGATGCCGCTTGCACATGCACGTTCCGATTGTAGACACTCGGCAAAGAAGAGAAAAATGTAAGTTCTTTAGGCACATCTGGTTAACAATTTTTTGAGAATGCAGTATAGTAGAAGTTAACACAGGTGGCTTCTTTTATGCTGATAGAAGGATAGGAGGATGGGGAGCAATTGTGCGAAATCAAGATGGCCGGGCCGCATGGCCCAACGATCTTTTATACATTTTTTCAGTAGTAATTCAAGGTACTATTGCATGTAATGTAGGTTTAGTGGTTCTCGAGCCATCTATGATTGGTGAACCGGCAGATCCGTTTGCAACTCCTCTGGAAATATTACCCGAGTGGTATTTCTTTCCCGTGTTTCAAATACTCCGTGCGTTGTCGGCGGTGATAGGCAGGCTTATAAATCTTTGAGATGCTACTATGAAGCTGAGGCGTTATTAATCTAGGATCTGAATCTCAAAATCCATTTGATGAAGTTAATTTGTTGGTGAAGTTTGAGAGAGTTTGATTTAGTTAATGTATTGTATGTTGTAGTAGAGCTTGTAACTTGGATGGGAAGAACTTGCTAAGCTTGGCGCTGCTTTGGGTATTTCTAAGATCCATTATTTCGAACAATGGATTTCTCTCGGTCCGTATGCCATATTGCCATATATGGTGAGCAGGGCAATTATGTTGCATCACCATTTTGGTGGAATTTAGTGTGTCTGTCTAGTATCCTCCAACTTTGTCATGTAAGGGTACTTGTTGACAAAGGTATATCGGCCAATTTTTGTGCCAAGGCGTTGTTGCAGTGCTCTTTGAATCCTTTGGCTCTGATGGGTGGTGGTTTCTTTTTCTTGAATACGCACGAGCGTGCGTATCATATATTGATAGAAAGGAAAAGGGGAAGAGCCCTGTCCGCAGTATTTACATGGCGTTTACACAACACAATCCACTGTGACAGCTATATGTCAATTACTCACCGTACTCCCACCTATCTACCTCTACATCTACTGGGTGAATGCTAAGATCCGCATGCAGGATGCCTGCCTGCTTCCATATTACACCCCCAGATTGTATTCTCTGTAGCACATGCCGCACATCCGGGCTCTTACCCTCAAACACAATCGAGTTCCGATGCTTCCATAGCTCCCAGAGGACCAGTACCTGAATGGCGCGAGCAGTCTTTGTATATCTCCCAAGTCGTGTCGTCCGAGTGCTCCATGCCCGTAGATCCTCTCCTTGTGCCGGTGCCAGGACGATGAAGCCCACAATGAGTCCTACCTTTGCCCATACTTCACGCGCGAAGACACCGCCGGTCAGGAGGTGGTTAACAGTTTCGTCCTCTTGGTCACATAACAGGCAAGTATCCTGATGTGGAAGCCCTCGTCGTGCCAGCCTCTCCGATGTCCACACTCTGCCCATAAGCGCAAGCCACACGAAGAAGCGGCACCGCAAGGGGGCCTTCGATGCCCAAGTGAAGCTAGCCGTGGGCGAAACATGGTGTGTGGCAAACTTAGCTGCATATGCAGATCGGACCGAGAACTGACCATCTTTCTCCCACGACCACAATAGTTGATCCGGCCGCTGTGCATTCAAGTTTGTTCCTTCCACATGTGTCTAGAGTTGCAGGAATTGGTTTAGCTCATCCTCATTCATGTTCGGTCCAACATCTCTTGCCCATGTTGCGTTTAGCGTTGCATCCTCCACTGTCCTTGTGCTTCTCACCCTCTTGGCTACTTTGGCATATATCCCCGGGGCCAACTCCTGAAGTTGATAGCCATTGCACCACCTATCTTCCCAGAATAGGGCCGTCCTACCGTCTCCAAGGTGCATTCTTGCCGCCGCTTGAAACAGAGCTCTGGCTTCGTCCGGAATGTTGAACTTGAACTCAGCCCAAGGCCTGGTCGCATAAAGCCACACCTACTTCGCTTGGAGTGCAATATTCATCCACTTGAGGTTAGTCACTCCGAGTCCACCTGCCCATCTAGGCCGGCATAGCATGTCCCATGCTACCGCGCACTTTCCTCCACCCGCATCCTCTTTCCCTCACCATAGGAAGCTTCTGCCGATTTTCACTAGTGCCTTGATCGTTTTTGCTGGCAATCCCATAGCGAGCATGGAGTGCACCGGTATGGTAGACAAGACCGAGTGGACTAGGATCATCCTGCTGCTCTTGGGTGGAGGTTTCTGGGATCAATTTTTTGGTGATGGACATGGTGAGGTGTGCATACATGAGTTGCTGGGAGGTCGAAACAGCTTGAGAAGCCAAATTCTGTTTGTGTTAATTTGAACCCTGAAATTGGAGGTTCTTTGAACACTAGTTTTTGGTTTGCTAAGAGTAACAGAATGTTCTCACCTGACAACACCCATCAGAAGAGCATGGGAGTTTACCACAAAACCCACAGGAAGAGCAACACCCATCAAATCATGGTGGTTATCCAACTAAGAAAAACGCGATTGTTATTCTGTTGCTCTAGTTGGTATTCTAGTGTTAATCACCTGCCAAAACCCTTCGGAAGAGTAGGAGATTTTCACACGGCACTAGTGTTGCTTCTTCTGACAGTATGAAGAGTTCAGCTGGAGAGGCACGGTGCCCGGTTGAGCTCCTCTTGTATCTTTCACTTGGCAGAAGCCATGTGATAGTCACCCCAATTTTTGAAATGGATATCACCAATTCACCAGGCATATGGTAGTGAATAGGATAGCGGGTACTGAACGAATTTCGGTGCTAGTAGAAGACATACCTTCTTCAGCTGGGCTATCGTCTCAGTCGAGTTGTTCTGGTGATAGTGAGGAATGGCGAGCGCCGACCAGGCGCGGCAATGCGTCATCGTCTATTGGAAGGCATCCCATGTGCAGCATCAGTAGTAGTTAGCGCCTGCGCCCACGTGTGTCTATGCTTTCTTTGTAGGTAGAGCTGACCAGTGTGTGCTGTATAGAGTTGAGTGGGTAGCTTAGGGTGATAAAATACAATCAAACAAATGCCCTCTATACAGGGAGGACCTCTTTCTAAGCCAAACAGCGGTACATGACTCAGTATAACTGTAATTAGCTAGACAATCTGCTATCCTATTCTGAGACCTATTAAGCTTTTAGGAAATAAACTCCTGATCTACCATCAGAGACTTGATTTCCATAGTTAAGTGCCCATATGCCGACCGTGTAAGAGAGTCACAGATAAAGATGGACAGGGCCTCCTGGGAATCAGACTGCACATATACCGGAAGCTTTGTATGCTAACAAGCTAGGGCCATACCTTGCATAAGAGCGTTCTCCGCTTCAAGTGCACCATTACAATTGAAAATCACTCGGTGATTACCGAAAGTCAACTATATATTTTTTTTGAGCATGAAAGTCAACTATATTTGCATTGATGATTACGTGGAGGACATTCTAATCAAGTCTATGAACCGAGATAAAATTTTAAAGATGCATAGAAGGATTGGCGTCTAGATATAACGACGTCATGCTTAGGTAGGTGAGTTTGTTAAGAATAACCACAACGTACGTTTCCTAGCCTTCACCGAGCAGGAGTAGTATTGGCTAGCTAGCTAATACGTATATAAATAGGTACCCTTTTTTCTGAATCTCCAGACCCGGCCTCGCTTCAACCCTCCCTTGGGACCGACGCCTACGCCCCCGCATTCTTCTCCTCTCGCTCCCACATGGAGCCGATCATACCCACGGCCGCCCTGACAAGCAAGATCCGCGCCCAGCACGAACCCGCTGACGGCGGAGATGCGGCGAGCGGGACCATCGGCGGCCTCCCTTACCACCTCACGGAGAAGATCCTCGGCTGCATCAGCACGCTCGAGTCGGTGCGCCTCGCCGCCGTCTGCAAGTCCTGGGCGGCGACCGTCTCCGAGCGGCTAGCGAGACCCACCCCGCACCTCTTCGCGCTCACCGATGACCATGACTGGTTCCAGCTCCACTTGCCGCCCGACGACGACGAGGAGGAGGAGGAGGAGCACAACTGCGGGGCCATCTTCTCCTTGCCGGTCGACGAGGAGGACTCGCCGTCGCCGGTAGCCCCTGCCCGCTTGCCCTCCGTGGTCTGCGACACAAAAGGCATGAAGTTATCGGGCGCCCTGCCCTGCGGCCGCCTCTCCTTCGCGGACGACAACCGCGTTGTCCTCGTCAACCCCGTCACCGGTGCATTCCAGAGCGAGAGCAAGATGTATGCGCCCTTCGAGACCGAAGCTAATCTGAGGACCGCCGCCGGGGCCAACGCTGTGTTCGTTAACGACCACTCCGAGGGGAGCGTCTCTCTCTTGTGGTGCACGGAGGCAGATGAGTGGTCCGAGCAGAAGCTGCTTCTTTCTAATGAGTTCAAAAGCATTTATCTGATGGCCTACACAGAGGGCGTCTTCTACGCGCTGGACTTGTGGGGTTGCTCCTACACCGTGGACACATGTGCGCTGCCGCCGTGGCGCCTGACGAGACTCCGTGCACCGAGCATTCTCAAGCAGTACGCCCCGATCTGCGGGTGCCCCGTCCTCTGGTACAGCCACCTGCTGGAGTCAGAAGGATCGGTCCTGTTTGTCGGTCCGGTGCTTGCACCAAAAGAACCCGGACGCCCCAATACTATTGGTGGCTTCGAGGTGTACAGGTTGGATGTCGAGGGGCCACGGTGGGTGAAAGTGGAGAGGCTTGCGGCTGATCGGGCGCTTTTCGTGAGTGAGCAATCATCGTTCACGGTGCGTGCCTCGGAGGTGCCCGGGTGCATGAGCAACTGCATCTACTTTGTGGGTGAGGTTGACGGCTACTCCTGCATCACCTGGGGCGTCTACTCCATGGAGGAGCGGAAGGTGCTGTTTCAACGCCTTGTCCGTGGTTTTCGGGGAAATTATGATGCTGCGCGGTGGATCCTCCCTGCTATAGTGAACTTGTGATGCCACTTGCACATGCGCATTGTACACACTTAGGAAAAAAAATCTGATAACGATATTTTGAGGATGCAGTATACCAGTTAAAGTGAACACAGATGGTTTCTTTTATGCTGATGAGAGGACAGGAGGATGGGTAGCAATTATCCGAAAACAAGATGGTTGAGCGTTGCGGGCTATGACAGGCAGCCTTATAAACCTCCAAGATGCTACTATGAAGGAGAAAGTTGTGGCCACCCTGCAGGCAGCGGTGGTCGAATTACTCTAGATTACGAATCTCAAATTTTGTTTGATGAAGTTAATGTATTGCTCAAGTTTGGGACAGTTTGATTAAGTTAATATGTCCTCCAACTTTGGCATGCATGTACTTATAGAGTTTTTTTTATGACAAAGGTGTATCAGCCAAATTATGTGCCAAGGCGTTACAGTGCTCTTTGAATCCTTTTGCTCCGATGGGTGATTTTTGGGAGCAATTATTTGGTGATGGACATGGTGACGTGTGCATACATGCGATTGCTGGGAGGTCGAAACAGCTTGAGATGCCCAGGTTAAGGCCATGTTTCTGAGTCTGATGCTCTGAACATCAGCTCCGCCTACCTTACGCCACTGATTTGTGCTAATTTTTTTAAATAATACATTTGTTTTACTAATTTGCACAAATATTATGCCTAAATCACAGCTTTCGGGGAGCAGAGTAGCAATCACAGCACCTGGCCCGTGATTTGTCTTACGCCACTGATTTGTCTTACGCCTACCTCCGCACGTATGGTTTGCTTTAAGCGCGGATGGCATTAATCCTTTCGGGGAGCAGAGTAGCAATCACAGCACCTGGCCCGTGACTCTATGTATGTATAACCTTCCTCCTTGGATGTGCATGAAGCGGAAGTTCATTATGATGCCAGTTCTCATCCAAGGCCCTAAGCAACCCGGCAACGACATTGATGTGTACCTAAGGCCATTAGTTGAGGAACTTTTACAGCTGTGGAATGGAAACGGTGTACGTACGTGGGATGAGCACAAAAAGGAGAAATTTGACCTAAAGGCGTTGCTGTTCGTGACCATCAACGATTGGCCCGCTCTTAGTAACCTTTCAGGACAGACAAACAAGGGATACCACGCATGCACGCACTGTTTACTTGACACCGATAGTATATACCTGGGAAGCTGCAGGAAGAATGTGTACCTGGGCCATCGTCGATTTCTTCCGACCAACGATCAATGTCGAAAGAAAGGCAAGCATTTCAAAGGCGAGGCATATCACCGGAAGAAGCCCGCCATGCGTACCGGTGATCACGTACTTGCTATGGTCAATGATTTACACGTAATCTTTGGAAAGGGTCCCGGCGGACTAGCTGTTCCGAATGACGCTGAGAATCACGCACCCATGTGGAAGAAGAAATCTATATTTTGGGACCTACCCTACTGGAAAGACCTAGAGGTCCGCTCTTCGATCGACGTGATGCACGTGACGAAGAACCTTTGCGTGAACCTGCTAGGCTTCTTGGGCGTGTATGGGAAGACAAAAGAT